>JBAMHX010000023.1:8735347-8779729 GCA_037177515.1 Pseudomugil tenellus | reverse complement strand
TGTGTGTGTGTGTGTGTGTGTGTGTGTGTGTGTGTGTGTGTGTGTGTGTGTGTGTGTGTGTGTGTGCGTGCGTGTGTAAGTGTGGTGTGCGTGCGTGTGTATATTTTGTCGTGCACATTTTATGGTAATTCTGGTAATGCAGTAGTAGACGTTTGATCACTTCCACGTAACTCCAGCTTATCAATATAAAATGAGGTTAGTTTTGCTGTTTTTTTCTTTCTTTGTTTTGTTTTTATTGTGAACTAGTAGCTCATAATATTATTGTTGTTTATTGTTTATTCTTAACCATTGAAAAAAATCCTGCCCTATCCTTTTGGATTTCCTCTCTCAAGGTCAGTGAGTTATTCTGCTTTGATTACTTTTGTTTGTCATTGTTGCTGTTTATTGTTTTCCCCTTTTCAGCTGAGTTACATACAGAGGGAAAAAGAAAAGTCATTTTAAAGTCATTATAGAAAGAATAAATCTTACACTATCAGATGTCATCCTTGAAAATGTGTCTTTTTCTTATATCTTTTGCTGCATCCTCAATTACCATGGGAACAGCTTTTATTAAGTCGGGTCCCTCCAATGCCTGATGCCCCTGCAGCAGATGAGTGTGCGTGTGTGGTTGCTGCAGAAACTAATGAAAAGTTTTAGATTTTTATTGGGAAGTAATACTTTGTTGGGACTAGAACTATGTGGTAGAAAACCACATTTCCTAGTTTACTTATAAAATGCTTCCAATAAGAAACTATTCACACAAAGGGACCTATATGATCAAGTAAATAATGCTACATTTTAAAAATGCAATTTAAATAAAAAAAAACAGATAGGTATGATAAACAATTATAACATAAAAACCATTGATTATAGACATAACCACATATTTTCATTTTTAATTAATATGAGCTTATTGTTAAAATCATATTTAATAAGGTTACTATAATTATAAGGTTACAGAATGCATTTAGGCTTCTGGGATTTCCATAGCAACACCGAGTGTGCTGCAGCCATGACTCAGATCTCATAGATGCAGTTTTGCACCAGTGGAACAAAGAGAGACGCTGTCTGGAGAGATAAGAGTGGAAATTACAAGATGTCCACTTCAAGTTTACAAATATGTGACTCGGAGAATCATGTCCTGGTTTGAAAGACAAGTTGCATTAGAAAAAAAAACATTTAATCAAAGAATATTTGTGGGGTGGTTGGATTCAGTTTAGATACACAGATTAGCAGCAAGGGGCTGTTGGATGAAAAGCTAAACTGTTCAATAGTTTGATCTGCTGTGATTAGATGATGAATTGTCTGGGATGTTATAATGAAAATCAACTTCTTTTAAAGATGAATGTGAGGCCTTGAGCTCAGTGATAATCAGACTTTCCAGTGTAGCTTGATTGAAAGTCTTTGTTAGATTTTTATTAAAGCAGAGACAGAAAATAAACCTGTAAAGCGTTGAAGAAAGCCTGATGTTTTTTTGACATAAATAAATGAGGCTAAATACTCAAAGATGAGATCTTATAGAAAACAAAAAAATGTAACATAACATTTGCAAATGGACAAATTACACAACTTTGTTTTTTTATTCGACATGGCATTCACCACAACCTGTTTGCTTTTCACATCCTCCCAATGAGGACATGAATCATTTGGATGCTTGCAGAGTTTTTCCAAGGACGCCACCTCCAGCAGTTTCCTCCAGGAATATTTCACATTCTCTTCTCCCACATTTCCTCCACTTCATTTTCTTTCTGCTAAAACCTTTGCCTTCTTCCAATCCTCAGTCCTTGCTTTTTTTTCATTCATATGTTTATTCTGCCTCTCCTGCCTCAGGTTGACCTCTCCAACTACATAATCAACAGCATTTGTTATTCAACCTTTTGCATCTCTGTGTCTTAATCTTTCCATCTTCCACTCTGTTTACCTATTTCAGGAGGATATCAACTTGCAGTGATGCGTTTCTCTGTCTCCAGTGGGTTGCTTTGGACTCTAACAAGCATTACCTCCATGCAAAGTGTTGCGTTCTTACCTCAATAAGCACCCTTGTGTTAAAGGTGAAAAGTGTTAGATGTAGGAAATGTGTGGATGAATTTTAATGTACCAAGTTGAAGAGTTGAACTAATCACTATTTGAATATTTATCATGTGTAGTTTTTTTTTTTTTTCACAGAATCTTTCTTGTTAGCGTAATAAAATGACAAATAGTGTGTCAGAAACATATTTATCTCCTTCAGTATTTTCCTGTCTGCGCTGCCACAGGCTTTGGGATCAGAGTGGATGTTTTCAGGCGTGGTATGATTTGGTGAACAGATGCGGCCTACTAAGCGGAGGCAAAATAGTGGAAAGAGTAAAACCCACACACAACCATAGAAAAAAAAAACTTTAGTTTCATTAAAGTAATAAAATATAAATAGATATGATTATTTATTTAACCAATAGAAAAAGATAAATGTCTTGTATCCAAACAGTGAAAATAAATATTTACGTCTTAGATTGTTCATTCCTGCTTTTTTCCAGAAACTTATTTGCAATGTACATAACTTCTTTCGAGATTTAATTATATTTTATCTATTAATTTAGTTTAGTAAAATAATTAAAGATATTTTGTTGAATTTGGTACTTCGCCACAATGTTTTCCCTTACAGTACCTATTAGAGTCCTGCTTTTCACAATACTGATTAATACACAGATTCTTTTTATATTACAGGCTGCTACAGTTCAAATGCACAAAGGTATTAAACCTTTTACTTTGTGTTGGTTTATTTCCTAAAATGTAAAAACATAGCCAAAAAATAAGAAAGAGAAGGCCGAATAAGGAAAACAAACCTCTTCCTCATTCATCCTTGTGTGTGGAAGATGTTGGAGGAAAGGTTTCAAAGCATAATCCCTTTTATTTTGGGGGAACTTTTCCATATTTCTCTTATACTTAGATTTATAGCAAACACGCAGTAAGAACTGCAGGCTGCTTAAAGCTTTATACGCTGAAACGGCCATCTCTGTGAAGGCAGATGAAGAAGAGATGTCTGCAGCCAAGTAAAGACCTCTGAAGCTACAGTATTCACCCGGTTCAGGCTGAAATTACTTTTTAGTCTCCAACATGTAGCATCTTTAAGCAGCAAAAACTTTTCCTGCACGCATCCTCTTCACTGCATTTCAGTTGGATTATGCTGGCGTTCACTAAATCATTCTTTCACCCTATGTGAATTCTTTTCCAGTCTCTCCTTGGATGTCTTATTGTGGATCATAGTCCAATTAAAATGCTCACCCTGATGTTCAGACAGATGATCTCATATTATTAGATTCATCATTATAAAGAAGAGTGTAATGCATTGAAAAGACAACTGCAAAGCAATCTCAAAAGATCACATTTTCACCACTGGGCTTCAAAAGTGGGTTCTTTGAAAACTTTTCTCTGCCCTGCAGCCGTTTGTGCTGGTAATGTAGACAAACAGTATGCTTTCACTCTGTCTGCACAAAGCGTTAGATATCTTTACCCAGATGTGTAAAACTGATTGCGCTCTGTGGAGTACGAGAAGAGGACAGAATGTTCACACTTTCTACTTCATGAAGCTGTGTGTATGGATAGTCATTCTTTTAATCAGTGAGGAATAATTGTAATTGTATGCTCATGCACAAGCCCTCTCATCTTTAACCATGGGTTGCAAGTACTCTCATAATTACTCATTTGCATGAGAAAATGCTGTTTGGTAGACATGTTGAAGAAGACAGCAAGTGGCAGAAAGTTGACAGAAGAAAGTAATGTGGTGGTCTTAATTCTGATGTGTAATTGGCGTTATTCTTACTTTTATTTAATCATGATGTTTCCTGAAGGAGCCACACAACCTGCATCTTTGGCTGTTTAAAAAAACAACTGAGAGAACAAAACACCTCTCGTGTTCAAACTTCCGCATTTCTGCTGCCACTATGATTCTTTCATACACTTTATCCTGGAATTACCATCAATGTAGCTCTGTTAGAAATGTAGTATGTGCAGGAGGTTTTTCAGAAATTATCTCGGATTAAATAACTGCTTTAATTAACAGAATCCAAAGCAAAAGTAAGAAAAAAAAGAAAAAACTCAGAAAAATGACAAACTGTGTGGTCACAAGAAATGACAGAGGTTAAGAAAAAATGTAAAATAGATTGTAATTACAGTCCAACAACACAAAGCAGCCACCCGTGTGCATGACCATCATGCATAACTACAGCTTCATGGCACCTCGAATACATTTGCATAACAAAATGCAGATTTTCTTTCCTAGCAGTTAGACAGATGCTTGACTTTGATGAACCAGTCACAAACATAAAGAATATGGGATTTAACCTTAGGTTTAAATCTACTTAGCAGGACTCAAAGGGCAGCACATCTGCTTGAATAGAAATGTCAAAACAGAGGAGACATTAGGGATGAGGATAGAGGAGGAAGCACTCTGGAAGAATGAGGTGAATGTGATAAGCAAGATGAACAAATTGAATCCCGAAACACCAAACAATGAGGGCAGGTGTGAGGAAACCTGTTTCCATTTGTATGTTTAACATCGAAGTCTAAATCAGTTGTTTAGGTAATGAAACGTTAAAAAAGCCAACTACATGCCAGGGTGTGTTTTTTACCAGCCGCAGCAGATGAGCTGAAGATTTTTTCTTCAACAAAATAAGCCATCGTCTTCACAATGAGCATTTTTGTTGCATTTAAGCAATAAATTGTCTATTAACACAAATTGCTACTTTTTAAAGGAGCAATTTGGCACTTTTTAAAATGCCAAACATATTTTAACCAAAGAAGAAAACTCAGCCTGTACATATAAAGTTCATAATTTGCACACAGTCCAAATTCCCTCAAAGTGTCCAAACTGCATATTAACTCTGGTTATCATTCCTCTTAACGGCCAGTTAGGTACACTTACTCAGCTCTGACGTCAATTAGGGACTTCAAGTATCCTACATATTGATAGTGGATGTTTTTTAATAAGAGAGGTTTCAGTAGATTGTCATCATTCACAAACTGCTTTATAGATGTTCTCGGAGCATTTTGTCGTTAAGTTAAGGTGTGATAATGTTTTCCTAATGTAGATATAGAGCAGGTTGCCGGTTCGATCCTGGGTTTGGACGGTGGCCTATCTGTGTGGAGTTTGCATGTTCTCCCCGTGTTAGTGTGGGTTCTCACTGGGTACTCTGGCTTCCTCCCACAGTCCAAAGACATGCAGCTTGGGAATAGGCTAATTGGTGACTCTAAAGGTGTGAGCGTGTGTCTGTGTATGTTGGCCCTGTAATAGGCTGGTGACCTGTCCAGGTGGGATTGGCTCTGGTAGAAAATGGATGGATGGATTCAGATCAATTATTTTTCCAATCTTAGCCAGTAAAGTCTGAGAAATGAACATCATTATAAATCACACAGCTCTCTGCAAAGCCTTGCTGTTGAACTTTTATGAATATTTTTATTTACATAGCTAGATTGATGATGATAAAACAGAAAATGTCAGTCAAAGGTTCACTGTATTTGTATCGTCGTCATTGTCATCGGTTATGTAGTTGTATTTTTTCTTTGCTCCAACAAACAAGCAGAAAATGTTCTTCCTATCACATTATTATTGTTTGCTTTTTCAAATCCCTCCCACTGTGTTGAGTGGCATACATTTAGCAAGACTTTGATGCATTATGATATATAAACATTTTTTTTTAAAAAAAAAAAAAGCTTATTAAATATCCATGTTTGGAAAAGATTCAGAAAGAAAACTGTAATGACAGCCACGTGGAAAGGCTACAGAAGCAAAGGTCACTTATGCTGATTCTTATTGTAAGAGCTAATCAGCTCCTTCTTCATCAGAGCTGTTTCATGTCGCCCTCACATCTTTGTGAAAAGTAAACACGTGCAACAATGCAGGGAAAGTTTTCAGATGGAAAATATTCTGGCAGCTTCTGTCTTTGTGTTTCACATCACACGACACCTGCATCCATCTCATATTGTCTTTAAATATCCCCATTTCTTTTCCTGTGCTACTTCTGTAGTTTATGCATGCTATTCCCCTGCTGACCATTAGGTGTCGCCAGATTCAAGTTTACACAGTTTCTGAAATAGAATGTTTTATTTGCCTGTCTGTTTTGTCAGGGTTACAATTACTCCCCATAATTGCCTGCCTCAGCCTGCCCACAGTTCAGCTGTCTGTTCTTGTTATATATGCAATGTATTAAAAATTTCCTGTGAATATCAATAAAGTTATGTCAACATATCTGCAGTGATTTTTTCAGCTCTTGTTTATATACGACTTCTCCAAACATGTCATGCATCATACTTTAAGCTTTCACATCATACAAAAGGGGCTACGGTTGTTTATTCTATTATATGTACCAAATAAAACTAATTAAAAATGTTTTACTAACACTTAAAAACTTTCTGTGAACATGAGGCCTGATTTTCAGTGCCCTTATAATAAGTTTAGTGGTGCTTTGTTTCTCAGAAAAGTTGCTTCTTAAAAGTGAAAACTTAACTTTAAAGAGTCTTTCTGACAGCTGGAAGTAAATATAATGTATAGATGTATAATGTATGTAAATATAATAAATAATTTAATGTAAGGTAAAGTATCGTTGGTATTATGGGATGTCTAGACTGACATGTTTTCTAATGCATTTGACGTAAATTTAATTTTGCTTTTATCAGCATCATTTTGCAGGGTAGAATTAATTTTTACCTTAAAACAATATGAAAGTAGTTGTAATTTACAGGGATGTGACAAATCTATTTTTTATTTAATAAGTAATTAAAGCACACACACACACACACATACACACACAGAGCAGGATTTTAAAAAACAACCTGCTTTTATTCCCTTTTCTTCCTCTCCGCCAGCAGTACTTGTCCTCTTGGCTTTGTAGACACTTGTTGGGGGGAGTTGTGACAGACCATAAAAGTTACTTTAACTACCCAAAAAGATAACACTCTTTTCCTGGATGTTGGGAAAAAGTGAAGAGATAATTGCTCATCCCTTTGTGCCTAAATGAAGATGCTTCTCTGCTAAAATGTCTGTGTCTGTTTGTTTTTTAAAGGATATCTTTAAAGGAACTGACAGCTTTTATTGGGAAGGATTCAGAGACAAAAAGGGGTGACATGTAGGAAAGGGACACTGGCCAAGACTCAAACACAGGTCACCTATTTTGAGGAGTTTAAGCATCTTTACAGGATGCATGCTCATCCAGCTGAGGCACCTGACACTGAGATCTGTTTGAAAGAGTGATGTATAGTTTTACACAATCCAGATCGGAGATACCTTTTTACTTTTTACCCCAACTTTATTAGGCATACCCATGCTATTGCTTGTTAGAAAACATATAATGAGTGATAAAGCTTAGTGCATTTAGGTTAAGATAACTTGTTTAAGCATGAGAACGAGGAGTAAAAGGAATTTAAGCCACAGTTTAGGAAGGTGACATGGTTTTTGGTGCCAGACAGGCTAGTCTGACTATTTTTAGAAACTGCCTATCTACTGGGATTTTCACATACAACTGCAGGGTTTACAGATAATGACCTGAAAAAGAGAAAATATTCAAACCCAATTCTATTTGTTCACATAGGAAGTCAGAGGAGAATGGACAAACTGGTTGGGGTAAAAATAGGTAACAGGAAGTCAAATAACCACGAAGGTGCAGAATAGCAACATTTCCACCACTGATGCAGAAGAAGGCCGAGCTCAGTGCTGCAAGATAGTATCATGTAATTATGTAGGCCTGTCTACATCTGAGGAATGTTTTCAACACTATGCTGAATCCATGTCGTACTGAATTCTAACTTAATGGTTTCAGTGTAAAACCAGTCAGACTTGGAACAATAAGCAAAGAGTAGCAACATTTTTTTTACATCTCAGAACATATTTATATGCTGACATTGATAAGGATCCAGAAACTACAGGGAGTAAAAACCACTTCTTGACCACAGTTTGTGCAAGTGATGTGTAAAAGTTGAAGCCTGATTTTCTGATATTTTGCTATTAAGAAAACAACCCTTCCTATAATCCTTGAAACCGTTCCTGAGCAAAAGTTCCCTGCAGGCGTTTAGATAGTCTCTATCATGACTTTAGGTGGTTTTTTTCCGAGCTTAGCACAGTATTAAGAACATCATTCATCCAACTGTGCTGTCACAGCTAACAGATCTAAAAAATTCTAATAACTACTGTTTTATTGATTTATTTCCTTTTATTTGGATAATGTAGTTTTAAATACCTGAATTTGATCCCCTCTACTCAACCCTTTACTCCCTTAACACACACATATACATTTACAACACCAAACTGCATCTATAAGAAAAGCATGAAGTAGTTTATCTCAGGTAGCGATTGGCTTATATGACTTTTAGTCTGCTGTTCTTTTTGGGCACTCAACCCTTCCAGGACAGGTCTGCTCATGTTCAGGTGTGTAAATCTGACACCACACCACCCACAATTACTTTCCTTTAAGCTGCAGAGAGTGAGTTTACTGGGAGCTAATTCATTCAAGACATCATCTGAATCACCTTCCTGAAAGAAGAACGATATAAACACACCAGAAAGACCACGTGTTTGCTCAAAGGAACACTATGGTATGTAGAGACAGCTACGTACTTTCCTTCGTTTACAGCAAGAATCAATGTGTGTGTTTTTTTAAGTTCATCTGGTAAATCTAATATAATTGTTACTGGTTTGAATGCAGGTCAGAGAAATGGGATCCTCCTGTGCTGCAGGGAAGCATCATGGTTTCACCTGGGTTTCCATGTTCTGCTTCACCTCTGTTGTCAGTGTTGCTGGTAAGTCTGTTCTAAGTCAGAAATCTATAAAAAGTTCTCAGATGCAGTTCTTTTAACTTGTCTACAGTGTATAAGGTATTTTATGCAGGTAGTTTTATGAACCTGCTGCTTGTTTTTTGGTGGTGATGATAAACTTCATGACAAAAAAGAATTTGTGAAAAAATGAGGCGACCTCCAGCTGAAACCGTATAATGTTATGAATTCTCGCAGTGGTGTAAGTAGTTATTTTTACAGTACAATGAAACTGAGCCACTGACATTGATTAAAAAACGGCTTAAAAAAACGGCTTTAAAATATCACCTTGTTGTTTTTGTTTTGTTTTTCATTTGTTTCTGTGTGTAACTGTCCGTAACGTGCTGGTTTCTGTTATTTCCCTCCTCATACACACCTGATTCAAATGAATTGGAGCCAACAGCTTCTTGTCAACCTTTTCACAAATGTACATTAATTTCTATCAGGATTTTTGGATAACAGACATTACATTACCTGGAGGAACCTGCAGTTTGACACCTGAATGATAAACATAATAAAGATACAAATAGAAAATGTATGAATACAGCTGAGTGTGACTGAAAACAAATTGGTATTCTTTTCAATTGTTAAAAAAACATAATTTAACACTCTTGGTGTTTAAAACAAACTATTCTTCTCAAGGACAACACAGTTTTTTGGGGGGAAATGGACATGATGTGAAGGAGGAACCCAAATGTAGGATCAGTTGAGGCAGGATGCTGAACTAGAGCTTTAACTCTAACAGCTTTAATTAAAAGCCATAACTCAAGTAAAAATACAAGACAAACATATAAACAGATAACACAGAGGACACAGCTCTGACAAAACCATGGTGTAGAGAGTGCCATCCATAGGTTTATATAATATGTATGTTATATCATCTCATCTCATATACAACTAAAACTACAAACAGAAGTGCAACATGAACTAAAGAAACTGTACCAAAACCCACAGACCTGGGATCTGGCTTTAAGCACAAAGCGCAAGATGAATCATAATGGGAGTAATTCTATTATATAACTGTAAGTAAGAAACTATTGTGCAATGATTTGATCCACTGCAAAGCTCAACCCATTGCTTTCTTTTCCCCCAGAATGCAATTAAAGTAAACCAGTTTATATGTATATGTCCAGGAACATGTGTATTTGCTGAGGTTAAATCTAGATGTTTTTATGAATCACTATGACAATAAAGTGTCTTTTATAAGTAAAACTTTTCTTCTAACATGCAGTGAAGAGAGTTGGTGTTGAGGTTTAGAAAAGGACTAATGTGTCAGGTTAAAGAGTGATGCAGGAGCCAAATGCAGACCAGATGACAGGAAGCAGGTAAGATGCAGGTAATGGGGTTTTAGGATAGGACAAGAACAACTAGACAACTAAATAGAAGTGATTATAATTCTGAGGACAACTAAAAACAAAGAGGAGAACTGAAACCTAGTGGTTTCCGTAAAACAGGTGACCTAACAAACAGGAAGTGGGAAGCAAACCAAATCCACAAAAGAGGGAAACTAGGAAACTAAAGATACATAATAAGTTATAATTCAGGGTTTGTTCACACATAAGACAGCTTCAGCGTGATCAAACATGTAATATGATGTCCTTAGATATATAAGATATTTCCTACATGAAGCTTAGCTTGTGGTTGTGTTTTAAATGTGTAGCCTTCAGTGTAGCCATCGTGGGCTCCTCCGTTTGTGTGATTTATCATCAGTTTGAAATGTCAGATGTTTTGGCACAGCTATTCTGTGGATTGAATCAGTCGGTTCAAGATCTCGCATGTCGTTTTGGATGTTTTCCAGGTCTAATTTGGAAAAAAACTGACATCAAGTCTGCGTTTTGGTTTTGTTTTAAAATTACAAAAGAGAAATCAAGAAACTAAACATTATGACATAGAGTGTCCACCACCTCATTTCATGTTATTGTAATGTGACAAAGAAAAACCAGCCGATCGATATCAATAATACTGCAAAGATCTGCCATTGATCCAAAACAGAAGCACTTAATCAGCTCCACTTAGCACAAAATATGAAAACTATGTGTATATTCCCCTTCTACTTTTCAGTTACAGAAGATATTTCCTGCTTATTTCTTATCTTAATCTCAAACTTTTCTAATTGTGTCTCTGTCTTTCTCATGGCTTGATGTCCTTTCCACAACGCCCATTATACCAACTTTTTTTATGAGCGTTTTCAACATAGCAAAAATGTTACAGATTAATATAATCACCTGAATGAAGTGCATAAATGCTCAAGTTGCTCACATGAGCAGTGGTGTTGTGATCACTACATTTAATACAGATAAGTTCTACCTTTTGTCTGTAAAGGTCTCTAACTTTGTTTCCTCTTTCTTTTAAACAGTGAGTGTGGATATGCAGCTGCAGGTCCTGCCCCAGGTCACAGCACGGTGTGGAGAAGATGTGACTCTGACTTGTAATTTCAGCACATCAAACCAGATGGATGTGCAGATAGTATTATTTACTTTGTTGGCTGATAATACAAACAATACATGCGAGTACAAACAGGTTAATGACAATAACCACGTTAATGAGGAGTTTCGTTGTGAAAGCACAAACGAGACATCCCAACAAACACTCACTATGATTCTGCCCAAGATCAAGCCAGTGAGTGAGGGGAAATACATATGCAAAGTCCGCACTAATAAAGGAGTCAAGCAAAATATAACCAACATAGAGGTACAAGGTGAGTCAGTTTTTAATGTCTTTTAATTTGTTTTTCATTTCTGTAATTAACCTATCTCAAAATGTTTGTTCAACAGAGTGTTCTGGAACAGCAAGGGTCGTCAATAATCCACCGAATACTGTATGTATATTCAGGTGGATGAACAAAATTTCACTTATAATTGCTCTCTGTGGATATTTTGTTTCAATAAGTGTGTTTCTGTCCAGGGCATGTCTTCATCAGGGACATCGGTCAAACTGAAGTGGATCTGGATTGTGGTGTCAACCCAAATGTTGAATTTTTGGATGTAAATAAAATGATACAATAAGACTTAATGACGATGAAGCAGTGCCTTTGAGGTGGAACTATGCCAACCCAGTCTGTAATGGTTAAAAAAAGCCTGTTTAATTGTTTTTGTGTGTGTTTAATGCAAATCTTCCGGCAAGTGTCTTCTCAAGGAAGTGAAACTGATTAGAGACGTATGGATATAGAAGATGGTTGTTTAGTGGTTAGTTAAAACAAAAATCCACTTGCAGCCTTGGATTTTAACAGCACTGATCCATGAAAACACGCTTCCCCACTTGATGGCAGCACAGGTTTTATGTGCAACCCAAGACTCATCATGCTCAAATAGAGAGAAGAAGCTTTTCTGCAGATTTAAATTCACTTGCATCTGAACTTCAGAGAATTCCTAGTTCTGGTCACTGCAGGCAAAATATCTCATTTGTCTTAGAATATAAATTAACCTTATGGTCAAAAGAAGTCAGTTCTGTTCAGGAACAACATAAATACAGGATTTAAATACATTTCAGAAATATTGAAAGGTTTGTTTGGAGTTT
Organism: Pseudomugil tenellus; assembly: GCA_037177515.1. Lineage (NCBI taxonomy): Eukaryota > Metazoa > Chordata > Actinopteri > Atheriniformes > Pseudomugilidae > Pseudomugil > Pseudomugil tenellus. Next base: position 8,767,456 of record JBAMHX010000023.1, on the reverse strand, counting down.
CAGATTATTTTTTTCACCTAATAAATAAATAAAAACAATGAAAACACTTATGATTTTATATTATCTTAATATTGTATCATTAAGCATTTTTCTTGTTCTTTATAATATATGAAATTCAGCTCATAAACTGAAATCTAAGATCCATGTGATGGATAATGTATGTAGATGAAAGGGATTTTTTTTGTGTGTATTGTGATGATGATGCATAAAAATGTGTGAACTGCAAAAGTGATCTGTTTAAGATTTAAAGCATGAAAAATCCCTTATCTGATGACCTGCTTTGCTTTCCAAGTCCTAAAATCCACTCTGTAAGTGCGCATGTCATCATATGTACAAATTTGTTTGCTTTCAGTAATGTAAATGTGTGAATGTTTCATGTGTGTAATGCACTCCGGTGTCTGTTTGATAGAGCTTGTTGCACTTAGCCAGTAAATGTGGAAGACTTTTACCTTTTTTATATTTCAACTAGTTTTTATCTTTTGAATCTCTTTTATGTTCGAATGGTTTACTGGAAGAATAACTGGGTCTCTGCAGGTAAAGCATGGAGCTACCACAATAACATCACTGCTCGAGTTAGCCAAGTAATCAAGTAACAAAGTGTGCCAAAGTTACGCTGCAGTTTTATGCATGTGTAAGTGGTTGGAAGGAGTAACACATGCAAGATGGGATTTAAGAAGCCTGAGAGTGCTTAATTAAATTAATTAAGTGTTAAAGTTGATGTATGATGAATGTTGAATAAACTGGTTTTGGTTAGCTTATATGAGAATAAAATGTATTTCTCCATTTTGATGCTGTTGCACAAAACTATACAGTCTATCTTCAGAGACTTATACTAGGTACAATTAGTAAGAGAAGAAAGAGGGGAGACAAAATTAGACTCATGCAAGATCGATGTGACAGAATCGGGCAGCAGATGGTTTTTAGTTATGTAAGCCTGTTTACTACAGCGAGCACTCAAAGAATAAAATCCATATTACAATCAGCTTCAAAATGGCTGCATGTGAACATGTTTCAACACATAAACTGGTAGAGAACAGGTTGGTAACTGCCTATCTTCTGCAGTTAGACACAAGCATTTAGTTACTGCCTTATTGAAACTGTGAGCCAAATCTGTCCAAAACTCAGATAAAAATCTAAAGTAAAATATCTTTCAGGTGCTTCCTGGAAGTCTCCAGGATCATATTTCATCAAGTGTTTTTATAACCATCATTACCAAAGAGTTAATGCCAAACAAAAAAAATCTTCACTTTTATGTTTTATATAACCATAAGCATCTAGCCCTTTTTGGGGGTGCTGCAGTCCTAAAATTCAAAAGTTTTTGTTTTTTTTTTTCACTGCAGGTGTTTAAAGATAGATCAAATGTAAAAATCACACAGTACTTGTTTGAAATGGAAGGCTCTTATATAACTATTATGGTTCATGACAGTGGAAATGTTTCAAATATTTAATCCCATAATGATTCTTTTCTTTTTGTGTAAAAACAGATTAAATAACAGTTTCTCATTTCTACAATTCCTGGTTACTTTCCTGCCTTTCTAAACCCCGAGGCTGTTTTTAATGTGCTGCATTGTGATTGCATCTGTATCATCCCTCTTTGCTTTACTGTGCAAGATGTTACTGTGTTCATATCAGACAGCAACAATCATTTCCCCACCTTTTTACAAAAGCATTATACCCGGGGATTGTTATAGGGGTCATCTGCAGAGTTATAATTATTAGAGAAAAATAGTGCAGTTATGTTTTAGCAGAAAGATGCATCACTGAGCTTAATGAGGACTTTTACATATTACATATTCTATTAAGATGCTAAAATGTTGACACCATAGCTAAGAGTGGAACATCACAGATCTTCCAAATACTCCCATAATCCGCTATTATTGAGTCACTAAGTTTCCAAGTGATCGAGATTAAGCCAATATCCTCCCATCTTGAGAGAACACTGTTGCCATGGTGAGAAATGGCTTTTCAACCTAAGAGCAAGGACAATATATAAGCATTTCTCTCAACTTTCTAAATTTCCTCTACATGTTCTTGCTACTCACAGTAAATGCAATACTGTTCCAAAGAAAAATCAGCGATTACATTAGAGGACTTCAAAAGGCTTCCAAGAGGCAGTCCTGTCCTTTGTCAAACAAAGGTCAAACTCGTACTAGTCTGAGCAGCAGCTTGTTTAGCTGAGGATTTGTTTCATTTGCGTACTTTCCAGCCAAATGACAAATAAAATGTTTGTGGTTCCACAGAGACAGCGCCCTGTTAATAGATTTTGTCTGTGAACCAACTGTCAAACTTTACCTGTGAATTCTCATTTCATTACACATGACCTTAGAACAAACATCAAGCTTTTTTTAACGCACATGAAACTGTCAACTACTTCACTTCAACCTCTGTGACGTGGAGAAGCACTCAGACCCACATGGACCTGTCGAGAACTGTTTGAAAGAAGGCAGACCTCACTGAAATGTGTTTCTGTCTTTGCATTCCTGACAGATAGGTTTTGTGAATTACCTCCGGTTGACAGCCCTTATGAACATAAAAATGAAAAAAAGCATATGAACCAAATAGGAATGCTGCATTTAAAGTGGTTTTTACATCCAGTACATTTTAGATGGAAAAAAGAAACTAATGTTTTACTGATTAGGAGCCAAGAAGCCTTCAGACTGCAGATACATCATATTCAAATAGTGACAGAAATGATCTTCCCCTTGTTGTGGTAGGCAGTTATGCCTTCTGCTCAGAGAGAAGGGTAACTTCAATTCAAGCAATGCATGTGAATGTCAGTTTCTCTAAAACTGATTTGATGTGTGTGAATGTATCGCCATCTTTGTTTTTTCCTCTGAGACTAAGGTTTAACTGAGCCTCCGTCTAAGCATGTGTGTTCGGTTTTTAATCCATTAATCTTGAGTTTTGGGATCCCATCCCTGCTCTGACACATTGTTGTGGTTTACTGCATCATTAGATAAGGGAAGTTTATTTGCATAACACATTGCAACAACAGGGTGAGTCACATTGCTTTACAGAGACATTAAAACATTATAGCTAAAATAAGAAGCATCATTTAAAACTTAAAAACAACAAAGAAAGAAAAAGGAAAGAATAAAATAATAAAATTCTGACCAATTCCAGCTTAAATTGCAGATTTGGACTTAAAGTAACTTAAAACCTGAAATGCAGATGAGAATAGGTGGGTCTTTAACTGATCTGAGGTTTTATGGGAGTTTTTTCCAGACATATGGAGCATAGAAGCACCTCAGAAATAAAATCTTATTTGTTGTTTTAGATGCTTTTACAGGCATCAATAATGCAGATGTTTTTGCTTTTAAATGCGAGTCATTTTCCACAACAAGCATTGTGTTGCACCGCTGCCATCTAGTGGTAAGGTTGTCAACACAAACCAGTCGGTATCGTAGTAAAGAAAAAGTTCATTTTTCTTAAGGCTACTTCAGAAAGTGGCAGGGTTTAATAATTTAGTTGTTATCCAATTTAATATGGGGTGGCTATGACCCTCCAATCCTACTGATCGGAGGGTCATAGGTTTGGTTCCCACTCTGTCTGAAATCTGCGTGTCAAAGTGTCCTTGAAGAAGACACTAAACTCCTAGTGGACAGGCTAGGTGTGCATGGCAGCTCTGCTTCCATCAGTGTGTGAATGGGTGATTTTTTTAATCGAAAGATGAAAATAAAGCTCTATATAAGTGAACACTATTTACCATGATCATCGTCTCACCAGAAATATGGACAGGAGACTGCACATAAACACACACAACTTAGATCCAAAATCATCTGACAGTAATGATCAATAAAAACAATTTTGGAAGTGGAGAATTACTGATGTTTATAAGAGACACATTAAAGCACAGTCACATGGCCACAAAGTAATTACATAATCTTACATCAGTTTGAATTTATTTGACATAGTAGTTGTTGTTCAGGTTCCTTTATATTGCTCAAATCTCATTTTGCACCCATCCATCTTCTATGTCCTTGTTATCATACCACAGTTTCAATGCTGGAGTGCCCACCCAAGTTTTAGAGGCTCTCTATGTTTTTTTCTTAACATCTACCTAAATTAAAGCGAAAAAAAATAGAAAACTGCATTTCTGCTTAACAGTGATAATAACTATATGTCGGTAGTCCTCCTGGAGCTCATGCTTCCTGTGGTTCTGAATTAGTTGGTCCACCAGTCACTGCTCACGTTACTGTCCATTATCTCGTCTCATTACACAGTCAAACAAAGCTGGACATGTGCCTTGAAACCCAAACACAGACTCCAACCACTACACCTGCTCAATGAGGTTCATGACACTTGAGAGTTTTCACACTTCTGCCTTGGAAACAAAGTGCAGTGTGTGCAGTGACTTTGCTTTCAGGTGTGTTTGCAGTCTAACATCTGGCAGCCAGCTAACATTAGAAGCTACACTCAACAGCTGAACTGAGTAATACATTGCAAAAAAAAAAAAAAAAGAAAAGCATATATAAAGCGCAGGAAAGGACGAGCATTCATTGACTGCTGAGTTCTCCAACGTTTCTGAGTGCCTGGAGACATCGCTAGTGCTGGGGGAAGAACTTTGCCTTGAAGAAGCACTTGGGAGGGAATTTAAAACAACACATGAAAGGTTGTTTATCTTCAGCGGAGTGCTAAGAGACAGAAAACACGCTCACAGACATTTATGCAGTGATTCATGGAAGTGCCCCTTTGGGATTTATTATTCAACATTTCCCCAAGTTAGCCACCAGCATTTGCTGTTAATGTGTGACTCTGAGTGGGCCATTCATGTCACCTCAAATGAGTAAGCAGAGTGACTAGAAAACAAGGTTAAAATGTTGATTACGCATCCTTTGGTCCCAGAGGATGACAGAAAGTATCTGACTGATGTGGTCGAACTAGAAATTTGCCATTGCAGATGCTGTCGCCTTTGCCAATTTCATATGTCCACGACATTCTTCTGTAATGTTGCATGATCCCAGTTAGCTAACAGAAAACTCTTGGAGAAATTTCCTTCACATCAGATGCCATTTTGACAGCTTCTGTTGGACTTTTGCTTGTGCTTTCCTGTTTTGTTAGATTGAGTGCATATGGTTATCTGACTCCATGTTGGATGTGAGGCAGACTGGCAACTTCTCCAGGGTGTAACCATGCTCTCGCATGCGATAGAAGATGCGATAGAAGATGGATGGGCAGTCCCACTTCAACCCACAAAGGGGTGCAGTGTACTGCTATTTCAAAGTGATCTACTGTGTACACCAGTTTATTTATTGTATCAACTGTATGCTATTTATGGGGCAGCACAGTGGTGTGGTGGTTAGGACTGCTGCCTCAAAGGTTCGATCCTCGGCTCAGACAGTCGTCTTTCTGTGCAGTATTTGCATGTTAGGGTTCTCCATAGATACTCCAGCACGCTCCTACCATCTAAAGACATGCATGTTAGGTTGACTCGTCAATCAAAATGGTCTCTTTAGGAGTGAATGACTGGTTGATTTCTCTCTGCATTGGCTCCAGCTGGAATTGCAGCTCTTTTACAAGAAAACTTACACATATTTCATGTTTCCAAGTATACTACTTACTACTTACTTACTATAATTGCCTTTCAGGGATTAACATCACATTTTTTTTTTATTTAAGTTTTCATCTTCCGTTGGGTCCCAAAAAGAGCAAATATTGAAATAAATGCATATTTACAGGAGCCATGACTTTTGTCTGACTGAATCAGATGAACCCCTAGCTACAAGTGTTGTTTTGGAGCTTTCAGGCAGCAGAGAGAGATACAAGTTGTGTTGTATTGGGTGATTTAGAAGCAACTGCTTGCAGCTTTAAGCCCAGTGTGGCGGATCATTTCTCGATCTGCTTCAAGCTACCACTCAAACAGGGCTTAAGAGAGTTGTTTTTAATACTATTCAAGGTTTGCATGGTTTTGTTTATACAGATGGTGCTAAGTTAGGTAACATTAAATCTCAATAAACAGACGAAAATCTTCAGGCAAGGTGTTGTGAACAGAGGTCCATGAGGTACTGGCCAATCATATATGTGGGTTGTGGAAAATAAAGCTTTTTGCACATTCCAGTCATATAAACATATCATATAGCTGAACTAGAAGTCAGTTAATAAAAACTAATTTGTCCCCAAATTAGCTTGGCAAGTACATCTTGCTTTGTGTCTCTGCAAATGATTGAGAATAAAAATTTCTGACATGCGACGCAATCTGATGTAGATCAGTAGGTCACAACAATGCAAACCTCCTCAAACTCCATCTTCCCTCCTGGCAGCTTATTTTCTGCAGATTTGTTCATCCGTACACCTCTCATTCGGTTTCATCCATCATAATCAGCAGGACTTTCTGGGTTATACAGACTCATATTGATTTTGTAATGCATGCAGGGCCAAATGCTAATATCCTGTAACATCCTACTTCCACACCTCTGCACGTAATTTAAATTTAACCATGAACAGCATGAAAATTGAGTTTTTAACCATGCAAACCAGTTATGGTAACATGATTTATGGGCTGATTTCTTGCTTTACCATGAAACTCACCATTTTCCTTGTTGTAAGTTGTGTTTTTGAATAATTTAACCACAAAAGTATTGAAGCAAAGTATGGAAATAACTTTATTCTACCCATGTCTTGTGAGACGAAAGTTTATTTCTGTAAGAATTAACAGCCCAGATTGATTAAACATCAAATTATGATTTCTGCACAAATAAATTCAGTCAAACATAAACAGTTACTGATAATGAAAAATGGCCTCTCGCCTTTCGTATTAATGCAGATGTGTTTGCAATCATTTTACCAGTTGATAGGTTAACATGACAAGGAAAGATCAATGCATTCATCATGACCCTTCTCAGGTAAGATTGAACTATATTAGCATTTCATTTCTATACACACGTAAAACCAAAGTGTGCAACTTATGCAGAAGTCACACTACAAAAACTGGATTTAAAAAAACAAGAAAAAACTACAATAATTAGGTTAATTTTCCTTGAAACCAGATAAAATTTCTTTTTCTGTTGGGAGATACTTGATCTTATGTCAAGGAACATTAACCTGTCAAGAATTCCTAAAACAAGTAAAAAAAAAAAAAAAGAATAATTATCTTACGTTTAAAAAAAAGTAAGCATATGTGTCCTTGATTTGAGATGTTTAAATCTTACTTAGATTTTAGTTTTTGTAGTGTGGGCATGTTACAAGGCAGATGAAGAAATGCAGCCATTTTTTAAGTGTTGCACATATAAAATGTTGTTGAAGACCGTAGATGACCTGAGACAGGTCTGGGTTGTGCTTTGATGGACCTGCAGCACCTGCAGAGAGCAACAGTTCAAATAAGTGATGTGTCTGGTAGCAGATGTTCGCAATGTTCTGGGAAAATGTTTTTTTGTGCTTTGTTGGACACTCTCTGGAGGGCTTCTGTGTCTGCTGACATACCACACTGTGCAGCCGTAATTCCAGGATGTGTGGAGCAGCAGAGGTTAACTTATTTTTTCCAGTCTTTTTGACAGCAGACTTGGTGCACATCAGGAGACGCTGTCAATACGGACTCCAAGACATTTAAAGTGATTAACCTTTTGAACATAATGGAAAAACTAAGGAATGCATTCCTGCCTTTCATAAAGTTTATGATGAGCTCTATTGAGGTTTTGGTGATTCATTTTTTAGAACCACCCCATCAGTCTCAGGACCCCACAGCAGCCTCCTTTAAAATTATTCCTCTCACAGAGCTGCTTAAATAGATAACTACTGTTATCCCTGCTGCTTGTTGTGCTGATCAAAATATATTTAACTAGTTATAATAAAACCCCTGTTTAGCTCCTGAAAGCACATGCAGCTTTCCCAGAAAATTGTCTTACGAGCCAATTGCAAATGAAATAAATGCACAAAAAAAAGACTAAAACAGCCTCCAGAAAAATATGTAAATTATAAGAAATTACACATTTCTTCAACCGCATCTGACAAGAAAGCAGCTGATCTGCACACACTTTCTGTAACACACATCATGTGACTGGTACATGCTGTGTTGACTAGCATAGTTGGAATAAGTTTAGATTAGATGAGTGTAAGTTTACTGTATGTTGGTGACATTAAAAAAAATGCATTTTCAAACTAATAATTTTATCTAAAACAAAACTGGTACAATTCTGATAAGAGATTCAACCTTTAATAAATAAATATGTTTAAAACAAATCAGCAGCACAAAATAGTGCACAAGAAAAATAATGCAAAACCTATTATTATGCAAAATGGTGTCTGAGAATCTAAAGCAAAGAAATTGGTTCAATCATCTCATAGATGCTTTTATGTAAATCATAAGTCTAAAAAATGCATCTAGAAAGGAAGTTAACTGCACATTTCCCCCCCTGACCAAGTCTGAAATAATATTCAGAGAATAATGATAAAAAAATATTTAAAGAAATCCAATCATTTGTTGCCCCCTGGCTCTTCAGTGGTATAAACAAAGTAATGTCCAATCAGAGGGTTAGAAACATAGAAACAGCACTGCACATCTTAGAAAAGGAAATAATATAGCATATTCATTCAGGAATACATTGTGGCTTGTGGTTTGCAGACAGACCATCCTGGGGGGGGGGTAATTTTGCATTATAGAGATTTCTACTGCAACCAAGATAAATGAACTACTACACTAACTCCAAATGTAAAAGCTGTTGCTGCTGACTGCAGGTTTGACTTATGACAAGATAAGAATATCTTTGGAGGCTGTATTTAGCACACAAGTGAGATAAGTGACTGTTTGGGTGATATTTAGGTCAATGACAACTTAGGATAGAAGAAATGCGTGCTGTTTCCCAAGCATGGAAACCAACTCAGCACCATTATAAGCCCCATTCTGACACCACTCCTCCTGGTTAATAGAGCTTCTATCAGGCTTCTCCCGAACCGAGTGGACACATTTTTAGCCTAGTCTGTTTTCTTATTGTCCTCCTTTACCGAACCCAAAATGGTTTCCGCCTTAACCTACAGATGTTTAGGAGCGACACATTTAAGACACAAGCATACAGCAGAGAAATATACAATCCTGATTCCAAAAGACTTGGGATGCAAAATAAATAAACCAGAAGAATAAATAAATAAATGAGGAAGTAACATTTTTCAAATTTCTATTAATGCACATTTTTTTCCTAATAGATGAAACAAAATAAAGCCTGAAAATGACTCATTTTACAATTTGTAGAAAATATTACCTCCTTCTGAATTCAATGGCAGCAACACAACTCAAAAAGGTTTGCTTCAAGGGGCAACAAACAGCTGGAAATCAAAAACAACCGTAGGAGCATTTAATAACTAATTAGTTTGATAATAATAATATCTATGCACACGTGATAAGAGTGAAAAACTGGATAGGTGCGATTTCAGGGTCCTAAAGTGGCACTGCATTAAAAAACAAACATGATTTTCTGGTGGAAATCATCGCATGGCTCCAGGAACATATAGAGAAATTGTTAATGTTGGTTGAAATTGTAGCATGAAAAGAAAAAAAATGTGTGTATGATCAACACATGCCGCAGTCGTCTCTGGGTTAAAGCTAATGTGAAATGACCTGAGCCAACTGTTCTGTAATCAGCTACATCAGAGATGGGGATCCATCCGTGTGCTGCAGACTAAAATACTTAAAAATAAATAAATGAATAAAAACTTAGACATAAATAAATGTACCATGAAGGTTTCAGAGCAACAGCTTTGCTTCACAGGTGGTAAAATGTCTTAACTGCTGTCAATTTCATCTAATCTGTCGCTTATGATTCATCAGCAACAAAATATATCTAAGAAATTTACAAATGACTGTATTCTTTATATAAATATTGCTGTACCTGAGACCAAATAATTGCACATTTAAAGCGAACACAGGCGGAAAAACAGAATGTGTGACTTTTGTTTTCAAATATTTCCATTTATACAAAGACTTGCATAATCCTTTTTAACTCATAACAACTAATTCCTCTTCACGCGGAGACGACTTTCTGCTGCAGCGAATTGTAACGAGACCAGTCGCCACTGGACATGCTGTCTCTGCCCACTCCACCAACACACCTTTTATTATCCAGTACATGGTGTTCCCGAGCCAAAGGGTAATGTCAGAGGACCGATGGACGAACTTAGGAGAGATGAGGATGGAATTCACACCAACCGCTTGTGCTGCTCCATCTACACTCACAAATCCACTGAATAGAATTGAGTGGATTACCGAACACAATAAGAATTTAAAGTGTTGGTGTTATTGATCTATACAATTTGCTGACTTTCATGTAAAGAAGGTTCTAAAATCTGCATCATAAGATGATGAAATAATATGTTTTTCATGTGTGGCTAACATCTACCACACAAGGTAAGGTCTTGTTTGCCACTGAACGCTTATTTAAAAGACTTGTTTTGGGTTTCAAAAGGTAACGTCCTGCTGTATCTAAAAATATGCCTTCAGATCTCGCCCTTGGCAGGGTCATTATGTTCGTGTCGTGCTGTTTCTTGTGTGAGCCAGATGATGGAGGAGTCTGCAGATACAGACGTCTGTGCTACATCTGTGTCACGAAGTATTTCTCTATGTGTTCATCCCCTGTATTAAGGGAACGCTCCATCACTGTCATGGTGGCCTAAAAAAACATTTTTGGCTTTCAAAATGTAGGTCTGTGCTTTTTCTATGTAGTCCAGCTATTTCTGTGCCATATAATATGTAACAAATCATAAACCTGTGAAACTGCTCTACAGATCCAAAATGAATGGGATAAATAGTAAACCAACTTCTTGTTTCCTCCTCACATGTATTGTTTAGATTTTAAGTCTTTTTGGATTTCATTTTTCTCTGCATGGTGAAGAAAAGTCTCCTTAAATAATCCCCTTAGCCGCAGGTGTGAGGATCAAGTGGCTTTACAGTACAGTGATGGCTTTCTGGGTCAGCTTATAACATCTTATATTACATCGGTGTTTGTTTATGAGCGAGAATTCCAATCTGCTATTCGGCTGCTTTGCTCTCAGAGTTCTTGGGTGAAGTGGAAATTTTTAGTTCCTGTACAGATGGTTGACTTCTTGACATGAATACATATCTGCAGTTCTGGATTTTGAAAGTAGGAGAAGCGACAACCCATCACGTCTAATGAAACGTGACTGTTTGAATGACAGGCTGATCTTGTGCCAATAATACACCCTGCTAGATAAACACAGATAAGGGAACTAAAATAACTTTGTCATGAAGCTGCTGGATGTTGCAAGAACAACATTAGTGATCGTACACAGTTGTGTAGTTTAAGTGTGTTGTGTGCTGTTCTGCAAATTGGATCCTTAATTCTGCTTTTCCAAGATGGAAATACTGGACAAACCGCTGGCGTACAACACAAACTACAAAAGAAAAAGAAAAAATTGACTTGTTTTTTTTGGTTTTATAGTTGTAAATCCCTAATATTCATCCAAGCGTCAAATCCAGAGATCATTGTGTTGCACCTCTGTAATCAAATGTGCTCTGAGGACAGCTTGTTCCCCACAACAGCACAGCCAGCCATCTCAGAGCAGCAGCTCAGTGCTGTATCACATGGACAGAAATAAGCTGCTGAGACCACAGCTGGTCCCAGATCTGCCTCTGCAGTGGAACAAAAAGCAAAATGCTCAAAACAATATTAAAATTTCACAGAAGGTTCCAATAAAGAGATACATTTTGCATTAGTAGCTAAGGAAATAAACAGTCATTTATGCAAATGTATTGATGACTTATAGGTGTGACATGAAAAGGAAACGATATCTGAGAGATATGTTTAGATTTGTAAATGTTGGACAGTCTGATAATTAGATTTAGTTAACACCAGAGGCTGGTGTTGTCATCTAATGCTGAATGAGTCAATAGCTTTATGCAACAATGATTCATCCCTGAAACCTCTAAGCACTGAATGTTACGCATTTAAATAATTACCAGAATGTCATTTGCATCCAAGGAAAGCTTCCTCCCATTGTACAAATATATACACATAGGGTTATTGATTTGCAGGATGTTCTGATCTGCCAGCTGAATGGATATAAAAAGTATAGAGAACCAGACTGGAACCATCTTCAACTCACCGAGAGCTTCAGAGACAGAGATGAATTGCTTTGGGGCTTTGAGGTTTAGTTTGAGACAAGTTTTATCGTAAGAGAGAGGAGTGTCCATGCTGCCTGAAAAGAGAGGTCAAAAAGAACAAACTTATTTACTGTAATGAATAAAGCTAGCTTCAAAGGAAGAGTTTCTTGACAAAAATTATCACATTTTCTAAATCCAAAATGAAAGCTTCACATACATGACCATGCAATCAGGAGAAAAATACAGACTTCACTCATTATTGCTTAGACAGGCTCCTGGGAAGGTGCCAATTTCTGCAAAAACACTCACGTAACAAAACCACTTTTGAGATTGATGTAATTATGGCTCAGTAAAGTGTAATGACAGAAAAAAATACATGCAATTTACCATATGAAATGAAATGAAACAAAATGAAATGAAAAATACTTCATTTATCCCTTTTCAGGGAAATTCAAATACACGCAATTACTGCTCATCACCTTCATGAAATAGTGAAGTCAGGTAAATGAATGGAACAAGAAGCACATGTAGACTGATACATCTTTCTCTGCTCATAGAATGGATCTTAGGGAGTCATAGCAACAAGTGACCAAGTTATGTAAAAACAACATGAAAGAGATGTGATAATAACTTCTTCACTGCTTCCTTTTGTCTTTTCTGACTCAAATGCGAACCACCCAGCTTCTCACAAAGTTGAAACTCAGCATCACTGCGGACACAATTATAATAAGCACACTTTTCACAGCTGCAGCAGCAGGTAACAAATTTGCAAAATGTAACATAATCTTAAACCAAAAGTTTAAAGAAAATGTAGGTGGTATTGACGTTAAAGCCTAGCAAATAATTTGTCAGTAAATACATTGGAAAGCAATGCAAATGTATTAAAACTGCATCTCATGACATCAACAACACAAACTGCAGTTCTACATTATGCAAAAGCTCCAAAATTGTGCATTATTTACACATGCATAAAAAAACAACATACCCACTGCAGAGAAAAACAGAAATGCAGTAAGAACATAGAAGCACCAGAAAGTTTGTGTTAATTGTAGTAAAATATAAAAATAAAGCTTGCAGCACAAAATGCGCATAGCCAATTCACGTTTCAGCAAACTGCTATATCTTTTATTGTGTTCCGTAATGCATTAATTAAAACAGCCTGCACTAGCCATCTGCACTAATGTAAACCTGACAAACAAAAGAATAAAGCACATAAAAAACATCAGCACATAGTTGCTTCTATTGCAAGTATGATGGCAAGATGGCTGCTTTTGAACCAAATACTAATTGAATTAAATGGTAATATTGAAATAAAGTAAAAAAGTTTATCATTTCTTATTTTACTTAATGAAAAATGTTAATAAATAATAATACTATATCTATATAAGCAACCGATTCCTCTATAACCGATGAATCCTGTCATCCCTATTGATTTTTACTTGCTTATGATTAAATATTTGAGTGTTTTAAATGACAATCTTTTAAAAGGAGATGAAATGTCATGTTGCATTTCACCTCAAATCACTAAACTTACCCTTAAACTATTTTTCTGCTGATTATTCCTCCTTGTGAATAACACGATGCATAAACATGAGGACTTGTGACTAGTTTGCAAATAATTGCAAATAAAAGTTAAAAACCTTCAGCACATATAGATATTTGTGTTTATGTCATCCTGTCTCTAATTATTAGCTAAGAACAGTTTCCTCGCACCACTCAAAGAACACCTCTGTCACCTTTTCCTCCCCCCATACTTGATGTGCACATGGCTCTGATTGGCTGCTGTACATTCAAGATTAAATTGCTGCTTTCTGCCGATTGGCTGGAAGCACAGGGGGCAGGTAATGAGTGTAAATAAATACAGAGTGCAGCCTGGCAAACACACACTCACATGCATCTGCTACTATCATCCTCTTCCAGCTCATCACCAACACTAAGTCGCTTTCCCAAAAAGGATTCCGAGCTACAGGAGGGAGGAGAGCGGACATTTTAAAGGCAAACAACACGGACATGTCCTTCGAGGTGAAAGAGAAGACAGAGGTGCGAGTGGTGTTCCTGGGGGCAGGTGGAGTGGGGAAAACAGCCCTCATCCAACGCTTCCTCAAAGATGCTTTTGAGCCGAAGCACCGGCGCACAGTGGAGGAGCTCCACAGGATGGAGTACGAGGTGGGGGGGGTCAAAGTCACCATCAACATCATGGACACCAGCGGCAGCTACTCCTTCCCTGCGATGCGTAAGCTCTCCATCCAGAACAGCGATGCCTTCGCCCTCGTTTACGCTGTGGACGACCCCGATTCCCTGGAGGCGGTAAAAAGTCTGCGAGAAGAGATCCTGGAAGTCAAAGAGGACAAGTACACACCAATCGTTGTCATAGGCAACAAAATAGACCGGCACAATGAGCGGCGGGTGTCCAGCGAAGACATTTTATCCACAGTGGAGATGGACTGGAACCACATCTTCCTGGAGTCTTCGGCCAAAGACAACATCAACGTGCTGGAGGCTTTCAGGCAGCTGCTGCAGCAAGCCAACCTGCCCTGTCGGCTCAGTCCTGCACTGTGCCACCGACGGGAAACTTTCCCCAAGGAGAGCAGCAAAAGACCCCCCATGAACAAGACCAACAGCTGCCTCATCTCGTAGGGAGCAAAAAGAGACTGAGAGAAAGAAAAAAACAATACATGTGGTTGTTGCTGCTGGTGGGAACGAAACACGATGCACATAAACTAAGACATTTCGTTTACTGTGTAGTAAATAAGAAAATAAGTTCATTAAATTATTTTTCGTCCTCACAGCAGCTCAGAAATCCTACAATAAGGACAAAGGTGTACTAAAGAAAGCAAATCCTTAAAGAAAAGGAGGAATGTGGTGTAACTGGACACCTGTGTGAATGTTAGAGAAACATAAGAAAAGTGGAAAGTTTGGTTTTCGTGACACGCGCTTGTTTCATTTTAATGTTCCGTATCTATGAAATAACTACAAACTAAGTATTTCTTGTATCTACATGTGATGATTCTGCAGCTCAAGTGAACACCTGCAAAGGAACTTTAGACCACTTTTCTATTTCTGATCATCAAACATGGTGTAAAAATGTGTGCAGCTCCTAAATGCTTGATAGAAAAGCTCAATGAAGCGAATGTAAATGACAAACTGCCATGTTTGAGGTTGTGTTTATTTCAATATGAATAATAAATCATTGGGATTTTTGCAGACAGTCTTGTCATATTTATCTCTCTTGGTGCAAGAGTAGAGAATACAAAGAAAACATTGATGCATAAACACTATTATTAGGAAGCTATGTGACAAGGCGTTGCAGTTCCTTGGTTTCTTCGCTGTAAAATCACACATTCTGCATTTACCTGGAAATTCTTGCAGACAAGAGAAAAGCAAATACAACACCACCACATGTGAATGTGGTAAGCCTTTATCTAAATAAAGGTCTATATTTAGAAAACGCAGGCTATTACAAATATTATATGTCTCTCGTGATGTTGACACACTTAACTTATTGAGACTGGTCTAACCAGATGAGTAAGGTTCACAAGACAGGTCAGTCAAAAGCACTCAGGAGAGGATTGCTTCACAGAAAAGAAAAGGAAAGAGATTACTGGGTTGGTGTGATGGCCAAGATCAATCACACACTTTGTTTTGGGTTGTGTTGCATTTTGGTGGTAGATAATATTGTCCCCTGTATGTGTGTGTGTGTGACGTGTGTGTGACTGAAAGTTGTACAGAATTTAGAGATCTACAAAAGCTCTATAAAAGCTGCCAGTTAAGATCAAAACATAATGCAGGAAATAAAACTCAGTCACACAGATATATTGTTTTGGCTTTATATTGATTGGTAACTGTTGAATCATCTAGCTGCTTAGTTTTGTGACTCCAATACCGGCCTCTTCATGTTCAAATCAGGCAACATTAAAGGGAAAAAAAAGTTGTGATGTGCATTAATGAGTGACATTTTTATATTCCCTGAAAGCACTCAACAGGTTACCTGTTTTATCTATGTTGCTAAAGTGTCACATCATGCTTCCTCTTTCCACAAAAATGCTCCGTCAAGGTGCATCGCTTCCCCAGAATGAGACGAGGAAGCGATCAGTAACAATCACATCTCTAGTTCCTCTTTGTGCTGTTTAAACTCACAGCTGATTCACTGGAAGTCTAATCTTCCTTTCTGGCGTATGAGGAGACACAGACGCAGACCGTCCTTTTGGTGAGGTTCAGGTGAGATCTAAACTTTCAACAAACGCAGACTCTTCAGCCTACTGCTGTCAAATCTGATGGAGAAATGTTCTTTATTTTGTCTTGGCTTGAGCTCCTACGATGAAAGGTATCTGTGCTCGGCTCTGCTCCTAGACTTGGTCCAAGCTCCTCAGAGATGTCTGTCTGCCTGAGAAGTTTTGAGCAAGTGCAGGATCTCTGACATCCACATCAAAGTTTAACTAAAAAGCAGCTTTTGATTGATAAGCCAGTGTCATATGATGCTTTCTTTTATTATTGCCTGTTAAAAAGGAAATTGTCAGCGATATTGATCCAGTATATATACATGAGAACATAGAGGTTTGAAGACAAATTGAATGAAGTTGATGGAAATTAGCTTTTGGTTTGATCTAAAAATGACTCAACAGCACCATCTAGTGATAGATTACACAAACTTTCTGGTAAAGCAGTTAAATTATTTAAACCTCAAAATCAATTTTCAAAATCTGGATTTAAACATTTTAAATTTCCTCGAGTGTAAATAAAAATGTTATAGTATTTGACAGACTAAATACAGGGCATGGTTGAAATTCCTACAGGTTATACTCTCAAGCTACAATACACACATTTGTTTTTAAGTTGTATTTATTGTAATGTAAATTACTTAGAATTAAAAGACGAGGCGCAGTGAGAGGCAGCTGTTATATTTTCATAATCATTGACAAATACCAGAGTTAAAGGAGGAAATGAGGGCAACAATAAATACAGACATAACACACATCACAGACAGATATACAATTTGTGGTTGCATTTGATGCTGAAGATTCCAGCTTTGTGCCAAAAGACGCCGGTTTGTTGACACGAATAGATTTGTAGAGTGACAAAAACCCAGTAAACTAAACAAATAAGGAGTGAAGTCCTACAGAGTTGCTGCGTGGAAGACATTCAGATCACTTTCTGTTAACGTTCTGCAGGTAAATCCTTTGCTCGTACACAAAAGAGAAAATTAATGTGCATTAGGCTCATAAAACATATATTCCCTGAGCAAAAAGTTAGATCAGCACAGAAAATGTTTTTTTTTTTTTTTGTTCTTTTGTAAAATTGAATGAGGGTACACTTTAAACAAAATCAATAAGCTCCTTCCAATTTACCATAAACGGTATAAAAAAATGAACAAAAAGCCTTTACGCACTTGGTCTTACTAAAGAAAATATGCCTTATTAAGAAAATATGTTTTAGTTCATGCAATAAATATCTTGGAATTATAATGACTTCTGCAAATGCTAAAACTTTTCTAATAGAACATTTCAATAGACATTAGCACAAATGGTGCAAAAACAATCTGAAAACACTTTCAGAAATCTGGAATTCATCCTTTTCGTTGTTGTAGAAGCAGCACCCTCCGTTAAAGGCAGGAGGCTGAGCACCCTGACCATGAGAGCTAGCAAGTGCGGAGAAAACAACTGGTAAAAAACATCCTCTCTAATTACTGGGGACATTTCTCTAATATGTAAATTAAGCTCAGTAGATATGAGCTGCTGGATGGAATGAGGAAATAAGTATACGGCTCTTTTGTTGGTGGTCAGATGCATCTCAGCATTTGTAAAATAGAAACTGCTAAATTGTTCAGTGTCTCCCAAAACACAGAATTAAATTTGCCAACTCATTAACAATGTTTCGCTTTCCTCCCTCCCACAACATGACTTTCCTCCATTTCTGCAGCTTTGATTTGTGTGGCGTTCGGTACAGTTAATATGTAGTGAGAAGCCCCCCCCCGCGCAGACTCTGCATCTCAGCTAATATTCACAGATTAAAAAGTTAAATTTGGCACAGGTAGACTGGACATGCGAGGTACCGACATAAATCAGGTATAGTTTCATATCCAACCCTTCAGCTGTTCGGCACTCTTTTGTGGCGCTCCCAAATATCCTTCACCTCTAATGAGTCTCATCTCATTAGTCGACTTTAATATAACCGCTTCAAACTACAGCTGGCAAAAAAAAAAAAAAAAACCATAAACTTCATTACAGTCAGCACATCCTAAACTGCATTAGTCGATAATAGTCCTGCCTCTGAAGAGAATTGGATTATAATAGAGATATTTTTTCCTAGGTTTGCTTGAGGTTAGGATTAGTTTTCAACAGAACATAGATGCAGGGAATTGTGGGTAAGAGGTTCCATTATGCTGGAATAACTTCTCGCTTTTTCTTTAAGTTAATCGGGTTGCATTTGTGCATGTTACCCTGACATAAGCAATACATGGAACATGTGGTCAGCATTTTATTACAGTAATGAGCAGCAGTGGGCTGTCATCCTGCTCAGCTGTAATTAACACTTTCTAGTCGTCCACAGTGATGTTGCGGAACAGGTAGGCCATGGACTCTCCATTGTGAATGCGGCGAATAGCCTCAGCCAGTATCATGCTGACATCCACGGTCTTGATCTTTGGACACTGCAGCTTCTGCACTTCATGGGGCACAGTGTTCGTCACGACTACCTGGAGAGCCCAAGAAATACAGAGACGGTAGTAAAAGCAGGAAACCACTTATGTTTTAAGGTGAAGCATTTTGTTCTTAGCTTTTAAAGAACGGTCATTGATAGATCTTTCAGACCATTTTTTGTACATTTAAGTTCAAAAAGATTAAGAATTGGACATCCAAAAGATATGTATTCATATATTTGCAAAGTTGTTTTAGGAACAATAGTTTTGAACCAATCAACAAAGATTTTATTCAATCTATTCAAAAAGCACAACTAAAACTGTTAGCAAGACAGGAAACCACAACTAACTCCACTAAAAGAGGAAATAAACTAAACAATCCTGTTTATATTTCATTTAAATAGATTGTATTCAGGTTCTCCCATTTTTACAAAATGAATGCATTAAGCTCTCTCTCTCTCCCACAATGCATCACGGCTTTGATAGTTATCCAACCATCATAAAATGTCTCCACATTAGCAAAGTAAAGCCACTATCCTTTAATATAAATACAATGCATGATGCATCAACCACAGTTGCAAGACTATGGCTGAATAACATTACATTTAATGTAAAACATAATGCTGGGTATCCTTTAACTGAGCAAACTTGTGAACCTTTACCTTTTAACTTTTCGGGGCATTTCAAATAGTGTTTTTTTTTTCCTCCCCCATCTGTCATGCAAAATATTTGAAATGCTAACAGCCACTACTGGTCGTAGCTTCAGGCACGGCATATGTAGAGACCACTGACAGAACGGTGAACCTTTGAAGTAGTGAACAAGCTGTTCTTCCATCTGCAAAATGGCCACCTGTAGCAACGCTGTAGCTGGTGGGCTTGCAAGTATCTGTGGGTCTTTGAATTATTAATTGAAAAACATGGAGTTTGAATGACCAAGAGGTTAATGGCTAAAATGTTAAGATAAGCCAAGAGGTGACACGCTGGTAGCTGTGGCCATTTTTTCATCATGTGCAAAGTTTAGCATGCAAGGCTATGCCAGAGGCTTCCACGCATAACAGGATGAATGATCTGTTTCAGAAATATTTTTTTGTGAGGAAATGTGAGACTTGCATCAACTTCTTTAAAAATGCTTCTATTACTGGACCTTTAAACCAACAACTATTGTTTTCTGAGCACCAGGTAGTTAAAAGGAAGTGAAAAAGGACACTAAAGGCTTCCAGAAGTGAAGCAGCTGAAAACAACAATCCTTTCTTTGTTTATGTGCAGCTATTGTATGGCAAAGTTCAGCTCAAAGCTTGTACCAAGAGGAAGTCTCTTATTTGAAGTGTGTTGGTAAAGAACAATGGAGAGGCACTGAGCAAGATTTTTTTTATTGGATTTGATTAAAGTCTTTATTTTGTTCTCCTCCAACCTTTATGTG
This sequence comes from Pseudomugil tenellus, assembly GCA_037177515.1. Taxonomy (NCBI): domain Eukaryota; kingdom Metazoa; phylum Chordata; class Actinopteri; order Atheriniformes; family Pseudomugilidae; genus Pseudomugil; species Pseudomugil tenellus. Next base: position 8,747,356 of record JBAMHX010000023.1, on the reverse strand, counting down.
TAGAGCACAAAGTCATATCAAGGCACATTCTTATGTATGTTCAGCTAAACATGTCTGACACAACTTTGACATAATGGCAGAAAATAAAATGAAAAAAAAAATAGTGAAATCAATAGACAAAAAATGGAAATAATTTTAGGTGCTCTCACCTCATCGATGGCAGACTCTTCGATGAGACGTGGAGCATCTGCAGAAAGTAAACCATGTGTGGCCATAATATATATTTTATAGGCTCCTCTCTCTTTCAGGATCTCTGCAGCTGCAACAAAGTCTCCTACATCATCTATAATGTCATCCTGAAAGAAATGAAAAAGAAAACACAAAAAGATGTTCAAATTTAATAGTTAACCTTCCTCATTTTAACTCTTCAGGACTAATTTGAGATTAAGGAAAGTCAGAGGACCCGTTTTCTCTTAGGTTCTCTCTTTATAGACACATTGTTGTGGTTTAGTTAATTCCCTTATAATTTAGTGGTTTAGGGTAATGCCAGGAGACAAGTGGGCAAGCTAAAATTAACAGTTTGGACACATATATAATGTGTAAGAAAGTATAAATACTCACACATTTGCATGTCTTGGCAAAAATGTGCTCCAAACGGGTAGAATTTGACATAATTTCATTTGAAGAAATGTCATAAAGTGACAAATGGGGCTTTGAAGCTGTCTGCACTGTCTGTGTTTGCTCACATGAACAACGGTGGGGAAAAGGTTGTGGAAAATAAACAACCTTATTCATATTCTGAGTGCGTGTGTGTGAAAACGGCTTAAAGTGTGAGCAGAAACACCAGAGAAGCATCTTACCACTATGATGGCGATTCTCCCACCCACATCTCCAACTACAGTAATGGGAGGTTTCTCCTTGGCCATCATTACTGAAAACAAGAGCATGCAGTCCATCAGATCTTTCCACTGGGGCAGTCGTGCAGAATTAGAAAGAAATCTCGGTAGATTGGGTAAAATGGGTTGAGAAAATCTAGGCAACTCAAGCAAATCACTGCCTGCAATTGCTGCTTTATTTTATTTTTTGCTACTGAATTGTATTAGTAGTTTGGAAAATTGCTACACTACTGTGAACTAAAATGGCAGCAGGTCAATCAAAGACAGTAGTATAAGTACGCCCTCCCCCATTCTACCCCTCCTACTTATTATAAGATGCAACTAAAAAGGCTAAACCTAAAGCAAAGCATGCCATGCAAAGATCAGATGACAAAAAGGGGTTTTCAGCCCAGGATACCCAATCGAAATTAAAAAAGAAAAAAAGAACTGCCTGGGTGCACACACACACACACACACACACGTCAGGCCCTGGGTGTAGCAGGCGGTTGGCAGCACTCTGCATATGAATCAAATATGCATCAAACACACTCTTTACACACGCAACAACAGTGGCAAGCACTGATGAGTGTGTCTTCATACACACTTGCCAGTGTGCTGGGATCCGTCTTCAGTCAAATAAAAGTGCTGCCAGCAACAAGCCTACTTTTACATGCACACCAAAATCAACCAAATGTTTGTTTTTTTTTATGTTTAAAATATACACAATAATGACAGCGTAATCTTTCTATTATGTCCGTGTTGGTTTCAGTCACTGTAATAAAAAAGTTTTCTTCTTGAAGCAAAGAATGTCTAAATTATTTTGCAAATAAACTTTAAACAATCTGATTTGTCATTTCTTTTTCCAAAATACATCTTTTACCTGCTATTATGTGTGACACAAACATTAACTTGCCTGACAACAGATATAGAACGGCTTGCTCTCTTATCGTAAACATAATTACACTGGGTATTGATATAATGTGTTTAAACAGCGATCCATCCAACAGATTTCTGATTTTAAAAAAAAGGAAAAGAACAGATGTGAATACTGGCGTGCATGTAAATGCAGACAATCAAAGGGTTTGAGGAAACAATCCAACAAGTAGACAATCAGCAAGTCAAGCTGATTGTAAGGAAACAGTATCAAGAAGCAGAGAAAGGTGGAGCATGCCTTGCAGAGCAGGGAACACCACGGTATCAGAAAAACCTGAAATCGTCCATTTCTTTCATTATTTTTTTTACTACTATTAGAACAGAAATTGCCACAGCGTGACAACTAAACAGTACAAAGACATTTCTAAAAATACAAGCTTGCCGATGTCCTACATCATGTTCAGTCCATCTGAAATCAATTCGAGAGGCCTTCAAACGTGGCAACAACCATTTATTTATCATCAAACCTTAACGAAGGCTTGGCCTTACCCAATTTCATGAATGAGTATAAAACAAGCATTGCTGTTGATGAGTTAAGTTGCTTACAACTGTTAAAAGGTTTGTCAACCGTTACATTTCCAACACCTCGCTTCAACCGGATCATTGGTTTCCAAAGCATGCTTTATTGCTTTCACCACATGCAGTTATGATCAAATCACCAGGTTTTGAAAAGTGGTTTTAAAATGTGTTGATTGGCAAGATGAGTCCAGATATATAAGAAAACAGAACAACCCCTCCTCTACCCAAAATAAAGAAAAAGAAAAAAAGAAAAACTTGGCATGGTTCTGGTTTGATTTATGGACTTCCAACTAAAATCAGAGCAGAACAAAACAGTTTTTTTTCCATCTTGTGGAGCTGCTGTCTGGAATCAGAGAACGGTGCAGTAAACATGAAAATCCTTTGATTTGGAGTCAAACATGCCGTGCAAATTTGCTAATAGAAGCGGATTGGTTGGAAAATGTCAGGGCCTAATAATGCAACATTTCAACTGAATCCAGACTGCATTTTCTCGAGATGAAAACACAAACCCCTTTTTCCTCTACACATGCACAAATTGAGGACTTATTTGAAGAGGAATCATTTCATAATTAGATGTAAATTAGTTTTAAGTCATACTTGGAAGCTCTATGCCAGGAAACGGAGCCTGTTGTTTGCCTGCTATTGTCAACAAATAAACACCACGTTAACACAAATGCACAAATATAAGACATGACAAACACATAAAACCAAGACTTTAAGGGACTACCTCCATATGTTGCGATAAATATATACTTTAAAAACATAACTGCATCAATGTTTCCAGTAAAGTCTAATACGTTCTCACAATTTAGAAATTTAAAAACTCAAGACTTTTTTTTCTCAACCAAATAATGGGCATAAATATGGAGTCATTTGCCAATGACACACTCCTCTTAGACAGGTTCCATTACGCTCCACTGGGATTATTTACATTCGTTTCAAAAGCAAGCAAAAGACTGATTCTGTGAAAATTTAGTAGCTCACTGTAAGTTAGAAATTACAGCTTGCTGTGGATGCAACATGAGCAATGGCGAAGTAGTAAAGAAATTAAATCATGCAGAAAGAAAAATCTGTTTCTTTGGAGTATGGTTGATGGCAGGAGTCATCATTTTATATCAGGTTAGCAAAGATTTTTTTTCCCACAGCAGATATATTAAAATGCCGCAGTAAGAAAAGCACAGCTGTGTTAACAGGGCTCTTGTTTCACTTCAGAAGTCCAGCTGTTCTACACGTTGTGGCTTACTGGGTTGCTGAAAGGAAGCGACCCCCCACGAACTGATTTTGTTTCTCAAGCGCCTTTTCTGACATCTGCTGTGTCGAACAGCTTTTAAACGATGAACACCTTGATGTGTTGAAGTATTAATCTTTTAATAGTTCAACTAGACAAAACTATAAGAAAATATTTGCTGATTTAATCAATGTGTGACAAATGAAAAGCAATCTAAAACAATAATTAGAATGAGAGACATGTCATATGTACAAGTAAAAAAATTCACCACCGGACGAGTGCCATTAAAGCCAGAAGATAAAAAGCCGGAAATGAAGTTGGGTGTTCTTACAAGGTAGTTCCAGTCCTGTGTGTCCTGTGGTGTTACGCACACACGGTGGAGAATGCCTTCCATCAGCCATGTCCGACTCCGCACACTGAGCCTCGCCGTGAATTACAGCCAGACCCAAACGGAGTCGCTCTGCGTAAGACTGAGCCCTGGGGACAATAAAAATACATTCATTTTAATCATTGATTGCTATTTTCATCATCAAAAACTCACCACATAAGTTAAAAGCTAATAAAAACCCAAAGAATTTGAAAAAAACGTATCCTGTTACCTTTTAGCTGCAGCAGGTGACTTTGCCACGATGATGGCATTTCTGTAATCCGGAATCTGACAGGATGAAAAAGAACAAATGTCACTGACTCGTTTAGTTTATATGGTATTATTAACACCTGTATTTAGTTATAAATGCATATGAATGATCTTTCAGCCCGATTAGCACCTCCTCCTGGATGTACTGAATCAAGAAAGGGGAGGCACGCAGGTTGTCGACAGGAAAGCTGAAAAAGCCCTGTATCTCCTTCTGATGCAAGTCCATTGTGATGATGTGTGTTAATCCTTTAAATATAAAAATAAAATTCAACTTAAGGAAGAAATCTTTGAAGATATGGCTGTTTAAGATGTGTTATTGTTGCCTTTTACCTGCTTTGGCCAACATTGAAGCTAATAATTTGCACACTATGGAGCCTCTCTTTCTCATCTTGCACTGTTTGCTGTAAGGAAAGTAAGGAATAACTCCAATGATGTTCTTTGCACAAGAGGTCTTGAGGGCATAGGCCATGACAAGAAGCTCCATGATGGCTGTGTTGACATCCCTGATTGTAACAAAAACAGGAAAGAGAAGAGTACATTATGTTATCTTTATACAATAATAACTTTTTAAATTCCATTTAAATCTCCCTGTAGTGTTTTTATAGCATAACATCCTATACTAACCTTGGTATTGTCTGGATAATGAAAATAGTCTGCCCACGAACAGATTCCTTCACGTCTACTCTAGTCTCTGTTGGCAGAATTGATATTTGAAAACATCATTTGTCAATAATTACTCACAGATTTCATAGGTCTTAAGGACCTGTTTTAGTTCACTACACACACTTAGGACCTTAGGACACCAGTGTCTGGTGACTTTCACCTCGAGCAATTTTTTTTTCCAGTTAGAGTGAGACATTTTCAATATTCTAATAGTTTGCTTAAGTGAATAACAGTTTATCCAAAGAAATTAATTAAATTACTATGCTGGGCCAAGTCAATGTAGCCATGTTTCATTAACTTTCAATATAGCTAATAGAAATATATATATATATTAAAAGAGTAATATTAAACTATCTAATGTAAAAGGCACAAATATAGCCTACTTAAAACTATATTTGATATGATACTTCTATAGGTGACAATACTTTCCTGACCTCTGTTGGATTCCTGAAAAACCACAGATTTTCCCAGTTCAACTCCCAGTCGTCTGTGAAACAAGAACACAATGATGCTTCCACGTATATTCAACAATCTCACCTTTACTGAACCCAGCTAGCACGAGGCACTGATCACATGCATTCATAGTTTAAACTTAGAAAAACACCAAGTTATTTCACATGACTGCCACGCATTAAAACAACTATTTAATACGTATGTTATCAGTAAATAAGCTAAAAATGCCCATTCATACTTTTACCTTCCGCTGGTAGCTGTTAGAAGCTGGTACTACCATTATACTTGTTTTAGTTAAACATTAACTAGCAGTCCCCACTATTGGTTTGTAATACTTACTCTGTTATCTTCTTAGCCAATTCAGTGCATGCTGCAGAAGAGTTTGCGGAAAATACGCGGTAACCACTTTTAGCGACATTCATTCTAGTTCTGGGCGTTTTGTGTCAGGGACTGTCAGTAGCGCAACTTAACTTTAACCTACTCCTGCGTTTTGTTTTTCTTTATGACGTTGTCGTTGGTAAGCTAGCTAGCGCTCGCGAGCCTGCTCACTGAAATAGTTCACACGAAGACACCGTTTGCTTGTGACACAAACCTGGCTAAAACATGACCACAGCATAAACAAAATCACGGTAGAGTGTCTAATGAATTGTACAGCGACACGAGGACAGACGATTGATACCTGCCTATCAAGTTGCAGGGTAACTTAACTGCCATACAGTGAAAACTACGGGCTCTGGCTTGGGTCAATATTGTCAGGTGCGCTTTGCGGGTAGGATAAAGCACTGCATTGCATTGACTTAGATATATCTTAATACATTTTCTTTCATAAGCTTAATGTACCTTATTGAACTTAATATCTTGTCAGTTCATCGGTTTGTTTGTATACTAGTGTCAGCCATTACTCTTGCTTCTTTCTCAGTGTCAAGACTTTTTTAAAAGTAAAGCTCAAATATGTTTTTAATTAACTTGGGTGAAATTACATATGGCATTGGACATAAAACAATTTATATGTTCTAGCTCAACAATAGATTTCTATTGATTTAATTAGAGTTATACATTTAATCCAAGCTCCAACTCTCTTTTTTTTTCATTTTAGATGCTTGGATGCCTTTAGGTAGATGACGCTTGTATGTTGTTCCTTTTTGGTTGGTTGGCTTTTATTTATTTTTTTATTATTATTATTATTATTTGTAACTAGAGAGATCAACCAAAGCTGCCTTGGATCTGGGATGCTAGAGACATCTTTTAAAAGATTTCTCCTCCCTCCAACTATCTTGCTTGTCTGTCCGGATTGTGTACGTTACTGTCCCCAAAGTCTCCTCCATCCTTAAGATGTAATTAAACCAGTCTTGACTTGAAAAGCTGCTTCTCCTGTGTCATGTGTTGGAGGAAACATATCATTCGTACCATGTTTAAGAAACTGAACCTGGAATACCTCACATGGCTAATTTGCATCATTTGAGGATGCTTTTTCATAAGGACAATTTAAAAAAATCTATTATTTTAACTTCCAAAAATCAGTAGTTAAATCACTTATTGTTTTTATATACCTCATGTTTAGCAGATAATTACTTATCTTTTGTCCAGGTTGACAGAGATGAATCTGTAATAGTCCAGAGGGTGGCAGCAGTGGACTTCTCGTGTGTCTTCATTCTACCCATCCATTCATTTTCTACACTTTCTTCTTATTATTCAGGGTCATCAGTGAGCTTTCCATCCCAGAGGTCACCAGGCAGAAGATGGGAGTGCTCCCTGGACCTCATCAGTCTATTACAGATACCAACAACCATGCATGCTTCTTTCTAGGAGGAATTTAATTAAGCTAATGTATGTATTTGAACTGTGAGGAAGCTTGAGCACCTGAAGAGAACCCACTCAATTATTCAAAGTCCACACAGAAAAAAAAAATGTTGAGATAGGAATCAGCCACTTTTTTACTGTTTAAACATGACACCATGGTGCAGCCCTGCCTCTTATTCCAATGTGCAAAAATCAAAGAAAGAAAGAAAGAAAGAAAGAAAAGATGCCAACCACAGGGTTTGCAATGTGCTGCTTTCATAATGTGATATAGGAGCTACTGCAGGACTGAATGCAGGAAATTTCTTGAACGCAGCTGATTTGACCTTGCAAATGAAACTAATAACTACTAAACTGTGAAGCTAAGCTGTTAATAGGGAAAGTTGCAGGTTAATATGTGCAGTGAATATTGTCTCATTCTTTGAATCCAGGGTAACATCTCTGCAAAAGATGTAAACTAAGTCTTTTAAAAGCTAAATTTTGATTGTTTAAAATTGTGGATAAAACAGTGGAGAGGAAGCATGTCAAATCTAATTTGTTTTAGTCTTGTCACAGTATAACTTACTCATTTTGCATCCGTCACCCCTCTACATGTGCAGTAGCTTGTTTTCAAATGTTAGAACACTGGACTGTATGTTGACAATAAATTCTGAAACAAATTTAAACTGTGAGTTTGGAGGACTTAAGTGCAAACAAAGAACAACTTAGGACTCCCAAGTCCATACAATGTAAACATGAAATGTCAACCAATCAGGGAGTGAAAGAAGGTGAATAGGGTGGAGGATAAATTATTATTGTAAACCATCTCTGTTGCTTAAAAGTTGGAATAATAACCTAAAGTTTCAGTCATTGGCTTCAAAAAGGCAAACAAAATGTGATAGAGGAAGCTATAGAGGATAAGGAACGGCTAAAAACCCACAACAAAATACTCATTTACAACAAAATGATTTGAAAAAGTTTTCTAAGTTCTCTACATCTGAAGTATGTAATAATATTGACGATGTCAATCATTACCAAAAACGCTTCTTATATTCTGGAACCGAAATATTAAAACAGAAAATTGAATGTGGTGGGACGAAACCCTCAAGCTTCTGTGAGGTTTTAAAACTATTTCTCCTCCCCAGAGACTCGTGATTGTTCACACATGAGAGAAACTATTTGGCTGTAATGTTTGCGGGAAAGACATCAGTCAAAAGGACATTTTAAAAACACACAAAAACTAAAAGGTGGTCAGCTTGTTTTATTGATACATTTTAATGTTTAAATCTTTCAAGAATGTTTTCTTTCATGTTCAGTATTTATACTATGGCTTAAATGGTTTACATCCTTTGGTGGTAATGTAAGTTGTGGGCGAGGTTTTCACTCACAATAAAAAAACTGAGAAAGAACAAGTTAAGCTTGTAGCGAGAATTTAGAGGCAAAACATGCATAAAAGCCAGAGAGAGCATATGCATGTACAGGGGAACATGCAAACGCCACATTAAAAGATCTAGATAAGGTTTGATCTCCTGAACTTTTAGCTGTGAGGTGACAATAACAAACTGTAAGAAGCGGCTACTGAGTCCATATGACAAAGGATCCAATAAAATGAATTATGAGTTCAGACTCCAACATTGTTTGAACTTTCTAATGTAAACTAAAGAGGAGAGTTCATAAAATGTTAAAAGACCTGTGTGTATCATGTCTATAGTATCCATGAAAAATGTTGGCACACATACACATTTTAATCCACTATCAAGAGCAGCATAAAATTACGAAACTCAAAACTCCAGAGGTCGTAGACCGTAACAATTACAGGATTTCCTGTTACAAAGCAATTATCCTGTTTCACAGTCGCCTCCTTCATGCTTAATGGGACAAACATTAGTCATGCAGCCGAGACTTAGGGTCAAACCTGCAGGCCGCTTAAACAGCTTCATGCTAGCCACAGTGTCTGTGACCCTGCTGTTGCAGTGGAGTTGCAGGGCCCACGAGAAAGCTGTAGCAGCTTATGGCTTCAAGATCTGCAAATACCTCAGCAGCCACAAAAGAGGATCACAGGTCCCAGAAATGGTCGATTAAAACCATCAAATATTTTATTCTCACTGGGAGAGCGATCTGCATGTGACACAAAGTTTTTGTTTGAATTTACGGGCCTTTGTGTAGCAACTGTATACTATTTTAAAAATAAAACACACAATTTTATGCTCAGATAAAAAGGATGCCACTATTTTTTCTTCTAATATAATAACTGAACATTTCTAGATATTTATTTTCATAACACTTCATATAAGAACTATTTTATTAACTCACATACACTGCTGTCTAAAGAAAACTGATTTAAAACACTTAAACCAAGCTGATTCAATCATTTACTTTGTATTGCTTACATATCATCCTACCCATTATTTCTGTGTCCCAAAATATTCAGCGTTAATAAATGCTATGGTTAACCAAAATCATAGAATAAAATCAGTGCAGCATAACAAAGAAACAGAAAACATGTGAGCCACAACTGATTGTACTGATTGTCAGATAGCATTGAAGCTGAACTTCAGCCAAAGCTCACATGATGGTGTGTTTATGTATTGCTGCTCATAGTTTCACTAAAAGTTCAAATTTGTTGTGTGATTTAATCAAAGATCCTTTGATCCTTGTATCCTCAGCTTAGTTTTAGGTAAGCTGATTGGCACAAGCTGGTTTTTATGATAAGCAGCCTTTGCAACAATAAGCTTTGTTTCCAAATACTGGTGTTATTGCATTATATGGACATTTATTTACCTAAAAGTGTGTTGCACTGTTACATAACATTTATAATGGCACTTACTTACATAATGACTGAATATAACTGTGCTGTAGTGCTGCAGGAAGGTGACAGCTCTTTTTAGGTAGTTTTTCTGAGATGTTTGAGATCTTGCAATGTCACAAAGTGCATGCCCACCCTTTCACCTATATGATCGTTTATGGCACACAATCATGAATACTTGTCAATGTTTAACACAGGTGTGTGCACTGCACCATTCTTGTGAGACTGATATCACTTCAGTGTTAGTGTTTTTTTGTTGTTTTTTTTACTATATATATAATGTATATATAATATGTTTTTGACAGTTAATCCTTTTTCACCCCAAATATTATGAAGCTGGAGTAGAAAAAATATCTTTAATGTTTTTTTTTTTCTTTCAAAGCTGTGATAACACACATTAAATTTGCCTTCCTACTTATAATAACCGCCATCACAAAGCTGGAAGTTATGTGTATGAGTGGGTGAACTGAGGGTTTGTGCATGTAATAAAAACAATGTGGACTGAAAAATGGACTAACACGATCTAAAATTAATCCATGTCTGCTTTGTTTCCACGGATTTACGCCATTTTTTCATATTTACAGGTGAGAAATTTTGGATCACCTTATAATCTCTTGGATAGTCAGCTTTGGTTGCTGTCGAGGAAAAGTATATTTTTTTTAATCTTATAATAGCATCATGATATTATTTCCCATCCATGGATATAGAAGATATCTGGCTCGCTTATCCAGGATTTATATGTGATCTCATTAAGTTTTCATCAAATACCACCTACCAAGGTAAAGTGGACAGAGGGAGAAGGTAGGGTGGGGGGTGGGGGGTGTGAAAGAGAGCGTACAGAGGCTCCTCCTCACTCGCTGTGTGTATTTCTTGTGTTTTCCCAATCTGCTCCTCACTCACACTCTTGCGTAGCTGAGATTCAGAGGTCCAGAGCAAAGACTCTTCCTGGGAAAGGGTAGCAAAAGGAAAACTGAATTACTCCCTTTTTCTCACCAGGAAAGAGACACAAACAGGGATAAAAAGAAAAGGTAGTGTTTGTGTTTATTCTGGGGGAGGAGCAGTGTTTTCAGCTTTGCCTGCTGCGTGTGCTCAGCTCGCTGCACACTGTGTTTCCAGATGGAGAGGAAGCAGGGAGAGGTGGACCACCTGGAGCGACCAAGCCCTCTGACTGACAAGGAGAAGGTGATGATCCAGGACTCATGGGGAAAAGTCTTCCAGAACTGTGATGATGTTGGAGTGGCCGTACTGGTCAGGTATTTTAGCTGCTTGTTTACTCTTTGGATTGTTGCGTTGTGATTTGAAATGCTGCTCCGTGGCAAAGATGTGACTGTTTTCATTCCTGTAATGAGACTTTTCTTGTACTTATCAATTTCACTTCATTTTAGTGGTATTAATGCACTTGTAGGATCCAGTCAGATTTTTTAAGGTAACCTTCAAAAATATACATCTAACCAGTTAGTGTCATACACACACAAACACACACACACAACCCAGAAAATGCTGCTTAAAATGAACTTGTTGTCTATGCAATATTCTCACCTGACAACATTACCATGATCCTATTTATCAACTGATTAATGCAAATGATAAACATTATATTCCATCACTCAGACATGTCTGGCGAGGGTCCCTCCATCACAGAGTGGGTTATGTTTTGAATGCCGGCACAGAGGACCAGGCAACTCACACCAGTATGGCTCCTTCACAAACAGAAAGACCTCTAAAAGTATTTTAGCTCTAAGACCAAGCATGTGTGAGTTTTTTTTTTAATTCATGTTTTTCCCCCCTAGATGATCTGAACATTAGCTGTGGCTTATTACTGTGAACTTGCATTGCTGTAGGAAGATAGCTGTGCTCACTGTTGTGACTGTCTTAAAAATTCATGCTTAAAATCCAAGAAACTGTTGCTCAAGTCAGCCATCTGCAGCGATATGTGAAGCCTTTGACAGTTTTTCTTGTGTGATGAAAGACACTGCATGATACAGCCTGCCTTTACAATTCCTTCTGATTGAAAGGGGTTACATGTCATGGGCAGAGGGCTGTTAAACATGCACAGTCATCACTGATGTGTAATGTACTTTTTTACAGATTGCTAAATCACGGTATCTATCTATCTATCTATCTATCTATCTATCTATCTATCTATCTATCTATCTATCTATCTATCTATCTATCTATC
>JBAMHX010000023.1:8701220-8730467 GCA_037177515.1 Pseudomugil tenellus | reverse complement strand
TATTCATTTTTGAATAGTCCCTTGATGGAAAAGAATTAACAGCATGATCTCATAGAAAGAGCACTAAATAGCACACAAAGTAAATTACATAACATGTTTCCACCCAGACTGAATTGTGAATACTCACACGTACACATAAACACATAAAAATGCATATGTGTTTCATGTGTGGGAGAGAGTGTGAAAGAAAAAGAAAAGAATTATCTGCATCATTGATTTGAAATGTGATTATTTTACGGTTTGCCTTGAGCAACAGTGTGTGTGTGTGTGTGGATTAAGAGGCTGGCTACATAACAACCATGTATTCCTGCTTTTCTAATGGAGAGATGAATGGAGGAGAAAACATCAGAGCTTTCCAGTGCATGGCTGCTAATTGACTCAAAGTGCAATCTTCCCACCCCCCACCCCGGGTCTGCTTGCACACTCTCACACTTATAGCAAACAATGACACATGGCTGAAGCACCGTGGAGCATGGCAACATCTGGCTTGCACAATTATGAAAGGATAAATAAGCAGCACTTCCTTTATATTTTAATCTGCCTCTTATCATATGTTTAGCTTTAAAAACATGCAATGAGAGAGCTGTAAAAATGGACATGTGGATCTTAGCATTTATTATGTATGTGCCTCCTATCACAGGCAGGAGAATGTTGAACAGGAGATGCCGTACATAAAAAGCAACGGAGCTGCAGAAACTCATAAATGACCACAGTGGACATGACAAGGTAACGACACCACACAATTCCAGCCAATACAGACATGGACAAGAAGACATGGACACTGTAGTTGCAGCACCTTTTCTTTTTCAGTCATTCTGTGCAGATTTGTCACTGTGTTAGGGATCATTGAGCCTACTTCATCAATATATTTTGAGAAATTTTGTTATATTTTTCTTCGCTTTTTTTCTATTTAAAATACCATTGGTCTGTTAAGTTGTTTGCATCTTCCCTGTTATATGAATCAATGTCAATCTCTTAGCAAACTGTAAGGATATGTCTTCTGAAAGTAAATGGCCCAAAAGTGCATGAGACTGAAAAGCTGTGTACAGACACAGACAGAGATGAAACAAAGATAATTAAATTCATCTTCTGTAAGATGAATGAGTCAGTGCTCCTCCTGGGAAGCGGGAGACTGTATTCAGTAGGTTGTTCTGAGAGTTGCAGATGAGTCGGGGATGTATGAGTGAATTGATTGCAGCTGAAGTATGAAAATGGATCTGACAATGTTACTTTAAGTTATACATATGTGCAGTGTAGTCTATTGCACTCGTGTTACAGCAACAACTGTTAGGAAGAATGGCAATTAAATCTTCTCTCGACCACAGCTTCAACTTTAGTTGAGTTGTTGCATCTACAACTCACAGGAGAAGAATGCTGATGGACAGCTCCCACTAACAGGTTGCAGGGGTCAAGAAGTTCAAAGATGACATTGCATGTGTGGTGAAACAGGGTTGAACTGTTAAACTGGTTTCGAAATTATTGCAAAGATCCATGAGATCATCATCGGATCATCGTCATCTTGGCAACGTCAAACATACCGTCCCTCCTGGAAAATACAAAAATAGGCAAAGAGATGAAGAAGGGGCTGTCGAGGACTCTGAGCTGAGTGTAGCTAACGGGCCTTTTCCAATAGTACCGACTCTACTCTACTCGACTCAGTCAGTTGAACTCTACTCGACTCTACTGGTTTCCTTTTGATTCAGGACCCTCCGATGTGGGAGAGGTTCTGAATAGTCACCGCGATCAGTGATGTTATGAAGCTGCCGACAATATGAAATGCAGAAAGTATGTTGGAGGTGGATCTGAAGCTGTCGCTTGGATCGCAATTTATAGCAACCCAAAGCTCCGGGCTGATCATTACTCCAGCCTGTAGTCACGATTTTAGCCCGACTCTCCCCGCTTGGAACCTCAAGGAAGCAGGTACCGCAAAAGTATCTACATGGTACGCAATATCTATAGTGGAAATACCGTGAAGCCTGGTAGATCCGAGTAGATCTGGTGAGAGTAGACACTACTGGAAACGGCCTATAAGAGATACCAAAGCTAACCCTGTTCTAACAGGAGTCATTCATCCATCTATCCATCCATTAATCCATCCATCCATCCATCCATCCATCCATCCATCCATCCATCCATCCATTGTCTTCTCTTACTTATATTATTCACCATTTTCTGGGGACATTCGTTTTCGCACAAGGACCAAGAAAACGGTTAATCCAACTACCCCCTCCCTCCACTGAACAGTGGTTTATAAACATATCCACACGATTATCTGATAGAACGCGTATATACATCCTAGTTATGATGTTTGAGCATCCCTCTTTTCACTTCAAGTTTTCAACCTAATACTTATTGAAAATCATCCGCTTAAGTTTTTTTTCTCAATCAAATTCAAATTCTTTCTTTGTCTTAACAGCTATTTTGTCTTTGTCAGGTGAATAAAGTGTATATAATGATTGCGCAATTTTCCATGCAAGCAGACAATAAAGTATTATCTTATCTTATCTTATCGTAAAACATAAATTCATGAAACATTTGCTTTGGTCTGGTCTGTAGGGACATTATTGCTAAAGTTTTGTGATTTATTAACATGCAACTTTTCAAAATAGCATTTTATTTTGTTTTATTTATCTTAGAAAGAATAGGCTTTTGGGGATACCCTAAAAATCAATCATATTAATGAAACTTTTTCTAATTATGCAGATGTAAATTTTAAAATGTAATCTTCTAAATGAGGGCTGTAGTGTCTGAGTTTTGATTCGGTATGGTGAGGAGTAACAACTTCACGTAGATAATTGCTGATGTTTTTTCTCCTTGGTAACTGTTCATACACCTGAATGCTTTTTCTTGATAAGTGTACACTTTTAATGATCAATTCATGGACAAAACAACACTTGACTGCTACTTTACCACTCAGTACAAAAATGTGTATGTTAAAAAAAATCCTTTTGCATCTTAAGATAGTTTTAGTTAAATAAATACGCTTATCTTAATAGTCTGACTTGGTCCACAAGACTTATTGGGGTTTTTTTGCCTTGTTTAGACATGTAAAACATACTGAATGAAGTCATTTCATTGAAAATGAGATTGTCTGTGTGTGCAAATGTGGAAAATTGGACCATTTTACAGAGGCACAGATGCAAAAGAAGCCAAGATGCCTGCCCCACATTTGGCTTTTAGGTTCTGCTAATACTAAATGATTTAGAGGCAGAACAAAATCTTTGCAGGGTTATTATAAATACATTACCTCCCGCAACCACACTCTTTAATAGGGAAGTAAAAGATCTTAAGTTGAAGTTATAAACTTTACCCAACCCCATACATCTTGAAGTTACTCTTTTATGGAAGTATCTTTAGCTGAGTCACAATGATTTCATCTTCCCGATTCGCTGTTGTTCAGTTGCTATCATGACTTAGCAACTTACAACTTAGCTAATGTTGTCGTTTGGAACCAGTAGTTGACTCAATATAAACATTTATTTGTGGTATAACACAGGTAAAAATAGTAAAAATAGACACATTTTAATTTCCCTCTGGGATAGAAACAGTATTTTTTTATCTCTTTTTTATTTGATGACCAAATGGTGAAATGCTAAAATGATGAGTGTTTTTATTCCAATCTCCAATCAGCATTTAAAATGTCATCTTAATGTCTTATATAGATTGTGTGTTCTCACTTTCCAGTTGGTTATTACCTCTAAATATGTGAAAGCTACATTTTCTGGCACTTTCTTGGCCACAATTCATCCCGACTGAAATGAAACAGGTACTTTATCAAAGGAGTATAATAACAAATGATAACCATGCACATACAAGTAGTCATGGTGCAACAGATGTTGTATTTGTGCTATTTAATCCATCAAGATAACGGGAACCTTATTAAATTTGTCGTGACAGGAAAGAAACATCCCACTTGAAGAACTCCCAACTGATACATAAATTCTGCTGTAAGGAAACAAAACACTCCCGCGTATCATTATGTTCCAGGCCAGAGGTTTTACACCAGAGACTTGGTGATGGTGGCTTCATGTACTGGATGTGGGGATGGAGCTGAAGTGGCATTAAAAAGCCATAGCTTTGTAGTTTTACAGATCTTGTAAAAGTAGATAAAGAAGAGGAAGCCTGCCCCACATTCAGCTTTTAAGTATTCACCACTACAGAGCTAATACTAAATGATTCAGAACCTGAGAAACAATCCACCATCTCTTTCGAGGGTTGTTTTAAATAAACCTCCCAGAAACCATGCTGTTAACTGCAACAGGGACATTACTAGATTTACATATTTCCTGATCCACTGGCTCCATATTATCCAAATCTCTTTAAATTCATTAAATATGCAATAGATTAACGAGCTTCTCCTAGCCTATGTGGATTTTTTTCTCTCTGTGCTGGCCTTCCAATGGACTGTCGACCTTTTCAAGATGTACCCTGCCTCTCGCCCAGTGATTGCTTCGGATTGGCTCCAGCTTCCTCAAGAACGTGAATCAAATTAAGCGGTATAGAAAATAAATAAGCTTCTTCTGCTAATTGTAGCATTTCTGCTATGCTCCCATACAGCTGTTAAGCCAAAACAGTCTACCAGTCGTAAAAAAAATGAAGCCATATAGATTATAAACACTGACAAACACAAAGAAATGGAGCCAAAAAGATTATATTCTATTCAGTGTGGCGACTGAACTATGATTTCTTACCTGTGATGTGATCTCTCCTGACATTCACCTGTGTCATCTTTTGTCTTGTTTGTTTTGGCAGTTCATCTAGTACTCTCTTTCTTCCTCCACCTGCACTATTCTAGTCCTCCTATCATCAAGACCAAAATAATAAAGAGAATGGAAATGTGGAGGCGTATAGACCACCCGTAGGTGCCATCCAAAGTATAGATAGTAAAATCTAATGAATTTTCAATAGAAATTAAATTCAATACAGTTAATCTTTTATAACCAGAATCGCAACTGAGTCATCAAGACTCTCTGGAGATGTGACCAATTCAAAAGAATTCATTGTGATCCAGCAAAAATGAGCAATTACTGTGTTTATACAAGTCAATTTATAGCATATAGTTGCCTTACTAAGGTAAGCGATCATTGTTTGGATAAACGTTTGCCCAAGTGCAAATGAATGTGGCATGTCATATAGTTCTTTATTGGCAACTACCATGTCTTGTTCCTCTTGCAGTCTCATACGGCTTCACCTCACTAACTGCATATATGGGTGATATGGTTTGTTTGTTAAAGCTGTTAAAATTTTACAAAGGGGATATAAAGGTCATGAAACCACCATTTGTCATGACTATGCAACATTATATGGCCAGTAACACTGAAGTAGTTTTTCTGGTTTTCAGTGAAGGAGACTTATGTGTTTTAAAATGCTGAGTCATCCTGTCAGCAAATCTTGATGAAAGAAGCAACTTGCTATCTGTTTTTACAATTTTTACTAGATTAGGTACTGATATTAGTTTTAATAATCACTCATATCTAGACTTTTTTTGTTCTACATGAGTTTTAAAGAAACAAACTAAAATTTGTTCTTTAGTGTATTTTTTTGTTTTTTACAGGAACTCCAGACTTTTTTCTCAGCTTACAGGAGAGACTTCACAGAGGCTTTTGTTCTTTTCTATGATTCATCTGCACTTGACAGCTCACGCCAAGCCCCTCGCCTGGAGACTAAAGGAAAAGAATGGCCCAGAAAAACAGCGAGGCCTGTTTTAATCATGACTTCTCCACATCCGTCCAACAGATGCTGGATTTAATGGAACAGGTGATACCAACTGAGCTATAATGGGGTCAGATTTTGGTTTGGAAGGAAGAGAATTTACAAATGCTACAGCATTATTGTCTGAGTTAGGAATAAATTATAAGTTCAACATTTGGTAGGGAATCACTGTTCAAATTGGAAATATGTTTTTTGTGTTCCTCCCATTCTTACAGTATGTAATGTTCTTGTTTTGTGCAAGTGGAAGGTGTGTGATGTTACAAAGCTAAAAGTACACCCAGGAAAAGAGGAAAGAGATTATTTTCTTAAGCAGAAGGTCCTGCTTGAAATGGCGTGTTTGTATACATTTTTACCCTTTTTTGCAGCAGCATTGAAGCTTCATCCTGAACTTGATTCAAGAAAAGGCTGAAATAATTTGACATTTAGATAAAAGAAAGAGACGGCAGCTGGTTACAATAAAAAAAAAAAAAAAAAAAAAATACGATGCTGCAAGAAAAGATTATATCTGTGTTTTGGACATAATATAAGGAAGGCAGATGGGGATGTCACCAATTTCTTGGATTCTTTTTTTTGTAGACTCGACACCGTGACATTGGTTCACAGGTCTCTGTTCAATTCAAATCAACTCAGTTAAGTTCAGTCTGCTTTAATTGTGCAGAAGACATACTTTAAACTAGAAATACATAGAAGTTACTTATAACTAGAGCTGAATGTAGATTTAACACACAGACAATATTTACAGATAAAAATACATGAATAACTTTAAAATCCCTGGATTATAAAGCACTGAGACCAGGCACTCCATGGATGACTGTTGTCTTCCTTTACCATCCTGCAGGCTGCTTTTATAATCCTTATTTATAATCATATAATTTCTATCTAATCACCTTTTCTTAACTGCTTTTCTTAACCTTTTCTTCTTGTGAAAAACCATAATGGAAAATAAATATGATGAAGGCCTTGTAAGGAGAATCTCTTCACAGTGTTGCTTAGTTTCAATGTAGAAACATACCAGTATTCATGTTCAAAGCTTTAAGATAATTATGTCATTTGCCTTCAAATTCCTCCATTTGTTTCACACAAGCTAAATAATTAGTATTAACCAACCTAATATAATATAAAATAGTATCACAATGTGATATTGTACATTGTCCTAAGGGTGCTAATTCAAACAACTAATGAAAAAGATGTAAATGATAAAGATAAACTAGTATTTTACTGTTCTTTCTTTATATTTACTTAGATTTATTCTAATCAGAAGGACTGGATCAAAATACTTGACCATCACTTTGAATAGTGTGACCACATACAAGAAATATAATAGGAAACAATAGAGATGTTTTCCTTTAAATTTTGACAATAAAACCAGCTCATACAGTTGCTCCTACTCAGATACTGGGACACTGGATAGTTGGTACATCCTTGAGAAAAAAAAAAGAGAAAAAAAAGATTATAGAGACATTGAAAGTTATTGTTTACATTTGGTTAATCCTGATCATAAACTAGCTGGCGGCAAAAGATATTACACAACCCATAGTGTTTACACAGTGGAAATTGCTAAGAAGCTAAAATCAAGTTGCTTAAAACCAAAATAGAACCATTTTGAACATTTATCGGCCAGGGATTGTAAAAAATACAAACAGAATTTGTATGTGCGTGATGTTTCGTTGCCTAATCCTTTTGAAATTGACAAAAAGCAGTGGGACAATAACCTGTGGAAGTGACCGCTTGTGCAGCATTGCAACATTTGGAACTATTTAATAAACACTCCTGGGTTGTACATAGCCGAAGCCTTGAAAGCTTACAAATCGCTGGATGAATACAACTTTTTTGTTTGTGGACATGTTCATGAAGTTTTAAACTACAGTGCAAATGACTCACTATATTTGTTCTTTTTTTTATGACAACTGATCAGAAGCCTGTATGGACATTTATGAGGCTGAAAGGAGCTGCGGGTGTGTCGGACTGCTGCATGTCCATCCCCAACACAGACTCTGGAGTTACATATCGGACTGAGAGGATTGTTTTAGTGCATCCATTTCACAGGGATTGTTGCCTAATTTTCCACCTTTGATGGAGGTCTACCAGACTTTTATGAGTAATGTCTAAGCAACTCAATTCGGCAGTGTGCACAACACACCAAAAGCAGTGACAGCTAACAACAAAAAAGTTTTTAAGGCTGGAATTAATGATGGAAGAATTAATGATTGGCACAGGGGTGTCGATCGCATGATATAAAAAATATATACTTCAGCCTATCATCCATCTTGTCACTTGATTGTAATACAGAGTGGCCGGTACAACAGCGCTGTGACTTCACTCAATCATGACGTCACTCGTCAATGTGTCTATAGCCACTTTTCCACTTTAGGAACCTTTTGAAGTTCCTACAACCTTTTTGGGAATAGATCCATTTTTTTGTGCATTGAGACAGATCAGAACAGGGAATCACAGCCCTCAGTTCCTAAAATTTTCAGCTTCTACTCCGAGGGAGGGTCTTTTCAGCTTTCCATAGGAACGCACCTGAAGTAGGTGGTATCTCCACCCATTAACAGCATAACATCTGATACGTTTACTCATAGGACATGAATACAATCTGAGTATCTTTAATAAGTTAAACTTACATGTTAACCTCCTGATGTCATCGTCCATGATTAATAATCCCATCATACATAAAAAGAACACAGTGGCGTCTTCACTCCATAGTTGCTCCTTAGCTGTGTTTTCTACTCAACTTATTTTTCACAGGTTTTGTTTTGTTGCAGAGTGGCGCTAAAGTACACATCACAGATGGTTGCATGAAATCGGTCCCTATTAAGGTCCGTGTCTCATGTGTGAATGCGAAGTGAAACAGTTCTGGGGATGGACTGATTTTAGAACAAAATTTGTGGTTAACAGTTCTTAGAACTGCATTCTTAGAACGTCCTTGTCCAAATGTGACTTATGTTGGGAAAATGGTCTTAAAAGGAAGCAGGCCATATATCTTGCAGAGATGGGTTATAACATGTCTCTTTTTCTGTAAGTCAAAGAATTGAACCCCCCTACCACACACACACACTTGCACTAGAACAAAAAAGTCTTTCAGGGGAATAAAAATGTGCCTCAACATGTAAGAACGCCTAATTATATCCACTGATACTTTGCTTTGTTGTTGAGAAAGAAGATTTTTTCATCCTTTTGTTGTTTGCTCATTGCATGCAATGAGTGTTCTGATTGGAGTATATCTTAAGTGTTCTGATTTCTAAGAGACTAAGTCATGTATTGTTCTGAATATGGCATGTAGAGCCAACTTGCAGCTATACTTGTCTCATACTGTAAACTGGTTATTGAATAAAGGAATCACATAAATTTCTGTGCCACAGAGCAAAAGCATATTTCCACCACGGACTTTTGATATTGTTGGACGAACAACAAGGTTACTAAAAGTGGATTTGCCTAACTCTCGCTGATTTGAGGGTCCAGTATCAATCTTCTCAAATGTAATCATGAGAGATAAATGATTAAACTGTAATTATTACATTCAGCGATTTCTCTGATCTCTGATGCCACCTGCTGGTAAAACAGTCTAGTTTATTTTAAAACGCAAGCTCTATTAAACAGGGAAAAAATCTAATATTGACCAAAACAAAAGGCATTCCTTTTAAAAGCTGTATAAATCGGATCATTTCTCTGAAACTTCACCACAGTCTGTGTACATTAATACTACACTACCCACAATGCATCGCAAATAGTAAACAGGAAGTCGCTATTTTACCGGTTGGTACGATTATAGTGTGTTCCTGCCGAGTGACTAGCTATGAGCTTGTGATTTTCTCCTTATTTGTAGGTAAATTATATTTGACGTTAAACATAATTATTTATCTTGATAGTCTAAGTAACTGACTTGCTATCTAACTAAATAACGTAAATGTCGTTTCTAATAGCGGTGTTTTTTAATTTCACCTTTAGGTTACTTAAAGTTGGATGAAAATTTTTTGGGGAAAAAGCTACGAACTAAACACTACTTCATGCTAAATCACCCCCTTTTTCCTGTTTGAATTAAACCTATAACCTATAACCTACACTGGGTTGTATAGTTAACATGAAAACTAGCGATAACTATTATAACGGACTGGTTACCAATGGAGACAGGAGACTCCTAAACAGATTTAGCTAGCGCTAGCTTGCTGTGTAGCCTTAAATCTCACCACCATCTGCAGAGATTCAACATGGTAAGTTATATTACTTGCATAGTTCATCACATTAAGAATTTCTTGGAGTCAAAATGTTTTCATTACACCTTAAACAAAAAGGATATCGTTTAAATATTTTATTTTTACCCTTTGTGGTTGACTCCAAGTTATATAGTTTATTTACAAAGCACATCATCATTTTTCTGGTGTTTCCAGGCAAGAAAATCTAAGGATAAATCATCTGCAAGTAAGTCGCAGTTTTGTTCTTCACAGGCTCCTTAGCAAACTTTATCTTTTTGTATTACTTTGTCCTATAAAAATCCCTATTAATAAATAAAATTAAGGTAAATGAAATAAAGGTGGAATGCACTGATTAGTTATAACATTAAATGGGCAAAACTGCTCATTATGTTTCAGTGCAATGTTCAGCTGGGTAAACTTGTACTCCAGATTCACATAAATGTCACTTTGACATTTGCCATCTCCATTCATATATGAGTTAATTTTATAATATTTGTTATTTTTACTGTAAAACTGGCAACCTGTATGTGTATGCACTCACCCTGCTAGTATGGAGCTGACCTCCAACCCTCCTTTTCAAATAATTCTTTAGCCATAGATTCAGCAAGATTTTGGAATCATTCTGTGGTATAAGGATGATCAGTCTGTGCTCAAAGTGTACCATGAAAATATTTTTCACACCATTACACTACCAGTAAGTCAGGATGAATCTGTGCTTTTATGTTATTTACACCAAATCCTCACTATCTTCAGTCGGACCGGCCAATGTTTATTCCAATGTCCTATTGGAAATTTCTCATTCTAAGTTTGACATATGCATCATAGATGGCATTTTACATGTCTTATTGTAACATGATGTCTGTGTTACTGCTGCCTTTCGATAATCTCCAACCAGTCTGCCCATTCTCTCTGACATAGACAAGGCTTTGTCATCCAGATAAATTGAAAGATTTCTTCCTCATTCTGGTACTCTAAATGAACTTCAGTAAGTCCAAACCTAAATGCAATTAGCTATTCTGTGTACCTTATAAAGTACCCAGAGAGGGTACATATAGTTTGGCAAATTATAAACGTGTAATTATAACGAAGGAAAGATGCATGTAATGTAATACTTTCTAAATCTGATGTTTTTAAGGTCTGTTTGGAGATGATGATGTGCTTGAAAGTCTGTTTGATGATGAAAGTAAGTGAGCAAAAGCTCTGCAGTTATTTTAGTGTTGACATTCACAGTGTGATCATTATCAGTGGTTTTAAAACTGGTCCAGAGTATAATATTGTTTTCATTTACCAAATGACCCATCAGGACGGCCACTTGGATCGAAAGGAAATCGCAGCAGACCATTAAATCGGTAAGTTGGAAGTTTTCCTATTCAGACTTCCGACCATTTATGAAGTGGTTGTGGGTCACTTCATTTTCTATTTGTGATTCCAGTTCATCCGACGCTGACAACGTGCTTAGTATGCTAGCAGAGCAGGTGAAGAGGGACGATTTGGACTTTGAGGTATAAGGGGAAAATATGTTTAAAGGATTTTTAGTCTGTTTTCTTTCTGTTTTCTCATTGTTATTGTTCCAATTTTCATTTAAGGACTCGGATGTTTCAGCAGCTGATCCCAGTGACATGCTGAAGAACATGGAGGTACATCATTAGCAAGAGAGTAGGAAATGTGACTTGTTGTGTTCCTGCATTTATTTAAGTTCTGGAACTGTGTCGTTCTTCTGCAGAACATTGATGACATGGAAGCCGACCTTTTTGCATCAAAAAAGAAGCCCAGCACAATTTCGGCACAAAGTCTGACAACGTCCCTTAATGGGGGTCCAAAGAACGATTCTGCTGTGTTGGAAAGCAGTGCAAATCCAGAACGAACAGGTAATTAAGTCTGGTATTCTTCTATTAATATTTATTAGCTTTAAAGTTATTTGCAACAATCCGAATTGGCTTTGTGTTTTCTTATTTTTCCCACTCAGATGAGCCCATTGCAGAAGGAAAGAAACCAAACTTGAATAACCACAAGAAATTTACTTTCTCAGGTAAGTGAACCTACTTGTCAAATCAACACACTTGAGACTCACCTGAGCTTTTTTAAAGCTTAACAGAAAAGCAGTTTTATTTCTGACTGATGGCTTTGTTTGCTTGTACCGATGTGCTGATCGAACCCAGATGCTGGTGTTGGCAGTCGTCAGACATCTGGTGTCACAGGTACAGTGGGAGACATTTCCATATCTAGGCCATTATAAACCCATACACCATTTCTTTTATTAAGACTTTTTTAAACCTTTTTTAAAACTTTTTTACACCTGATTTAAATGACAGTTATATAAATGACAGAAAATACAGGGAATAAATCAAATTAAATTAAATGTTGACTAATAAGATAAATGTAAAATAGATACTTGTGAAATAATTACATATATAGTAAATTAGAGCAACAGAATAAATTCATTAGATGAAAAGAAATCAAAGTCTAAATTTGCAACAAAATGCAACAAGGGTTTAAACTATTTTATATGTCTAAAAAAGATTAGCACAATTTCAAAGTCACTTTAATTAAAGCTGAAGAATTAAGCTCTTAGATGTTTTTATTTGATGGTTGCTGCTGCTTCTAAGGTAATACATTTAGATATATTATTAAAGAAAAGGGCTATGGTGTCTAAATGAGCAAAAGGAGATCTACTACATGAGATTAGAAGCATTTTGTAGATATGTGTTAGTGGCATTCCTGTTTGCAGCAAAGAGGATTTTATAACACATGCTTATAATTATTTATTCAACACAACTTGGAGAGAATACAAGTTTCATTCATTAATTTCGGGGTGCAGGGAAGCTGCGGTCTATCCCAGTTAGGTCACCAGTCCAGGGATTTACTATTATTACATGATAAAATGCTGCTCTTCTTCTTTGCTCTTGTAACAATCAACAGCTTTTAAAATCCTTACCTCTCGCTGTTTACAATAATGTTTGACGTGAAGAAACAGCCCGAAAGTTGTGCAAAATATCGTATTTCCTCTGCAGATCTGGACGACCCCCTGAATGATCTGCTCGATGACTTGCTCCCAGATGAAACCAAACCTAGACAGACTAAACCTGAAAAATCTGCACCATCCATTTCAGCATCAGCATCTCCCGTCCTGAGGAATGAAACAAGTAAGACTAAAATTTTAAAAAAAGTTTCTTTCTTTTTTTCACACACTGACTGAACCTGCTTCCTTTTTCTTCAACAGATCAGCCATCAAAGAAAGGTTTGTTGTCTTTTAACGATGATGACGACGACCTAATGGGTACTCTGGGATTTGACAGTGATAAAGCCAAGAAAAACGAGACTCCACTTTGGTCTACAAAGGACAAGTACCAGCTCTCTTCATTTGCTCTTTCTCAGTTTCAGCATTATCCTTATTTATAGTGCTCAAATAATAAATAATTACTGTGTCTTGGGCGTGAAGCATGCAGCTAAAGACAAAAACCAAAGCTTAGCAATATTTTACAAGGATAACTTATTACCTTTGTGTCTTGTCATTACTTCTCATTCTGATCCTCAACACTTCCAGAAGCGATGGCCCGCGGAGACCTCGTACTAAAATCGATGATATTCTGGAGAGTTTCTCTTCCACACGTCCTCTAGAGCGACCATCCACGGAAGAAAAGAAGGAGCCTCCATCAGAGGAAAAACAGGAGAAGAATCCTACTGTAAAAGGTGAAAATCTTGCTTTTGTGTTGATAAAGTCATGATTTTTTAAAATAAAAAGACTTCCATCGCTTCTAGAGGAGGACCTTACATTTGGGTCCTATCAGCCCACTCTGGGATCCACTCTTGAGGGTCGCCAGTCCCGCAGACCATCTGTCAGGTCTGATCAAACATTGACAGTTTTTTGTCATTCCGAATTATAGGATTAACAAAAATATTAGTTTGTTTGTTTTCTTTTTTGATCAGATTTTCCACAGAGGATAACAGCACCTCTACTCCAGAAAAGAAATCCAAACCCGTCACCTCCAGCCGACACCGAAACTCAGCCGACTGGCTCGGCCTCAAGACGAACCATGAGCCCGACTATCTAGCGGATGATCCCAAAGGGGCGAAAACGTCAGCAGATTCTCCAACGGCTCCCCGCTCTCCTCCGCTGGAGAGAAAACCTTCTTTGACTGGAAGTCAGATGGCATCTGCTGCAAAAATAGAGGCACAAACTGAGGTGAAACAAGCCACGCCAGAGGTTTCTAAAGCCCAGAGGAATGAGGAGGAGGATGAAGACTGGTTATCCGGGGCGCTGAGCAGGAAGAAGTTTCTGTCCACATCGAACACAGAGTCCAAAACTTCCATGCAGGAGAAGGGAGACAATGAGTGGCTGCTAGGGGCGCTGAGCAGGAAGAAGATGTTAAAGACCGAGTCAAAAGCTACTAAGCAGGAGGATTCTGCATGTGTGGGAGAAAAAGTGGAACTTGAGTCAGCTGTTAGGTACTTCACACAAACACAGGAAACACCGACACACATTTATGTTTGTCAGTAATAAAAAATAACATCATTATCTCTTCAGCATCCGAGATGGATCAAACGTTTACAGAAGCAAAGACGAAACGATTCTATCTATTAAACCAACTGGGTAAGGTTTGGTTTGCAGATCCAATGTATCCATCAAAGTAACGTGTTCCAACAGTTTTGCTAACCTGCACTTCTCCTTCAGCCCTGCAGCTCATTCGACCCCTGTCAGAGAAGAGAGGCCCAAGCAAGGTATTTAAATCTGACTCTTGATCATCAAGCTATTAAATGACATTGCTCTAAATCCATGTTACATCATACCGGTACAAAATCCCACCTTTTATATTGTCATGCTTGATGTCCCCCATTCATTACCCTTCAAATCCACAACATTCTCCTTTTACCGGCAGCCAATCTGCTCGTACAGCTCAGCATTCCGAACCTCCTTCCCCATCTCGTACTCAGTAGACTCTGAACAAACTCTTAGTTTGTTTCACCCCTCAGATTGCCCTGCTCAGGTTGCTAGCACGCTGCCAGAATCTTCTGCTAGCATTAGTTACCTTCAGGATCAGTCCAACCCCCCCAACTTGTCCTCCATTAAGGAATCCAGGCGCTTAACGGAGTCCAGTCAGGCTTGTGATAAAACCTTGCAACAGCCGCCGTTGCCCAGCGCTTTCACATTGCGGCGTATGTATTCACAGGGACATGAGTGATAAATGGAAGCCTAACTTTTCTGTTTTCATATCTATATTTGCACCTCAGCATGATTATTTTTTATGCTGATTTCCCTCCATGTAGATCCAGAACAAAGCCAAACACAGAACACATCAGCTGCAATCCAACAGGTACCGCTACCATTTCAAATACACAGCTTATCATCATAATGTTGCTTTTTGCTAATCCTTTACCTTCTTCTGAACAAGTGTCTTACACAGCAGATAGTGTGCAGACGCTGCTGCTCCAACAGCATCTGAAGACCCAGCTAAGGATGCTGTCATCAGATTCACCTCCTTTGTTCTTGTTTTTTACTCTTTCCAAAGATGTTGCAGCCTCAGCTGCTGAGTGGAGGACGTGCTGCTGATGCTGGGAACCAGCAGGGTCTCCGAGGGAGTGACCAGATCTTTGGAGATTATCAAGCGTTACAAGCCCGCATCATCCAGTTGGAGGGACAGGTGTGTGATGGAGCTGGTCAAGAGGGGAACGACATGATTAGTTTTTGTTTTTCCTTAAAAAAAGAAAAAGCATTAATGTGTCATCATCTAGATAAAGATGCTACAGCTGGAGCGAGACCAAAGGCAGATGATGCTAGAAAGTATCCAGCAGCAGCACAAGCAGGATATGGATCTCATGGAGAACACACACAAGTAGGTCATGCCTAGACAGTGCAAATGTGCAGCTTCTGTGTGCAAATGCCCACATAGAGTGTGTGGTCGTGTATGTGAAAGTCTTTCTACGTGTCCTCAGGGCTCGTGTGAAGCTGCTGGAGGAATCAGCAGCCCAGAGGGAGACGCGAGCACGCCTCGAGTGTGAGGATCTAATGGAACGGATGGCCACGTTAACGCGATCTGCCGAGGAGGAACGCTCAGCGCTGCAGACTCAGTACCATCGAAAACTGGCCCAGGCTCAAGAGGACAGAGACCGCGAGGTGGAGAGGCTTCGGGATCTGCAGAGGTAAACCCAGGATGGGTTTTTTTTTTTTTTAATAATGAAACATTCATTAAGAAATTGTAGCAAGGTTCTGATTACATTTGTGTTTGCTGTTCAGAAAATCTATCCTGGAGATGAAGAAAGATCATGAAGAACAGCTGCAGAGACTGAAGAGACTAAAGGATGAGGAGGTCGATGCTGTTACAAGTGCAACATCACAGACCAGGTGAGTCGGTATAGAAAGGAGGAGATATTTAATACTGCCTGCTACACACTGTGGAAGAGAAAACAATGACAGATTATAAACAAACCAAACCTTTTTTTCTGATGTCCATCATCACACTGTCTTTCTCCAGGTCTTTTGCGGGGGTGATTGAGCAGATGGAGAAGTTCTCGGCTCGGCTCGGGGAGCTGTCGTCTCGGGTGGAGAGCACACACGAGCACACGGCTCACGGCCTGGAGCAAGGAGAACGCCACAGAGACGAGCAGCTCCGAAGTACGTCTAACACACGCACATGCACGCGCTTTGTTTCAAAAGAAAATAGGTCAAAACCGGTCAAACACAGACTGGTCTCTCAGTGCTACTGGGTTAAGGTCAATCTACACATCTCAGCAATGCAGGACCGCCTGGCCCAGCAGCAGAAAGCCACAGCGGAGGAGAGAGCTTACCTTAAGGACATCATTTCCAGGATGGACGTTCAGCTCAGCGAGCAGCAGAGGCAGATTGAGAAGGTAAGGTGGTCAAAACAGCTCACACTAGAAAAACGTTTCTCTTCCGTATAACTGTTAGTATAACAGTTTTATTAGAATTATATTAGAAACTGTATTAGAAATCACACGAGGACAGATAAAGGACCAATTCATCACAGGGTAAATGCACATAATAAACAGGGATATTCAGGAAATTCTTACACCGAACAGTTGTTTGTGAAATAATTAAATACCGTACATAAATGCATAAATATGAGATCAAATTAATTAGTTCAGGCAAAGAGGCTCAGATAATTTCACATTTACTGGTCCTCCGACAAAAGCCGACCAACAGAACTCATTCTTGCATCTGTCAGAACCAAAGATGGACTTTTAAAATAGAAGTAACTATTTTCAGCAACACTTTTAGCTTCACCTGTCCAGGCTGGACTAACACACCCAGATGTGAGGGTCGGAGGTAGACATACACTACAAGGCACATGCTCCTGAGTTCCATGTTTTTGCCTTTTTTCCTACATATTCATACAGCCGTGTTGCAGGCAAACCTGCTGTCATTCACATATCGTTCCTTTCATTCGAGTGCTGCATCAAAAACGAGTTAAAGGTGTCCATTTGTGATCGTGTGAGGCGTTTCTAGACAGTGGCTATTATTCTGTAAGATCTAGATTTTATAATCTGACCCTGCATTCGCTGGATGGACTTTATCCTGTGCCATCATCTTGTAAACCCTTATTCACTTTGCATGGCTCTGTTCCAAACCAACAAGGACGGAAGACTTAAGAGCGACTTCCACAAATGTGACACGTCAAAGTTGAAATATGTAAGGTGTTTTGTCCTCACACACATTAAACATGCCAGCTTCTTTTTAATGTTCTCCAGGAGCGCTGGAAAGTGACAGCAGAGCAGGCCAAGGCAGAGTCGACCCGAAGAAGCCTGGATGAGGAGCGGCGTGTTCTCACCATGCAGATCAGCATGGAGAGAGAGGAGCTGGAGAGAGCGAAGGTTAGGAAGCTAAACATTCACACTGATCCCACGCGCTTCCAAGCGTCCCCTCTCCTCCATCTCTTTCTCTCCCGTAGAGCACGTTGTTGGAGGAGCAGAAGTCGGTGATGCAGCACTGTGCGGATGAAAGGAGGAAGCTGGCGGCAGAGTGGGCCCTATTCCACGCCCAGGAAAAACAGAGGCACGAGAGAGCCGAGCGGGATGTTAACAGCCTCTTGGAGAAAAGAGAAGGCTCCATCATCAGCCTGGCACAGGTAAACCACACTACTAGTTACATCACACTTACACACAAATGCAATATGATCCTTCTGCAGGAACAAGCCGACCTGAAGCTCCGTACGGCCGAGCTGAAGCAGAAGGAGATGACTGTAGCGCAGGAGAGAGAGACTCTGGAGAGGCTGAGAGAGGAGTTGGATAGAGAGAAGGAGAGAATAAGCAACACAGCAATGAAACTGAAAACACGGACCGAGGAAGTGGAAGCCTTCAGCAAGGTGATGTTGCTCATTACTGAACCTTTAAACTTGTTAAGTATCTAAGTAACACTTCATTCGTGCCACGCCGTGCACTTTGCAGCTTGCCGCAGAGAAGTATGAGGAGGGAGAGCGAGCGTTGCAGGAAGCTAAACGAGTGGAGGCGGAGCATGAAGTGCGACTGAAAAATATTCATAGTCAAACGGAGCGTCTGAGGCTGCAGGAACAGCGTAACCTAAAGGTGTGTATGAGCTGCTTCATTAGGGTGCTGGGTATTTGTACTGATCTGTGTTTTGTTACAGGAGCGCATGCGGTTAAATCATCTGCAAGATGACACAGAAAAGCGGAGGCAAAACTCTGTTATCTCACCTTTACCTCAAATTAGTCCACCGATTTTACCAGGTAAGAATAAACGTACTAGTTGTTTTAAAGGAAGCACATTTGACTTTAAATGATACATTTGTGTTTTCCCTGTAGACACAGTTGCAGTGTTACCTGTCCCCGAGCCGACGTATATAAACGTCCCTCCTCTTAATTATGTTGCCAATTCTCAGTCCATGGCGCTCGAGGCAAGTTTGGCTCTGTGGAAGTACGCAGCAGAAAAGGTAACCAGTTCAGAAACATCTCTGGGGATTGTGTCATTTTATGAGACGGTTAAAAATAGAGGGTTAACACTGTGACACCGAAATTTTAGTAAGATCTCCTGGTTTTCCCACAGTAAGTTGGCACAGGCAAATTCCAGGATGTCAGGATTCATTGTGAACATGGTTCAGTCAATATGAAGGAGTATTTTCATGCTTTGGTCTATAAGACATGAAACTGTAACCCCGCTTACACTATTTGGGAGTTAATCTGACTCTCCCATCATCAAAACCAAATATTTAGAAAAATGTGTAACTGGACAAAAACATTTGGGTACTGCATTAACTTTTTGGATGCATAAATTATGTACCTTATGGTTAAAACATCCAACATATCTGCATCGTTACACAAAATCACCCTTGTACGTAACATTTGTAGAAACTTTTCATGTCATCACAACAGACCTCTGAACAATTAGCATGCACGATACCAAACACCCATTGTGTTTATAAAGATTTGTTTCCATCAAGTATACAAAATGTTCTTTATCATCTTTATTTGTAGAAATTGAATTACACTCAGACATTTCAAATTAATTCACATTAATACAGAATGTTTACAACCACAATAAGTTTTAGTCTGAGGCCTTTGCTTAAAACCAGACTGAAAAATAATATTAGCTTAGTTGCACTACACCACCACTACACCCTACTGGAGTGTTCACAGTGTATAGTGGCAGACACAGTTCAATTCAAATGAGGTGAAAATGCTTCGTGCAAGTTCACACATTTCGGCCAGCAACTTATAGGTTTCCCTTTTTTCTTCTGCAGGATTGGGAATTCCTCCAAGAGGAGCAGATCTTTCTAGAAAATCTGAAGAAGAAATCTTACAGATTCAACTCAGACTGACCAACACCGGCATCCATAGCACCTTTATAAATGCAAACACTTGTATGTATTATTGTTTATTAAAATGTAAAACTTGGTTCCATCTTTTTTAAACATTCTGGGTTTAAACATTCTGCGCCAGACCCTTGGATCAATCCAAGCCCATACCGGATCCCCTCCAGTGTTCCACCTGTAATGCCACAAAAAGAAAAAATATCAGATTCCAGAGATCCAAAACTCTACAGTTAAGGTGTCTTCAGTCAAGTCTCAGGTTACCATAACTCCACACTTGAGTTCAGACAGGGATAACATGTATCATCACTGACATGACCATTTAAATTTATAATTATTTACTGTCAGGAGATTTACCTATACATGCAAACTTTGGAATCCATGCTTCATCTTCCAGTCTTGCTTTACAAACACTGCATCCTTATTTGAGAAGAAATATATGTCATCAAGTGCTTCTATCATATACCTAAGTAGCAAAAATATTTCACATTTCTCAGAACAGCTCTCAATCGTCAGTTATCGCATCAGACGGCACTTCCTATGCAGCCGTTTTCATCACTGAATCAGTGGAAACACAAATCACAATGGCACAATATGTACCTTGTCACTTCGTCTCCACCCTTTGGTTAAGCGGGATCACATCCAGGAAACCTGCATATGCATATTCCATTAACAGTGTTTCATCAGAACATGTGACTTTATTTTAAAGAACTTGCAGCAGATCAGATACCATTGTTTTCCACAACTGTTTTTTTCAGACAGGGATAACAAACTCATCACCTTAGCTACACACATGTGTAAAAGATAATGCACCAATATTACACCTGTTTACCTTTTAAACCGTGTTGTTCAAAGTTGAGGATCAACATCAGGTCACTTTGTCAAGTTCGAGAGCTGAAAGTAAAGATACATCATGAGATCAGTGAAAAGCACCGAGACATGAGCTAGTCATTGCTGAGGCCACGTGTCTGTTCGTTGCTCAAGCAAACCTAACCGAACCAATGAAACTTTTTTTATTTATACAAGTATACAACTCTGTACGTAGATTAAGTTTCAAACACAATCTCGACCATTTATTAGTCTTCAGTTTACAACACTAATGCCGCGTGGTGTTGATACACGTGTTGGCTTAGCTAAAGCATAGCTATCAGTTTAGCATAGTTTATCTGCAAGTCACATTTAAGTACTTTTTTTTAGCAAAAAAAGTATCAGTAGCTTACTAGATAATTACCTCTTTGTGGTGGTTCATCTGTAGTACATTTCATAATAGTACATAAACGTATATCGGTGAACAAAGACATAAGGGAGGTGGATATTTTCACCCTAACGTCTTGCTTGTCCGCGTCGGTGAAAGAAGAGCTCCAAATCTCGCGTGACGGTCGTTTTGTTCTATTATAACGTCACGTGCCACGTGATTTGAGTCTGGGCGTTTATGAGCTGCAACGAGAAGATGCTCTAAAATTAAACATAAGTGCCATAGTAAAAGATTCAGGGTATACGTATGTAGAACGGTAAATTAATTGATGTTTTGTCTTATAAAATACATTTAGAAACACTAAGATACATCGAATTAATTATTAAAATGATTTTTTATTAAAACTGTGTCAGGATCATTTTAACGTGTTTTAATCTGGTTTAGCTTGGAATATTAGCATAGATTAGCTATATAGTCTAGTTTAAAGCTTAAGAAAAGTGTTGTTTTTTCTTTTATTCAATTAGTGTTTTTTTTCATAATTGATGTTTGTTATTAGATACTCTAAAGTTAACGTTGTTTTAAACTAATGCAGAGAGCATTAGTACATCTAAAGTTAGTGCTGGTTTCTCTACAACAGTCTGCACACGGAGCAGAAAGTGTTCTCAGCAGCATGTTGAGAAGCTGGAAGGAACAGGACAGTCTGCTAGATGCCATGCACTCTCCTCTCTACTCCAGCTCCATCACTGCCATTCCCCATCCAGTCACTAGGGAGAGACTCTGAACCAGGCAGGCTGCTGCTGTTGAAGCGTCCCACAGCAGGCGGGTAGCTTCACAGCACGCACCGCACCTCCGTCCGCACCGGCCTCCGGGACGCGTCGCACTCTCCGTCCGGGATGGAGAAAGACGCCTCAAACGCGGACCCATCCCGGCAGCGCAACGGGTTTGTGGGGATGCTGTACGGAGAGTTCACCGACACGCTCAACGACAGGGTCCGGTACTCGGTGAGCTTGACGGAGAGCGCCCTGACCATCCAGAGGATCTCCTTATTACCCGATCGGACTAAGATCATTTTCAACTTGACGGACTGTGTCGGCTGTCGGGCATACAGAGGGCCGGACAGCTCGGACGTCGGGGCTTACTTTACAGCTTATTTTTACCCGTTTAAGAGGCGCTGGATGAGCACCGGAGTGACCCGGCAGAGAGTGGAGCAGTGCTTTCGGGTCGCGCTGGTCCAGGACCCGCTTGTCAACCTCCAGGAGGCTGAGAGATGGGCTCATGCCATCAGAGATGCTTCACAGCTGCAGGCTCCTCGGAGAGACGGTGAGCATTGTCGGGACACAACCATTCAAAACAATAAGAAACATACTTCAAATTGTGAAATATATAGATATATTTTATAAACATTCATTGTATTATTTTTAAATCCGCATTATCAACAAAAATCAGGCAGTGAGATAAACTATTCTCTCGTGGGAAAAGGTTTTGCAGACTTTGGAGTGTTACCTAAAAGTAAACCAACATGTGTAACTGCCAAACTTTTATCACTATCCATCTTTAAAGCTTAAAAAACAGGTTTGGCAGAGAAAACACATTCTACCCACTCTAGTTAACCTGCTCTACCTGCTGCGTCAGGTGAAAGGTGAAAGGTGAGGCACCAGCCATATTCCCACAACTGCTTACTCATCCGTGCACACAGCTCATGCATGTGCCCAGTGATGATTTGGTGCTACATGTGAAAGTATAAAAACACATTCATACTATTTTTAAAAAGAAAACAAAACAAACTTAAGTTAGTTTTTAAGCCTTAGGCAGCTGAGCCATTGCTTGAGCTTCATTATCTCTGCTCCACAAATTCCCAGTGAGAATTAATTGTTGATGGGTGAGAAAAAAAAACCTATCAAAACAACGTCTATTTTCCATCCTGCTTTGCAGCAGCCTCGTCTAATTAGGTCTCATCATGTCTTGCTCTGTTTAAAATGCGCGCTGTCCTCAAGTTCTTCTTCTTCCAGTCCTGTTAGCTCCTCTCTGCTGGTATTCAGTGACAGAGCAATTAACATGAATAGAATATAACAAGTCTATATGGAGCTAATTATCCCCACTGCTCATCTGTTTAGCATTAGGGTTTCAATTCCGAATCGTCCATGCCATGCTATTATTTCTATAAAGAAATAAATAAATAAAGCATTCTCTCATGGTCAGCCAGAACAGTTCAGAGCAGAGGCGGATATTTGACTTGGCAGTGACTAATTTGGAATGTTTGCTGCCAAAGATTGGAGGAAAGTGTGAGTAGAGTGGGATGAGGAATGAGGTCGACCTCTTGGCATCAGCCTCCAGGTGTACTCTGCAAACACAGAGGGAGACTGGGCTCTTATGTGTGAGGAAGAACATCCAGCCTCCCCCTCAGGAGTCTGAGAGTCAGACCTGAGTGTCAGGCAGGTGGGCAGATGGTGAGATGAGCGGTAACTAACCATCCTTCCCTTTCGCCATCCCCCATCCAAGAGCTCCAGCTTGTGAGGTTCTTAATTGCACATTTCTAACGGTTAATTTCCTAAGAGTTTATAGCCTGTTTTTCCAGATTCCACAGTGTCTCAGTGAGGATGTGATCATATCGTTCATGTATAAGCTTGTTTTAGCATTCCAGATCCAAGCCAGTAGTACACATTTAACGGAATATATTACGTAGGGCTAAAAAAATCGCAATCTCAATTAAAGCTTGTATGCGATCTCATTTCCGAATGACAACAATTAATCAAATCACAAAAAAAAAAAAAACAAAGACTATGATCTACCGCTTTTTCTTCAGGGACATAATCTGCTTAAAAACAAGCGCTGCCTCTTTCTTTCAACAAATGAACAGCGGAAAATTATTCATAGGTTGTGTAGGTAAAAGAAGAGAACAGCGACATTTATTGTTTTTATATTCAGTGTCAGATGTTGCCAAGTTGACGTGCCGGTGATTTGTGCAATAAATATTTATATTGGAAAAAAATCGCGAGAGAATCGTGATCTCAATTCTTGGCAAAAAAAAATCGTAATTCTCATTTTACCCAGAATTGCGCAGCCCTAATAT
The DNA here is from genome assembly GCA_037177515.1 of Pseudomugil tenellus. Lineage (NCBI taxonomy): Eukaryota > Metazoa > Chordata > Actinopteri > Atheriniformes > Pseudomugilidae > Pseudomugil > Pseudomugil tenellus. The sequence continues at coordinate 8,706,519 of JBAMHX010000023.1, read as the reverse complement.
TACATCTTCTAAATATGCAATAGCGTGCTAATAAATGCAGCAGAATTATCCCTTTATTTGTCATGGAGGGTGTATGAAAGTCAGTGTGATTCCCTAATCCGCCATGGTGTATTCCCCCTTACGTTAATTGCATGTCATCTCATCTGGGATTGCAGATGGAAAGGTTGGATTAAAGGTTCAATCGCTGCAAAAAGAATGGCATTTAGGAAGGGAGCTATCATGGTGGCACACAAAGCGATTAAAAAAACATTCAGTATGTTTGTGTGTTGAAATCTACCCGGAAGTCGCTGCGAGTTTTATTCTCACGGCAGTTGAATTGATGGAGCTGTAAATAATGAAGTGAATATATTCTGATACAGCAGTGCTACTCGAACTTCTGCCGTGTAGTTGCATGCGATGAAGTTCATGTTTGCTTGATTAGACTTTTAAGCCTATAAGAAAGGTCTATATGTGTTTTAGATTGCACATGCTGCTGCCGCAGCTGTGTTTTGTTGGCTTTGAGTTTTTTTTTGTGGGCTTTTAAAAATAAAATCTGGAACTGTCTGAACAATCGTACCCTTAAAATATGCTGAAACAGTGTGGTTGCAGTTTTTTTTTATATTATTTGTTTGTATTTGACAGTATAACATCTAAGTGTTTAGCAAAAGGAAATGAAAGGAGGGAAGATTCATTGAAAGCTGCACCCCAAAGTTTGTTGTTTTCAGACACCTCAGGGGTCAGGTGTGCCTGTCACTGAGCGGTCTTCCCCTTGGGGCTCCCTCACAAAAAGAGGAGTTAAAATACATCATGATATGACCTCTCACCTCTCCAGCCAGCATCTAAGTCCCACCGGAGCTTTCGTCTTGTGCTCTGTGACACATGGATGTGATGGCCTGTCAGACCCCACTCCCCCACCCACCTCCCCACCGCCTGCTACTGCCTCGGTGGGCAGTGGTGTTTATACCCTCTGGATCTTCTCTCCAGCAAGCTCACCCAACCGTGGAATGCAGCTTGTTTGCAGACTGAATAGAGTATTAAAAAAAAATCCCACATATTTGTTTCTGCTGCAGGAGTTTTTCTTAAATCATTGCATGTTTGAATAAATCTCCCCGGCTGCATGCGGTTCTATAAGCGCACTGTACGATCCGTGTAGGCAGTGACACGTAACGTCTTCTCACTTGTTTGCAATGACACATTGTCACATCCAGTCTGCCTGTCACCTCACTGCTCGTGGATGTGAGAGTATTTACACACTTGTAACTGTGAAACACACACATTGCAGCTGAAAGTCGACATGCCAGTGTGATGGGCAGGATGTGCCTGCAGGTGTCTTGACGTCTCAAAGAGATTTCACATACTGTGTCTATCCTGCTGATGCAAGGACACACACACACACATAGGTTTTCCACAAATATGTTCCTACTAATAAATGGGGAAGAATGTGCAGGAAGTGTTTTTTTTAAGTGACAGGATTCGCTCTCAGTATGTTTAGATTTAAACCAACTAAAGATGTTCTTGAAAATCAGCGGAATGAATATCTGCATTCAGCAATAACATATAACATAAATGGAGTTTATTCATGGTGATTCAGGTTGTGTTGATGATACTGCGACTCCAGCATAACCACGAAACTGCACATTTATTGTTTTACATGAACCCTATAAAGCCGCTCAAGAGATAATGGCGGGATTTTTAAAAAAAATCTGATGTAGTTCTTTGTCATTTTAATTAAAGTAAAAGAAAAAAAGAGAAAGAAACCAAAAAATACTGCAAATACTACCATTAATCACTGTGATGTCAGATTGATTATAATGTAAAAGGTATCCACCAGAGGGGTGAAAATCAAGTTCCAGACTGTATACAAAAGGAATTTGAGCAAAGTTTTTACCCGGAAATTATGCAACTGGTCTCTGAAACTGCATTTATCAAACATGAAATGCACATCATTAAAGGGTTAAACATCTGAACAACATAGTCTGTTTAGATACATCCCTTAACTCCTTGGAAACACTTTCTTCTGCGATCAGCATCATGCTTTGTCCCATTTGTATAGACCTTTATTGCTTCCCCATGCTGACTTTGCAGTCTGGTGCCAACAAGCTAAGCGTGGGAGATGCCGGGTCTTTCTCAAGCCTTCATAAAAACGTGATGACAAAAGGCTTTATAAGAGAGATAGTTCTTCACTATTAGGTCTTGTATCGTCCAAACTCCCTTTTCTAACCATCCATCTGGTAAAAGTCACACCTTATCTGGGATATCACTTCTTGTGAAATGGCACTTCATAAACACACTGAATCAAATTAAATTGAATGCAATTTACTTCATATACTCAGCACCTTGTTACATTAAAATTTAGTCAAACTGTCCAGGTTCACCAAGATAATCAGTTCCTCACTTTAATCCCAACTGAAGCTCAACATTTCTCTCAATATTTTGCTGAGTTTTTTTTTCCATATATGCTTTAAGTCACCAGACAGAGTTTCAGCTTGTTGTTCAGGCCATCCAAGTCAATGCTGACAGCTTTTGAGTTAGTCCCAACATACATACAAGTGTTTACTTTAGATGTGGCTCATAACTGGAAATTGTAATCAAACAATCCATGGCCATATATTTATGGTAACCCCATCTTGCAAGGCCTCCAGTTCATGGGTGGATGGATACAATGTCTCTCAGGCTGCAGTGAAAGCATCCCTTCCAGACTTTTTATTGATTGGATAAGGCGCAAATCAATGATTGTACCTTTTTTTTCCACACTAATGCTTTGGGATCTGAACGGCTTTAAACATTCCTACTGGAATTAGCTTGTTATACGTGCTAATTAGTAAATGCTACCATACTGATAAATATTCAATAATCCACTTTTAATCAAAGTTATCAGTTAGCTCTGTGATGTCCGAGTTGTTAATAGCTGGATGGAAGCTATCAATCAGAATTTATGGATAGAGGTTGCTTTTCTGAAGAGATTCTGTTATTTACAGCAACTTAATAAAAGCAAATTAGCTTGAAAGCTGAACTGATGTGCCACCTGTTTTCAACATCAGTGCTTTATTTTATTGGAATCACTGAGAAATATAGCATGAAAGGCAGCTACTAGGTGTTCTGACTCCATTTTTCCTCCACCTCTTCTGTTTCAGCCATCATGCAAAAAAGCATTCCAGTTGTCGACCTTTTCAAGGACAGTTGTGGATTTATTAAGGCCATGATTTATAACTCGGCACACTTGAGCGCAAAGCATGATTACAAAGCTCTTTCACTGTTGAAAGCTGTTTTCCACGGTATTCTGGAAGTGTGAAGACCTTTTGTGTCTGACAGCCACATTGTGCAGGAATATGAGGGGTAAACAATGGTAACCCTGTATGGGTGAATGGAGGCAGAGTTTGGCAAATGCCTGTGTGTTTTTGCACTCTCGCCTCAGTCTTCCTGGTGGGTTCACACGTCTTTCTCTGAGGTTTTTGTTTTTTTTTTGCTTTTTTTTTTACCATTGTTGTGTCCCATCGTCAAATGCATTCAGAAACCGTGACAACCGCACATCACACGTCATGGAACAGGAGATTGAAGCTACGAACAGTTGTGATTTAAATGACCAAGATGTGTCAGATTGACAGATATGACTCAAAGCTAAGGAGCCTGAAGCCTTCTTGTTAGATAAAAGCTCCTTTATACCTGGAATTATTTGATGAATCTGATCATATTTTGTATCTTGACACCAAAGTCGGTATCATCTGCAGCCACAGTTTTCTGATGAAAGCTGATACTCGTGTCCGCCCTCTATGTTCCTAACCCCTATGAGGTATTTTGCCTTTCACGCTCATTTGATATGATCTCTGATGAGTTTGTATCTTCCCGTATTTCTGCTGCAATAATCTAAGTATTGAGGAGAAAGCTTCTCTCCAAAGGTCCTTACAAAGCAACAACTCATTCTAGCTTTACCACAGTTTGTGGCTTTTTGGCCTTTTCTATCTTAATATCTAATTTCTTCTCTTTGCATAAATGGGAAGGGAGATAACCATTGTTTAGGCTCATGGCTGTCTAACATTTAAAACAAACCAGATTTTGGCATTATCTAGTGTAAATAAGCTCGTTTTTAGCATGAAGGTGCCTTTTTACAACGGCAAACCAAAACCACTTTCACAAAAAACAATTTATTCTACTTAATTCTGAAAAAAACGATAGTTTCCAAACTTTACAATTAGATACGGCAACTCAGAGCATCCATGCTAGATTATTATTCTGTTCTTAATTCTTATATTAGTTTGAACGTGAATGTTCTCGTTATGTTGAGATGGCAAACACTGTTTCTTCATCATATTGGGATAATTTATGCCATCATCTGTTTATAGTTGGTTTGATTCAGATAATGTGATGGTTAAGGTGGTCTCAAGCATTTGCAGTTGGAGTGTTACACCTGATTTTTATTATCATGATAACCCTGTGACAGCTAGAAATGGGTAAAAGAACAACAATGCTGCCATTTGCAGAGTGCAATTTCAGATTTAACACCTATCTGTCAGGAGACCACAAGCTAGGTGTCTTCATTTTGAAATGCGATTAATTGCAATTAATCCACAGCTATTCTGTGATTAATGAAAATAAAACGTTTATTTGACTGATATATAATAAAGCTGCATGTTGGGGTGGTGGTTATTACTGCAGCCTGACAGCAGGAAGGTCGCTGTGACCTTGGCTCAGTCAGTGGCCTTTCTGTGCAGAGTTTGCATGTATCTCTCCGGGTATTCTGGCTTCCTCCCACCGTCCAGAGACATGCCTGTTAGATTGATTGGTCAAGTGAAATTGTCCTTTGAGACTGAATACCTGGTTGTCTGTTTTTGTGTTGGCCCTTTGGAAGACTGGTGACCTGTCCAGGATGTACCGCACCTCTCGTCCAATGACTGCTGGGATAGGTTCCACCTACCTGTGACCCTTTACTGGAACAATGCCTATGCTGTCGGAAGCAAAGTTTAGGGGTATATCCCCAAAAGCTTCCAATCCTCCAATTCCCCAATCCTCGAATAAACACAATACAATAATATAAAAACGCACATGTTCAGTCACAAAGCTCCATGTGATATTGAAACTTTGAACCAGCCCGGTATGACGTCAGGACAGGATTCATCCTGAGGTCATGACCATTTATTTGCACTTCATTTGAGGTCAATGAGAGAAATAGTTCCAGAGATAGAGCCAAAAATCTGATTTTTCATGCATAAAGCGCCACCTGGTGGGGAAACCATAAATCTGATAATTATGAACTTTGATACAGATCGTCCTATTGGGGAGCTAAACATGTATACTAAGTATCAAAATGTATTCATATTATATA
>JBAMHX010000023.1:8685580-8700971 GCA_037177515.1 Pseudomugil tenellus | reverse complement strand
ATTATATATATAATTAATATTATATGTGTCTGTAATTAATGATGGATCGATAGTAAAAATAAATTGCACTGAGCTAGTGTATTGATTTTGTATGATTATTCAACCAACAGCCCAACAGTGTATGCTAGAGGCCACTAAAAGGCAGGAGTTTTTCAGGCAAAGGAGGCATCCAGTTGTCAAAGTGGACATATCTAATGGCGTTTCAAATAGAATAGCAAGACTTTTTGTGTCCTGACTATGGGAAATATAATGTACTACATAAAGTTGCAGGTCAGTATTCTGAGAGCTTCCCAGCAGCATTTTATTCCATCAATCTGTTATTACTTGAAAAACATAATCAGTGGGGTATTTTCACATGGGGATGACATGTCAGAAACAGTCATTAATAATTAGTAAGATCCCAGCTGAGACACATCTTTAAGCCATGTCTTTTTAAAGAATGTCACATTAAAATTAAGCATTGTCTGTCTGATTATTCTCGAAGCCGGTGACTTTGCTGTTCCTTCCCTTTTGTTTCTCGTAACTTTTTTCTGGGGACTCTTCTTATGCGTTCTTTGAAAAAAAAATCTCCCATCTGCTTCATTTTCACCTTTTGATCTCAGGTGTGGTGTATTCGGAGCTGCGGAGGCCTTGCAGAACCATGATCCTAGTTAACCCCAACAGTGGACGAGGACAGGCTCTCCAGCTCTTTACTTGCCATATAGAGGGCATGCTCTCAGAGGCCTGTGTTCCCTACAAACTTGTCATCACAGGTCAGTCATGAACATGTTCTCCCGCATGCATTCAACGGGCAATCTTCCATGTGTCATCTTATGAAAACAGGGGATTAAAACCCCCCACATCATGGAAAGATCAGTCTGAGAAGTGGGTCATCCTGCCAGTTGCGCATGCAACTTGGAGTGATTGCAACTCATAATCTCTGCAGGAATTATGCATTGTTTTTATGATCACAGATTCACAGACCACATGTTTGCAGCAAACATGAGCATGTGCACATGCAACTGCAGAAACCCGAGCACGTGTATACTGCAAGGCATTAAATTCTCATCTCTGTCATGCCAGCTGCTCCACATTTTGCTAAAGCCTTTTGCTGACCCTTAACAGCATTGTGTCGGTTACTTTCATCAGAAGCTCTATTCTCCATGTGACCTCTCTGAATACAACAGCAGCTTCGCTGAATGGGGTTTATAAAAGAAGAAAAAAAATCATACTCATTGCATAATTTAGCCTCCATTTCATAACCTCCTCTCTTCCCATGCTCCTTCACCACCTCAACCCAATTTGACAAGACCGAATATTTGACAGGTAGGAATAAGTGTGCGCTTTTATCATTAGCTCAGCGGTATGCAGCCCGATCTCTGCTTCAGCTCAAAGTAAGACAGATTATGACAACCAAGGTAAGGCGGAAGGGCAGGAAGCATACCGGTGTGCATGGAGGATCTTTGTGCAGACTCGTGGGACTTGAAGAGAAGGTCAGCAGCTGGATGTGGATGACAAACACAGAGTAATTATTAAAATGAAGGGGGAACAATATGGGTCACTGTGAGCGGGCAGACACAGTAGCCAGTGAGGAGGAACTATGAGACAGTTTACTCAGCACAGACCTCCGTGAGTGTATCGCACTGCCTTCGCCTGAGGAAGGACAAGGAGGCATCTCTTGTGTCAGCATGTACCTTTTACATACTGTATGAAGCATAGAGTGTACCACTTTTAATCTTTACCTAGGCTAACCTCACATGAATTCAGGATCCTGCTGCTTTTAAACAAAGACACACACACACAGAGAAAGACTGAAAATTTCACCCCCTTTTTTAAGTAATTATTGTTCATTTGAACATTTGTTCAACATTTAGGGTTAATCCTCATGTTTTTGTTTGCTAGTGACCCCTTCAATAAGGAAGTGTCTGGAAAGTAGAAGCCCTGGTAGACAAAAAAGTGCTGAGTCAGCTTTGCAGCGCTGTTACTTTCTCTTCCATCAGTCTGTCAACACAGCACTGCATCACCGTCTCCAGCACGCCCAGCTCACAGCAAACAAACAGCGTATCAGGCAGCAGGTGGAGGCTGAGCTGTGCGAGACGAGACGGTTGATCAATACTGAAGGAAAAAATAATTCCAGTATAATAGCAACGATTCCTTTCCCCCCATCCTCCCTTTCTCTCTCTCTTTAAAGTTTTACATTCTTTCTTTTTATTTTCTCATCCACGTGGTTCCACTGGGGAGTCTCGGCTGGCAGGACTGTAGATTTTAATGTTGGCGAAATGAGCCTGCAGAGACCTCCAGCAGAGGGACCCACTAGAGGATGCTGCCAATAAAAGTGGGGCTGAACAAACAGCTCATTCCTCTGCTGGCGCATTAACCAACACTTGCACACAAACACACACCAAGCTCTGAGTACACACATGGACACAATTGTCTGTCACAGATGTTTGAGGGCCGACTAAGCTGCCTTGGAGCTGTTGAGTAGCCACTGGACGGGCTAATGTGATGTGTGTGACCCGATAAGGGGAAATTGAATTTCTTTTCTGCCTAATCTCCCTGATCCCACCCCAGAGGCTTGTGATGACGGGAGCGAGTTTGTTCTCTGTCCTTGCACTTGTGTGTTTGTTTTTTTTTATTATTTTGTTAGCTCATTCCACATTCTACCCAATACTTTGCTTTGTCTTGTAGTTTTCTCTCCTTTCTTTTGTTATTTCAGAGCACCAGAACCATGCGCGGGAGGTGGTGAAGAAAGCTGACCTGTCACAGTGGGATGCTCTGGTCATCATGTCTGGCGATGGGCTGTTGTTTGAGGTAATGGGCCTATATCTGCTTTCTAATCAGTTGGTTCAAATTTTAAAATGCAAATCATGTTATCATCCTCTTAACTTTGTTGAATATCAATTTTTAATTTGGCATGATTGCATGGTCAAGTGCTATAGCAGTCCTTGACACACACCAATCACAGGAATACTTTTCAGAACTTTTTCCTCATACGGAAGGTTTTATATTTGTGCATTCAGGTGATAAATGGTCTGATGGAGAGGGAAGATTGGAAAGAGGCCATCCAGACCCCACTGGGTATCCTACCAGGTGGTTCTGGTAACGCCCTGGCTGCATCCGTTCACCACTACTCACAGTGAGTCTGTCTATTAATGAGTCATTTAAATGCATGGGCTGACAGTGCAAAAGATAAACCTTCTTCATCCTAAAAGACAATTTATCTCCTTCCTGTGTAATTATGCTAAAGGCTGACTGGTCACATCGGCAGGGAAAGAAGGGACTGTGCCTGCTCTGTGGGTCATATCAGGTTATTTAAACTCTCAAATGAATGGTGTAATGGGTTTAGTAAAAAAAAAAAAAAAAAAAAGCATTATGACTGATTATAGTCCAAGCTGCAGCTATGGAACATGTTGACCCAGCATATGTCCAGGGTATCATCTCCATCTGCTGGTTGGTTGTTGGCACAGCATCAAAGAAGCAGTATTGGTGAGCCAGAACATTACGATCACCTCTGCCTTACACGCCGCTTTGCCTTTGGAAAACGCCAAATCAAGACAGACCTGTACAGCCATGAACAGTAATATCTGAAGATTTGCTGTTATGATAGTAAAACCTGTGTAACAAGGTCCTTCAAGTCCTGTAATTTGTGAATCAATGCCACAGCAGATCAGACTTGTCCCAAGGCATCTGCTAAACGATGCTGCCACACAGAGGTGCTCTAATGTTTTAGCAATGCTAAATCTAGTGTATCTAATGTAATCCAGTCTTTAACTTCCACATATCTGGAAAGAGAATAGAATCATTTAGTCCGAATCAGATCATACAGCTACATAAGTACAACTTCCAGGAAATGCCGACACCAGCAATGGGCTTTATTCTTGTTGTATCTTGTTACAAATCTTAAGTCAACTTTGACTATTTGATCCACTTTTTTAATAGTGTGTTTAATAACTAACTTTAATTAAAGTTTTTTTTAATTATAATTAATTTTAATAAAAAAATTAAGGTTTTGATCTGGTTGCCTGTTTAATAAAGACTCCTCTGGCGGATTTGTCAAACGCACCACTTGCTCAGCAGAACCACAGCACCGTAACTTGTTCTATGAAACTTTGCTTTATGAACTGTAGAAGGTAGGCTGTGTAATACAAGTTTATTTCATGGTGTACCACTTTGCTCACTTGGGTTTTGGCCTCCCAGCTCTGTTCGATGTGCAGACTCTTGAGAAGTGAGTGTTGAATATATCCCAGAACATGACAAATGCTGCTGGAAAAGCTCAGCAGCCTCATTTACATACGTGCAGTCATGTCGATGGCCGGTTTGTCGATGTAACTGCTGCCAAGTGTTGTTAAATACTGTATATAATCCAACAAGCTGGTGTCTGAGCTGCATTTTGCCTTTAGTGCTGCTCAGAAAACGTCACCCTGTTAACACTGAACAAAAGCAAAGAACATGGCTACACTGCTAATCATCAATGTTTCATTAATTGTAAGTGTGTTGGCATGCTGTAGCCGTAGAATCTGTTGTATTTAAATATTAATTAAACTTAAAAAATGATGGTAACTACTCTGCATTGTGTTGGTGTGGAGCCTGCCTTAAGGTCAGCTGAGAAAAAGATAAAGAGTCATATGTAAATCTGTGCCCTCGTTTTTGCAGTCAGTGCCCACTGGCACAGACAGGAACTTCTTCCAGATTCTGTCACGTGGGTCAGTGTGTTGAAGAGTGCAGGAGCCAAAAGCAGAGAAGAGTATGGAGGCTGCCAAGAGCAAAATATAGTAACCTTATGAATAAACACTAGACACTACTATGGCAGAAAACCCAACAGTCTATAACAGCATATCCAATTTAACTGAGATGAGACTCTGAAAAAGAGCAAACAAAGCAGGACATATTTATACAGAGGAAGCAGTGGCGTATCAAGAACATTTTAGTGGGGTGGCCAAGATTTGACAAGTAGTTTAAGGTGGACAATTACTGTTATTGGCTTTGATCTGAAAAACCTTGAGTCAAAAGCTGTGAGATTCTGTTTATACATTTTCAAAGACATTAAACAAGATATAAACTTTAAAATCTAACTTATTAGTATTAAAAACAGAAAAAAATCATTCATCTTCAAGAAGAAAGAAATATTTCTCATATTGCGGAATAAACAGACCCCACCTAAAGTTGCAATGTAGATGAAGCTAATGATAAATAAAAGGCAGGTGTGGTAAGAGTCTAACTGAATCCTGAGGCCTGTACTACGAAGCTGGATTTTCACTTATCCGGATAACTTCAGGAATTACTTCCGGATTTTCTGTACTACGAAACTGGCTTACTTTTAATCGAGTTGAATCACCGCAGCAACACATGCTGAACGGCTAACCTGCTCCGGAGCAGGTTATGTTCTGGGACAAGAGATCAGAGAGTAAAAAAACACCACCTCCTGACCAATCCGATCTCATAAAATAAATGTCCCGCCCTTTTCTAGAGATGACGTTGCTGCACGGATAGTGAGATTAGCGCTGAGGAGAGGAAAGAGTCTTTAGGGACAGATCCAATCCGTTAGACTTTATAGATGACATGCTGTACCAAAGGTCCAGATTTACATCAGATGGGATGAGACGCATATGTCAGCTGTTAGAGCGTTTGTAGCAAACACATCGTAATCGGGCGCTTACTGTCCCGCAGACAGTGCACATCGCATTCACGTTTCATCCACACAACAGATGCAGTAATAAAGCCTTTATTTATGTTCTTCTTAATGATTTTAAGTTAATTTATTATGATTCTTGCTCTGTTTTTATTTTCTATTTTATTGTATTTCAACATCTGTAATGCTTTTAATGTTTTTATGTAAAGCACTTTGAACTAATGTGTACGTAAAAGGTGCTATACAAATAAACTTGCCTTGCCTTACTTGCTCCCATATTTTTAAATCCACTGGGGCCGCATCTAAAACTGAGATTAATAATGGTGGATAATCGTTACCACACATAACTTCAATACAATACATTGAGTTATGAAACAACTATCGATGCATTCATGGTGGCATTGATAAATATAACACGCTCACATGGGAGCGGATCATTTAAAAAACTGGGAAATATGACGTAGATAAAACATTCCCAGAAATGTTTGTACTGTAATACAATGATCCGAATTCTGTCATATATATAGTCCCATTAATTAATATCGGATGATCTGATGAACTTCCACATTAATGGAGTCGCTATTTTCTGCCAGCATTCCTTCCTGCTTTTGCTGCAGCAACAATGTTACTTTTTTTTAATTCTTCGTATTTGTGGAGAATAATAGTCTGCTGCTCCATGGTAAAATACGCTGCTCCGGGTTTGTCCATGTTTGCGATTGGTCAGAACCTCCGAGCACCACCTCTTTTATGTGAACACGCACTCATCTTAAGTGGAAAGTTCTGGATGGAGTTAGCAGATTGGTAACCAGTTTCGTAGTACAGCTTATCCCAGTTCCTCAATGTTTAGCTGAGTGAATCTAGTGAACGAAGATAAGTGTGCTGAGTTAATCACACTTCGTAGTACAGGCCTCTCGAGTATGGGGAAAGGAGAAGCCAAGATTGACAGAGAAAACAAAAACAAAAAAAATAGAAAAATTAACTTAAACCTCATAAAACCAAACATAAATACCATATGCTCACAAAACTTCGTTATAACAAAAAGCTACAAAAACAAATCAGGAAAGGCTCCTTGTAATTAACTTTAATATCTATACTTATATTAGATAACGTTTTTAAATATAGAAACATTGAATTTTTCTTTTCTCTGTCTGCAATCTTTCATCAGAAGCATTTCAAAAAATTAGATGCTGAAGTTCAAACTTCCGCTGAAAACTTCCATGTGTGGGTGCATGAATTATTCCATGTGTGCTTTATTATAATTTCATTCAACAAACTCAACAATATTCTTGTACATAATGTCCCCAAGCAATTCTTTGATCTTCCCAAGTTGTTTTATTGCAGGAATTTTAATCTCCCTTCTTAGATGCAGAACGCAAAACATAATACTGTTCATAATGAGGATTAGCAGAATTTTAAGATAAATTGCTGTCAGCAGACTACAGCTGGAGCTTTTCTTCCTCAGGTACTTGTCTTGCACAGGTAACGGTTTACACGAGTGTTTAATAGAAACCACAATGTTACATCCAGTCTATGAATAAGACAGTTAATCAAACATTTAAATTTTGGTTCTACATGGAAATCCAACATTGGTCTATTTAACCAGTAGCTTAAAATTTCCAAGCAGGACCATTCTACGGTAAAGAGCATGACTTAGTTTTTTTTTATAACGACAGTAGTTGAGCGCAGTGAGGCCATTGAGATTCAATTAGCAATTAAAAACTAATGTCCTTATAACATCAAGAAATATGAACCCAATATTTTAGTCACTATGTGCTTTTGAATGCACAAAGTCATTGTTTGGCATAATTTTGTCCTCTGCTGAGTCACATTGTTTAAAAGTAGAATAATTTCCTACAGGTACTGCTTTGAATTTTCAGCATTTTCAAGGTATGTACATGCTGTATGGACCTCTAACTTCTCATTTCTGTGACAACCATCAGGTCACCTCCAGCATGGAACGAGGAGCTGTTACTGAGCTGTGGCTTCATGCTGTGCAAAGGTCTGGTTAGTTCCATGGACCTGGTGTCGATTCACTTGGCCTCTAGACAGCGCCTCTTCTCCTTCCTCTCCTTGGCTTGGGGCTTTGTGGCAGATGTGGATATTGAGAGTGAGAAGTATCGCCACGTGGGAGCTATCCGCTTCCTGATGGGCACCCTAGTGCGCTTGGCCACCCTTAAAGTGTATCAGGGCAGGTTGGCATATCTTCCTGTGAAAGAGGCACCAAAACTTCCTAAAGGCAGCATAAAGGCAAACCATGCACCCTCCACACCTCAGCACCCGTCGCTCTGCTCTTCCCTCACCTGTCCGCTCATTCCAAACACTTCGCCAAAGCAAAGCTCTCACCACAACTGCATCGGTACGAACTCAAACCACAACACCATAACCAACTCCTCCAGCAGTGCCATTGACAACGAGAGGTCTAAGACACAAAGAGAAACCAAAACGGCAAATCCTTTGGACTCTCTGCTACCTGACCTGGACCAGCCGGTCCCAGAGAGCTGGACGGTAGTCAAGGAGGAGGATTTTGTCTTGGTGTTGGCGATTTACCAGTCCCATCTGGCTGAAGACCTATGGACGGTTCCAGGTGCCATGGCGGACGATGGGGTGATTCATCTGTTTTACGTGACAGCGGGTATTTCCCGGCCTGCCTTCCTGCGGCTCTTCCTCGCCATGGAGAAAGGCGCCCACTTGGCGTGTGGCTGCCCCTACTTGGTGTATAAGAAAGTGAGAGCTCTGCGGCTGGAGCCTATCTCTCCCCAAGGCATGATCACTGTGGATGGAGAAATGGTGGAGTACGGACCAGTCCAGGCTCAAATCCACCCTGGGTTGGCGAAACTCATATGTGGATGAACTTATCTTGTACTACTTTATCTTTCCACTTTGGCCTTTTTATACTCGTGTCGATTTCTTTAAGTATGCTGTGCTTTCAGAAGTGCCAAAGACATTTAATCAGCCTCTGAAAATTCCTTTATTTTTCTACAGAGACAACTTGTCCTATTTTTGTGGACTCCTGTCCCCTCTTTTTCTCAATGATAGATTCAGGGTCAAAGCTATGAAGGGTCGTTGTTGCTTCTGGCTGGTCCAGGCTTAGAGAAATGTGGAGGGATGGTGTGTTTGTGCATTAGCGAGAGAGAGAGAGCTGGAGTGAGAAAGGGAGATCTTTATGTATGTATGTGTGCACTCACGTGTGTGTATGTGTGAGATTGTGCAATGAGGAGCTTTGGCAGCACGTTAGCAGAGGAGTGGATTGTGCATTCTGCTGTCGGACCTCATAAGCACGGCACATGTGAAGAGAAGCACATTTTTCTGCCCTGAGAGGCTCCTGTAGAAACCACACCCCTTGCCCCACTGTACTACTCCAGGATGACAATCTCCCTGGTGGGCCACCACTCTGACAGCATCCCCTGCCCTTCAGCTTAGAAATAAAAGGAGCTTTCTTGCTGAAGAGACACAAATCCCTAGAGGATTTAACATCAACAGATATTTAATCTTTGCATTGTTTATATCAAATAAATAAATAAATAGATACAGCTCCCAAAAGTACCAGATTTTGCCATTAGCCCCCCCATGACACAAACTTATTCACCTCCTCTTCCTCATTCCACTTTGCAAACAGAAACCAGCTGAGATAACACCGCTATCACAGTCTGATCCACTTCCTGTCCACCTACTGTGTTTCATTATCGTTAAACTGTACGAACCGCTTCCACTCAAACGCAAATATACTTTCCTATCCCCTATTACCCCCCCCCCCCACACACACACACACACACATGCACACACACATGCACAGACACATACACTCATTCCCTTGCATCTCTGCAGCACTTAGCTAGGGGGAGGGGCGCGATCTGCTTCCGTGCATATGATCCCCACTCCTCTTACCATCTTAAGATTGTAGTCTCCCTCTCTCTATTGGTTAACGAGCCCTCCGCACCAAATGTGTCCTTAATATGAGGCTTTACATCCGTATAGAAAGTCTCTGTCTCTTTTTTTATCAATCATACAAAAGCTCCTAAGTGGGTTTCAGACACATATTAGACTGGTTAAAGTAAGCTTGAGTGGCTGAAGCGGTCCGTCAGCATTGCATATTGACAGGCATGTGATCAATGCGAGCACGAGGGAGTCAAGTGTTTTGCGCCTCTATTCATTGCTGTTGTGATGAGCATTAGTGTGCTGGAGCAAAGGAGAGTGCAAATGTTAGCATTATCACCAGTGCCCCTTCACACATATACATATATATACAGCCTCTTTCACTCGCAGTCTCTCTCTCTCTGTCTTCTTCACACACACCAGTTTACTTCAGGCTGGACCACAACTGTCCATCCATCCGCATGCAGAGGTATATCATCCCATTTCAGTCTGCTGCTCTTAAATGATTAAAACAATGTAAAAGTAAAAGAAAGAAAAATGGCTGCTTATGCTGAAAACAAACTCATCTCTGCTGAAGGTAACATGTAGAATGTTGTCTGGCTGATGGGATTCAAAGTGCTGGATTTTTAGCTTTTTTTTAAAGGTTTGTTGACTACATCACTGTCATCCTGAGTGCAATACAATTATATCCAATGAGCGCACATCATCTCTGGCTGCTTTTTCTGAAACTCAAGGAGGGAAAACTCAAGTGACTGGTTTCCACTGGATGCAGCACGTGTGTTCTCTTTTTTTTTTTTATCATAATGCAAATAAAGCAAGGGGCTACCAGGGACTGTCAAAAATTATTAGGGTGTGGTGGTAGATCAGCTGAAGAACTCAGTACTGTAAACTGCAATGTGTGTGTGTGTGTGTGTTTTTAGAGCTGTATTGAAGATTATAAGATGGCGTCTCAGTCATTGGAATGAAAGCTGCTCCGTGGCGCATGAGCCAAAAAAAGGTCCATGAGGGACTGGGATGTTATTCATGCTCCTGCAGCTTTTGGGTCCAAAACACGGACACATTAGCATATATGAATGTGAAAAATAAATAAAATGAACATCCAGCTCTTTTAGATTTTCCAGATATTGTTGAAGTGAAGCATCATTCCACAGGATTTGCAAGATTTTTCCTTTAAAGTAGTTTGGTTACGACAGCTTATAAACATGGATGTTTTAGCTTGATGAATAATCGAGACAGCCATGGGCATTATTTTCACGTCCTTGTGAAACCAAATGAAAGCTTTTATTCTTGTCTGCATGTTAGTATACGACTGAATATTGACATTTAATGATTTTGCATCCGATGTAGTGCTCTTTTGGATTTTAGAGGATCCTTTGAGAGACAGCCAGTCATTGTAGTTTTTTTTTTAAATGAAAACAGTAAAATTAAGAAGCAGATTAAACTCATAAAGATGTGTAGCGAGAAAAAATGAAAAATAAGTAATTTATGCATGTTCGGAAAAGCAACATCTTGTCGTGGGATGCATTTTCCTATTAAACCAAAAGGGAAACTGCTTCCATACTTATGACTGATACATTAAGTAAAAAATTATAATGTTAACTCAAGATGCTTTTTTTTGGCAGTTCTACTAAATTTAGAAGATATTATTTATTTTATCTATGTTGTCACAATATCCGTTTTTTATTTTATATATTATTGTTGACTATTATTGTCAAAAACTTTGGGACGACATTATTGTGACATTATAGAAAAAATAAACATATTTATCAAATATTAATATTTTTATTGGTTTATAGTAATTTTTATTTTAACAGTGGAGTTAAGAAAATGTCTGTTATTAAAACAACATTGATATTTTTAAGTATCACAATTATCAATACCAGCACACAGCAACTCTCTGAGTTCTCTCTGCTAAGTTAACCTCTAGGACTTGAAGTACAGACAAAAATTATATTTCTGATCAATTTATTTGACTTTTCTGTAAATGTTATAATGAAATAAAATTAAGAGCACAATATAAAATCTCCCCACCTCCCTTCAGAAGCTCCTTTCTCCCTAACAACTTTTTCACAGTCCCTTATAGACTTCTGGTGTACTTGAAGTTGACCTGACTGATTATGTAAATCCGGGTTTCCATCTTCACTGCAGTGCCGATTTTCACCCAAGACTTGACATTACATTTTGAGACATTTACACCCTCTCTAGGATACTCATGGCTGCAACTCATGTCTGACATTTTTTCCTCCATTTACTTTGTGAAGTTATCCAGCTGCTTGGAATTCATCCTCATGACCTGCAAGGCTGCACACCTGAAACTCTGGCTGCACATCATTCATTACTAGATGTATTCAGTAAATGGACAGAGGCCAGCTATGCAAATGCCTTGTCATGGCTGCAGATATTTGGAGTGAGGGGTCCCCCTGCTGGAAAATAGTTGAATATGGCTTGACTGCTTTATGTTGGAAACTATCCCCTCTCTGTTATACAATGCTATCTCCTCATTCTGCCACCTGTTCCCTTTTTCTTTTAATATTTAAACCCAGATTAGTCAGATTGCAGAAGACATAGAGTTCTTCATAAGTAACAAAAGCCAAAATCCAGTTTATTGTAATGCATCATCAAAGAACTCAAACCATGCAACTAATAATTAACGTCACAGTATCACGCTACTGCGAAACCCTGGTACTATACTGTTCTGTTGTTATAATGGATGCTTTAATGCATCAGCAGCTTTTTTTAATTCAAATGTTAATACTTTACTTTGTCATGACTGTTAAAAGTGTTTTTTTTTATATTGAAGAGGTTGTGTCACATTGAACTCAAGAAACTAGAAGTGCAATGATGTTTTTACTTAAGAATCTGATGGTGTACTGCTGTCTGTACCATGTACACGCCTAACTGGAAATCTTCTTACAGGCATCCTGTTGTAGCCACCGTTATTCAATAGCCTGAGATAATATCATGATTTACAAATAGATAGTGAATGTTAGTAATAGTTGCAGTTGTGTGTTGAGTTGAGCTGGCTTTCAGAGCACCAGGTCAGCCGTCTCACATTCCGGGGCTAAATGCGTTGTGCTACGTGTAACAAAAGAAAAAAAAAGAAAAAAAAAAAGAAAGAAAAGGTGGCACTGCTTTGTGAATTGTGTGCCACATTCAAATAACTTGTTTCTTTTAAGTGGGTGATAATGAGAAACTTTCAGTGCCTTATTTGTTGCACAAAACTCTACTTAGGTGGCACAGAGGTTTGGAAAATCTCCAATAGAAATACATTCTTGACCACATGAAATCACATTTGACTGTAAAGGTTGGTGGGGGCGGGGGGAGTTGCATTTAGGCTGATTTAAACTTCTGATCTGCACAGGGTACAAAAAAAAAACAAAATAAAAAGGTGTTTGATTGGAGCCAATCTTTCATTTCCTTTGACATTTTTTCTTTACAGTCTTTATTTCTCTTTTTTCCAATAAAGGTCATAAACATATTAATGAAAAAAAAACAAAACCCTTTTGTTTGTCTTTTTCTGTGTCCATGTCATTCACATGGCCCACAAGAGGATTTAATCCAACTGCTTATTAATATTATGATCCAAATTTATCTGGACGTTGCTAAAAGCTTAAAAGATGAGATTTAAAAAAAGGCCTAAAGACAAACGATAAAGAGGAAACATGTATCCAATGGAGACAAAGACATACATACATACTACATTTGAGTTATATGTGAACCTTACTGGTCTCAAACTCTTGTGATTATATTATAGGAAGATGAATTAAAATTCAAACACAAACTTCTGCTGAAAATCTCCTGAAATTAATTTTGACTACTGCTTGTTCAATCTGCTAGCAGGGGTTGTTTTATGCTCCGAACCCAACATGTGGGGGAGGAAATTTACACCAACCTGAATATAAAGTACTGAAACAACCCCTATGGACACGTGGATGAGGAAGAACTTCAGATGAAAATGATTATTTGTGTGTTGGTGGGTTTTTTTTGTTAATTTTTTTTACTTTTCTGATAAACACTGGATTGAAATTAAAGTAGATTTCATTAAATTCAACCTACAGCACATTAAATTATAATTTTAATGAGAGGACGGAAAAAAACTTAAATAGATAAATAGGAGGCTATTGTGTTAAATTTTTTTAACAAGTCTGATTCGTTTCGGGTGAGAGTTGGATTCCGCTAAGGCTGCCCTTCATCACCGATCCTGTTCATAACCTAAATGGACGGGATTTCTAGGCACAGCCGAAGCGTTGAGGGGATCCGGTTTGGTGACCTCAGGATCGGGTCTCTGCATTTTGCTGATGATGTGGCTCCGTTAGCTTCATTTGGCCATGATCACGTGAGCGATTTGCAGCAGAGTATTAAGCGGTTGGGATGAGAATCAGCACCTCCAAATCTGAGACCTTGATCCTCAGCCAGAAAATGAAGGAGTGCGCTCTCCGGGTTGGTTACAAAGCTCTGCCCCAAGTGGAGGAGTTTATGTATCTCAGGGTCTTGTTCACGAGTGATGGAAGGATGGAGCGTGAGATTTACAGACGGATCGGTGCGGCATCTGCAGTAATGTGGACGAAATGATTAATGAAGGACTTTTCCAAGAGAGAAAAAAAAAACCTCCTAACTGTGAGCATGGCAGTGATATTTACTTCCTCGGAGCTGGTATAGCTTATAAAATGACTGCAATCAATGTGTACTTAAGGACAATGTGAGGCCATCTGTTCAAAAATTGAGGATGACCCGAAAGCTGACGACTCTGCAGGATAATGTCAGCACACCAGGTTGGAGTGATGCTAAAATGCTTTAGAAGGATTTGAGACAGACTTGAACCCTTTCAGACATTTTAAAATCAAATGGATCTCTACGTCATTTCTATTGAATTTGTGAAAAATGAGAACTTATATAAAACACATCAAATTAACCATTTAAACATATTATTGTTACACAAATTCCATTACATAAATGATCTGATATCATGCTGAACTATTTCTATTCCAGAGTAAAACCATTATTGATGTTTAACATGGTTTCTACTGAGGCACCCCCTGTTTTGGGATCCATTTTGCATCCGACTTAAATCAGAGTGTTCAAAATGGATCCAATTGCTAGTATGTGACACGGTGTGTGAAGGGAAACTGCCTGTAGAATGTGTCAGAAGCAAAGTGGTAAAGTGTAGGTTTTTTTACCTTAAAAGATGCTGCTGGGCAACAGCAAGTCCAAGAATGTTTCAAACAAATGTCAGTGCACCAGCAAAATGAGTTCATATGGATAATAATGCTACTTTTGAAGGTCTCTGCCTTCACATGTTGCATTACTGCTTTAAAATATTTTAAAAAATTAAAATAACAGTCATTTTCAAACACAGGAGTCATTTTGATGAGAACCAGAGAAACTGTGTATTGGTAAATATATCAAAATGTTATTAAATAAAAATCAAAGAGAATATGTACTTCAACATCATATCCACTAGAGGGAGACATAAACTGCATCCTAACTCACTTTTAACCCAACCAAGGGATCACACATCAACATTATTATTATTATTATTAAATAATGAATCATTGTACAAAACGCAACAAGATGCTATTGAATCCATCCGTTTAGATGCTTTGGAGCTAAGAAGCAACTACATATCCGCAAGTTCTCAAGTCTTGAGTACTTAAGTAGAAGATTACAACAGAAGTCTAATTCACCACTATGCTTTTGATGTCCCACTGTTCCAATATTTTGGATTAAACAGATAGAAATTTAATTTTTCAGATTTTTAAAAGATTGTCGAGTTTCCCTCGACCCTGTTGACAACAGTCAGGTTTGTTGATGCATCTAGAAGCTAGCAGTGAAGCTAGCTAGTTGATACATCTAGTAGGATATCTACTCATTGAACAATAGCAGAACTGCAAAAACAAAATAAATGCATAA
>JBAMHX010000023.1:8666619-8685480 GCA_037177515.1 Pseudomugil tenellus | reverse complement strand
CAGATGGCAATGTGTAGTAATAGAAAGACAATGCTGTGAGCTCATGCATACAGACTCAAGCTGGCGTTGGAAAGAGTGCAGACGCAAAGTTCCACAGGAAGCCACAGATCATTGTGCGTCCTGTGTTAGTGTTGGCTGTGCTTATGTGTACATTTGTACCATCACTGATTTCCGACAGATTCACGGAGGGTCGCTTTCAAACTACCTCTGTGTTTTACCTCAAAATGTATTAGAACATGACAGCTTGAATGTGTTTTTCCTCAGATTTGAAGTTCAATATTTACTATGTTCATATGTAGAAATAAGATTTGGACACTGTGAAACACCAGTTTTATCAGGTAATCAAAGACCAGGTCAAAGATTAGTCCCAGTAGCAGTAGTTGCGCTATCATCAGGTGAGGAAAACAAAGTAAAAAAATGTATTTTGTCTACTAGTCTCTGTTAAAAACCTTAACCTGAGCTGATCATTTTCATGCTTATTGCCATTCTGTGCTTCTCTGCAATGAAAATTTATGGATCTCTTTGTTCTTTGTTCTTGGACGAGCGTTTGAAATTTAATCACAACACAACAAGTAGTTTCTTGCTCAAACTGGATCTAAGACAGAAATCAAACTAGAGAAATTATGTAAATAATGAAGCACTTCTGCACATATGAAGAACTTTCAGTCTCCTAATTAAGCTAAACATCTTCAGCATGCAAACAACAAAAGTCTAAATCGACTGTGCACTGCAGATGTAGTGAATTCAGCTGTTTGCAGAGTAAGACCGAGATAAATTGCTTCTATAAATTAATTGTGTTTCTGTTTGTCAAATGGGAAGCGATTTACAAAGTCTCCCCATCTGTATATGTCTTTTATCTTGTTTCCTCTCCTCTTTCTTCTTATCTTAACCCTTTATGGCAAAATTAATGAAATGCCACTCTTACAATCAGCCGGAAGCCAAAGGAGTAAGTGGGATTGTTAATGATGTTCTGGGCCCCAAAGTTCTGCAACTTCTTATTAATTTGTTTGACAAGAAACCATTTCTGCTTTTTATTATCTTTTCCAAATGCAAGGTCCACTGGGACTAAATAAGGTGGGAAGACCCAAGTGGAACGACTTGGGCCACAATCTTTGAATTTTCAACAGCTAAAGGTGAAAAACTAATCAAAACAAACAAAAAGCTACAATGAAGCACAGCCCCCAACATGCTGGAAGAGTAAATGTTGTCATGAATGATTTACATCGGATCTGCAGTAATTTGTGATTTTAAGGCTGCAGCTTACATATATAAACCACTGATGCATTAAGAAAGCTGGATACGACCACTTAGCTTTGCCGCCAATTTGTCCCAGTGGTCTCTTGTCACTACATGTGTATTAATAGGAGCATATGCACAAAAACAGAAGTTGAGTGCCGCCAGAGTGAAGATGTCAGCCCCCTGCAAGCTAGCACATGTAGTGTGCCACAGACACAAAATAGCAGATAATACTACAAATGTTATGTTTTAACCCTAAGGAACCATAATGTTCAGATTAAAGCTCTTTTTAATACATCTTTGCTGAAGAAGGATGTGAAGGATGACTTTGAAATGAAACCTGTCATATCCTCATCTATTAAATCCAGTATTTATCATATCCAACTTTTGGAAGCGACGGCTAGAGGTATATCACTAACTGCTTCAATCCTTCATTTCCCCAATCCTCGAATACACACAATACAATGATATAAAGACGCGCATGATCAGTCACAAAGCTCTTGCTCAAATCACTTGATGTTGACTCTTTGAACCAGCCCAGTAAGACATCAGGACAGGATGCAGCCTGAGGTCATGACCTTTTCTTTGCACTTGATTTGAGCTCAATGAGACAAATAGTTCCAGAGATATGGCCAAAATCAGAGTTTTCGTAAATAAAGTGCCACCTGGTGGAGAAACCAGAAATCTGATAATTATTAAATTCGATACAGAACGTTGGAGCTTTCCCTGCCTCCTGCTTGGGAAGATGGGCATCTTTTCGCAATATACCAGGAAGAGGCTTGTAGTGTCTGTCCATGGAAACAAACAGCAAAGGACTCCATGCCACAATTCACATTTCTATTTAAACAACACATATCCACCATGCCATGTAATTAAATTAAACTAGATGTTACAGCTACAATTGAACTGGTTTCAAAGTATTCTATTCTGTGTGTTTAATAAGTAAGTACTTTAATGGATTTAAAAAATATATATTTTAAGTCAAAAGGCAAAGTTGGCACCAAAGTTTTATCACTGCAATGCTTTAAACAAGCCAGTGCGCCTGACTGCCCTGTGAAATATGTAACACACCCTCCCTCCCAGCAGATCCACACACATAATTCACCTGGGAGTGGTACTGTTCTGAGAAGCTGCTTTAAAAAAAAACTTCTCCATAGCTTCTCTTAAAACAACAGACTTTCTTTCTGCAGCAGGGACTGTGCATCAGCCAAAAAAGATATCTTTAATCTACAGACCTTTCCAACTACTGGACACTCAGTCAGCTTATGTAAACTGTGACTTCACGAGAATCAGGTAAATCTGGGCAGCAGAGTTGTGTGCAGTCACTATGTAAGCCCATCTAAGTACAATGTGTCCCAAGTGCAAACTGTGGGACAGGACGAGCCCTGCAGCTTCTTTTGTTGTAATGCTGCTTTAGTGGAGTTTAATGCTGTATACAAAGCTGCTTATGTATACAATCAGCAACATTTTTTTTACTGCCTCTGTGTCGAGTTTTAAACTGTACCTGCTCCTTTTGGTTTGAAACACAAATGACCCAACATATAACAAACAACTTGCTCATCTTGCTCATCCTGGTTGGCACTCCACACCAGATCAAACCCGCATCACCTTCTCTGGCCTCAATGTTCCTCTCCAATCAGTGGTCAGAGATGTTGGTGGAAAAAGGGACCCCAATTAATGTTTAAATCCTAAATCAATCCCCTCTGCATAACCTCATTCTGTCAGCTCTGGAACTTTTCCATACTCTGCCCCCATTCTCTCCGTGGGATGCAGACAAGTTGTCTTTATCTCCTCTAGATTGGACTCTTGAAAAGCATATCTCATTAGAATCCTTTTGCGTTTCTTCACAAGTTCTTATGTGTTCTCTTCGACAGGTAGCCCTCTGAGATCATTCTTTATTTATGCCTACCTGTATCTCTTATATAAACAATATTATTAAAAGGTCCCATATTTTACTATATTTGCCACTTCACAGTCTATCCTTTGCACATTTATGATAATATTGTGCATTTTGTAACATGCACCAGACTAAAGTTTTGCCCTTCCACTCATTTTCTGCTTTGAGGCCTCTACCCAGAACTGGAAATGGCTTCTTCCCGCTTGCTTTCAGAGCAGCCAGAGGTGTGCCGTCTTTCGTCAGCATGCAGGGGCCATGTCTGTTGACGAGAGTGCAGGGGCAGTGAAATGCAAATTTCCTGGGAGAGATGGCACGCTAAGGTTAAGCCATTTGCTTTGCTTAAGCTGCACTCTTCTTTTTAAAGTGATACAACTACAAAAACGCATGGATGAAAAATAAAACTACTTCCTTGATCATTTTAAGGTACAATTAACACTTACAGAAGGTTAAAAGCTCATAAAAGTCCATTTTGCATAATGTGGTCCCTTTAAACATTATTATCTGCTAGTTAGATATATAAGGATGAATCATTTGCACTGTGGTATTTCTCAGAAAAGTCTTATTGATGAAATGGGGGAAAGTTATGGTTTTAACTGTTTGGGAATGAAAAACCCAGGGGATAAAAAAAAAACTAAAGCGAATACACCTCGACTTGGCTCTGTGTGGACATGATCTTAATTTAAATCACACTTGACTCTGAACAGTCAAAGCTTCTGGGACCCCCTGTGCTCTTTCGAAGACCCCAAGTAGGAAACCACTGCTATAATGCCCCCCTTTTGCCATTTAAAGACACACTTTCACCACATCCTATCTTTACTATCACCAGCTGCTGCTACTTGACAGGATAAGATGTACTTCCACCAGGCTGTTTGAACTATTTTGCTTGTTACTTATAAAAGATAGAACTGCAAAACCAATTCCAAACACGGAAGAAGAGAACATGAAAAACAGCTTCATCCGCGACAGCTGACAAGCAGTCATGTTAAAAATGATCTAAAGACATGAATTAATCAAGTATAAACAGGCTAACAGAAATTTTATCCCTTGGAGAGGAAAAAAACATGAAAAGGTGTAAATTAAGATATGATTCCCATCAGGACACAACAAAAGAAAGTAAAAATAATCCAAGCACCCCCACACTCCAACCCTACCACACACACACAAACACAAACAAACATATGTTTCTGAATCTGCAAGGCAACATGCATTTACAACCTGGTTATAGATAGTGTGTATTTGCCTATGATTGAGAGCTGCTGAACGCGTTGAGGGTGTCGACATACAAAACAGAGAACCAGAAGAGAGCTTAGTCACTCTTTTGTATATGGTCTTATTAAATCATGTAGTGTAGGTTTAGCATTATTAGTTATGATGAGCTTGAAGTGCTCAGCTGAATGGATGATGTCACAAAGAGCTTTAAATGCATGTTTGTGTGCTTGTGTGCCAGTGTGCCTTATAACCAACTCTCTAATATCCATATAAATGACCTGAGGGAGGCTGGATGCTCAGATGGAGTGGGTGTCTGATTGTCTGTGTTTTTCTTTTTCAGGGATGGAGCCACACTTACTGGCAAAAATCTATTTAATGTTACATTGCATTTGAGATAAATGGAAAAGTGGTGGAAACAAGTGATGTCTTAAGTTCCAGCTGGAGCCAGTTCCAGCTCATATTGTGGCCTGAAACGTACACACAACAAAATGGCATCACTGCAGCCTTTCAATCCACTGTGTCTAGACTACAGTGTGAAGTGAATCCCATTCAGGACCTACATTCTCACCCAGATAAGAATTTTCTGGCTTTAAATCATATTATACAGAGAATATAGTTTAGAAAACAGCTTTTTGGTACCTAAGAGGTTCAACCACATGTCCATTCTAGAGGGCCTGTAACAAAGAGCATTGGTTTCATGACTGAGGAGATACCCAAGAGAAATAGAGGCCAGGCAAATAAACCAGTTGTTCTCCACTAACCCAGGTAAAGTGTATTCCCCGTGGCAGGGTAATACCACATGAGGTAGCCCACCATGGCTTGAGACAGAACAATACTGGATAGGTCAATGAGAGAAGGAGGCGTCACATAACAGTTAAGCATAGAATTAAGAGCCGACCACAACTTTCATTCTGAACAAGGTCCAGTTACCATCAGAGTGGCAGATATCCAGCAAAGAATCTCAGGTACGACGAACTGGTCAGCACCTGGCCTGGACATAATCCATGCCTACTGGATAAAGAGGCTGACTTCACTTCATGAGCACCAAGCAGAACAAATGAACGAGGTGCTGAGGGATGGGGGGCCACCATGATTAACTGACCAAGGAACAAACAGTCCTTATACTGAAAGATCCCCAGAAGAGAACAGTCCCATCCAACAATCAGCGCATATCCTGCCTCTCCACAACCATGGGTGTCATAGTGGCTATGATTAGTGGAAGCATTGATCAATACATGACAGACACAGAAAGACATTGGTAAAGGAATCAGAGGAGCCAAATAGTAGCTGCTTGTTGACAGAACTGTCATCCGAGACTGCAAAACCAGACGAACAAACCTGTGCACTGCCTGGATTGTTTATAAGAAAGCCTATGACCTGATACTGCATACATGGATCCTGGTATGCCTGAAGATGTACAAGATCAACAGCACTCTTACAGTGTTCTTGCAAACATTGAGACTTGTGCCAATTGCACAATTCTCCTGACAATGTTATGAATATTAGCCAGAAGCCCAGCACGCAGGCTGCTTAAAATGCAGTGCTCTAGCAGACTCTGCAAAGAAATCCAGCACCTCTCAGCAGGATGCACAATGCTGACCGTTAAAGAACAACGGGAATGCCTTCACCAAGTAGCAGGAATAGCTTACGGAAACATCTGTGCAGAACAAGGGCTGAAAACCCCAAAGTTTCAATGGGAAACCTCTTCCCAAGTGGTGTTACTAAAACCTGGAGGATGATAGCTCTTGAGAACCGGAGTTTGAGACCCCTGAACTAAAAAAATGCCAAAGTGTCAAGAAAGAACTGGAGAAAGCCTAAAATATGAAAAAAAAACCTGTAGTCATCGGAGCACCAGGGCAGTCTCCCTCATGCTGGTCAAGTGGCTCCAACAGATACCCGGAGAAACATCACACATGTCCATCCAGAAGAGCGCAGTCCTAGGAACAGCTAAAATACTCCGTAGGACCCTCAACCTCTACCATGGTCAAGGACACAGGCTTGAGAGGAACAGTCACCCGCCTTGCCCAGAAGAGAGGGAGGTTTTGTTTTGTTTTTTATCCCACACTGGCAGAATATTTTCGTTATTTTGGAATTTTCATGTTGCCTGAGTATTAAGATATGCCAAGATGTAAAATTTATTGTTATTTACACAACTCATGCTATACACCGGAGGCAGGTCTCGCTTCCACTAGCTTGCATTTCTTGTCATTAGCCTCTCAGTCACTTCTTCTATTTTTCTGTGCTTCTCCATCTTTTTTTATCCTGCACACACATTCTCCTTGTTTACAACAAATGCATGTCTGTGACTGTGTGTGTGAGTCACTCTAAATCTGGATGTATGACCCAGAAATATTTTAACATGGTTATATGTTTTATCTGTTTCCAGTTTTTCTTTTAGCATCAGCAAAGTACAAGGATTTCTTTGGTTAGTTACTGCTGTTGCCAAAGTGAGACTAGCTCATGTCAACTCTTCACCAATGACTTCAGGCAAAGATGTTAGACACACCCAAGAGTTCTCACTGAGCTGATCTGGAATAATTCACATGCTTGTGTGTGTGTTTGCAAAACATCCTACCGACTCACAATAAGATCTGTCTTTCCACTTTTCTTCTTCTCGGTACATGCAGTTTCGTGTGCAGCACTGTCACTGCTGAAAATTCCTGCAGAGCAGAAAGAAAATACATCAAGCATCACTTAATGCACAAAAGTTGGATATAAACAAACAGACTACCTCCTTATTAAGAATGAAATAAACCAGTGATAGTATGGAAACATTCAGCCTTCATTCTAAAATCCTATCAGATGTTAGGTGACAAATCCCAATCATAAACCAGACATTTGCAAAACTGAAACATACTGTGAGACATAAAGGTGGGGGGAGGTGGGGGATTGTCGCAAAACCACAGGAGCACTGAAACGTGAGACTGCGCTGTGACTGTTTTGACAGGTTTGAAGTTAGATGCTCCTCTTTTCAGCTGAGGTCTGAGTGATGTGTGAAGGATCTCGGCCGGCAAGCAGAGCAGCTGTAACTTCAAAGGGCAGCCATGAATGATTCATAAAAATAATTTATTCCACCAAACTTAGATTCCAAAAAAAAAGAAAAGGAAAAAAGGTTAACGGAAACAGGCTGGATAATATTGCAATCATGAGAATGTAATATAAATGAACACTTCGATACATGCTAGTCAAGTAAAACATGTTTACAAGTATTACGACACATACACATTCAGCAAAACCACCAACTGTAGTATCAGACATGACAGATTCAAGATCTACAGGCTGTTACTTAGTACAACACCTGGTAATGCTAACTTAAGCCACGTACATGCTGTATTTCTTGAGTTTAGTTGTCTTGGAATGTCAACATTTTCATTTCCTTTACAGAAACTCAGGGACACCCTCTTATGCATGCAATTATCCCAATCTTCAGGACATCTTCATCAGTCTTTAGCACAGTCTGGTGGTGTAGTTATTGTGCTGGCCTTCACAGATCATTTTGCTTTGCTTCACAACTGTGACTTTGTCTTTCAGGCCAAAAGCTGAAAGAATTTAAATAGGATTTTGGTGTAAACAAAGCATAAATCAATGGGCTGACTCCTTTAGTCTGTCAATGGACAACACACAATTTATGAATACAAAACAGCAAAACACATTACAGATTAGAAACAATAAAAGAACATTTTGTCTTCTGCTTTCTTTATCATATCATTTTAAATGAAAAAAGAGAGAGCAGTAAAAGTGTGTATGACATCAAACAATGAACATGTAATTGCAAAATGTACATTTACTTTCACCAGTTTTCTAAAATGTTTTAGGCTCTTCTAAGTTCTTTTTGATGAGAACTTCAGGAACAGTGACAGATAAAAAGTCCAGAATTCACATTTGTCTTGTAACACCCAAAAATGGATAAAAACAGAACAGACAATAGATACATTGAGGTAATTCCAGCAATGATTGAAATATAAAAGAGAATAATAAAAAGTGTGTGTGGGGGGGTGAGGGGTATTGGAATAGTAGAGAAAGGTAATTGCAGCCTATATTATATGCTCACAAGGTTTATTTTGAGGTAGTCTATTTGTCATCTAGTTCACTGATGTAGGACTGAGCATTAGAGCATTTATTAGGAGCATAGTAAAAATGATCATTTTGTTGCTGTGAATAACAATAAAACATGGGATGTTCCAGTTCTGTTTTGCATAAGTTAAGAATAATTTCATACACCTATTAAAGTGGCCATAACAATAAATAAAAAAACTCATATGGATGTTTGCTGGATTTCAATCTAAGAATTGTTTCTAAATCATGATAAGAAGTAACAATACATTCCTCAAAGTGTAGAACACATCATCACTTTCTGTTTGGTCCCATAAGCAGCTTAGACATGTGGGGTTGCATTTCCATCCTTGCTCTGTACCCTAATGTCTTTTAGTAACAAAAATCAGAGGACAGGATGACTGATGAAACACTAGCTTGAGCTTTTGCGACCCTTTACTGGAGGGTTGCCTCTTTTGCTCTGTACTGATAACTTGGTCTTTTTGTCCTTTGAGCCTTTAATGCCATACAGTCTGCTAAAAGGCAAGCTGAATGGAACGCTCCCTTGTCCCTGCTCGTGTGCTTCCTGTGTGGACTCCATCTGGGTAAGTGAATGAGAATGCGCATGAGGGTGCGAGTATGTGTAGAGGAAGGAGGGCCTGGGTTTTGGATAAGCAACCTGGCTCTGTGGCTGGCCAACTCTTTTCCTGATCTGTGCTGCTGGTGGCTGTTCAGAGGGGAGGCTCTGCCTCCGCCCAGCTGTAGACCCAACAATAGCCACCATCACCGGAGGGGATTGCCTGGATGGTGGTTTGGGATGAGATGACACATTATCCGAACCTTGGAGAGTACTGAGTGGCAACTTGCTTTCTGTCTGGCTCGGCTCACGGCTTTCAGAAGGTCGGGCTTCTGAAAGCTGGGAGGTTGAGAGGGGTCGAGGGGACTTCAGTGGTTGGGAAGATGTAGAAGGCCTGATGTCCTGCTGCTGAAGAAATATTTGTTAAAAACTTGTTAAAACTTATCAACACACACTTATTCATGTTATTTCAGTAAGCCTGCATGTGCAAAAGAGGAAGTTTTGAATTATGTGTGAATTTTACTGTAACCTTTACTAAAATCTTTACTAAACTGAGCCTAAACATGCATCAAAATTCATTGACTCCAACAAACTATGGTGAGAAATAAAAAACTGTGGATTCAGGGGAACAGCAAATGAGTTAAAAAGCTGAACATTTAAACTATTAATCTTTTATCCCTAATTAATATTGTATCACTGCCAACATGTATGGAACTTCATTAAGATAATGTCACTTTATTTCCCCCAGTCTCCTTGTTTAATAATTAACAACAGTTGTGTATCAAATTAGTGATGCTCTGCTGATGCAGAGGCAACAAACGTACACAAGCACTACACACACACACAGACTAAAGCAGATGCAAATGGGTTAATAAAGTTTGCTTAAGAATAAATACATTTTTTAGATTATATACAGCGAGCTGGCAGTTCCTTTGAAAAATACATTTCTAACAAGGCATCATGACTGACTTTTAATCTTGACTCTTCACAAGCTACAATAAGCTACACATCCACCAAACCCAATCTATGAACCCATGACCATAGTAAAAATCACTAACAGCAGTGTTATGCATCGTCTGTTTAATGTATAGAAAAAACTAAATGTTACAAGGAGAAGTTTCTTTTGGCATCTAAATTTAGACAAGGAACACCCATATTTCCCAATATGTGCATACATATTTCTTCTAAAAAGCTTTTGGGTGCAGTAAGTGACAAGGCTGGAGACTGCTACCAGATAAAAGCTCTTGCCATGCCTTCCTGTTAACACTAAAACCTTCTCACACTACAACAGTTATTGTTTCATTGGGAGATTCTAGTTTAAAAGATCTGAATATATTCTAGGGATGGTCAAATTCTCTAAAGGATAATGAGAAAAGATTTAATTCATTCTTCATCATCTCCTTTAACAATGAATGCACAGATCAATCTTTAAAAGAAGTAAAGGAGACATCCTGTTACTCCTTGTGGGCAGAACATTTAAATCAGTGCTTACTGAAATGCAGTAACACAAAAGGCAACTGATGGAAATAAATGAGAGAAGCTGCAAACTGTCAGAAATAATTTTTAAGGTGATCTCAATATATTTAACTTTTTTAACTTTATTTTTCTGTTTTAAGTTACCCGCCTTAGTAAATCATCGAATGCATCTTTTGTAGTCCAGATTTGTAAAAGTTTCATCACAACAGACCTACATAAGATTGTATTAAATGTGTCTGGATACTCTTCACAGTAGTTGCTGTTTCCTCTTCATTTAACTTGGTTTTGGCTACAATTTAATAATGAAACAGGGTTGTCAAGAATTATTGTGTGCCCACTCTAAAGGAGAAAAACTTGGGAAGTATTCTTAGTGATGATGCATGCTGCAAACAGTGGTCATTTGTATGAATGAATTATACATGGTCATTGTAGATGTTTTTGTGTAATGCAGCAGATTACTTGTTTAAATAAAGATAAAACATCTGTTTTCTCGTCGCTCATACCTTGTGTCCCTTTGTCTCTCTGGTTGACTGGCTCTGTGTCATCTCTACTTTGCTGGGTCTTAGTGCCGCCTGCTTCAGTTGCTTCTCTCTCGCTGAGGATGCTTTGGCTGGTTTCACTCTCTCAGAGGATATCATCTTTGCTTTAAAGCCCGCAGCGGGCAACTGTTTTGACTCTGTTTCCCGACAGGTTGATTCTTCAGCTGTCACTCCTCCATCAAACAGTCTGTCTGGTTCCAACTGGTTTTGAACACTCTTTCTTTTCATACCCTGGGTCTCGCTGGCTTTTACTGCACTTTCTATTGAATAATCTCCTTGTTTAAAATGCTCCACCATTCTACTCATCTCATCACTGCCTGCCCTCTCAATCCCCTGAGATTCATGCTCTGTCATATTCTTTGCGCGACTTAGAGTCTCTCCTTTTATATCCTCTTCTCCAATTTCTTCACATTTGTCCTCCTCTCTTTTTTGCCCTTTTGTTCCAATTAGAGAAGAGACTGAAACTCCAGAACTGCATGACAACGTCTGTGTTTCACTGCAAGATGTGTCCTGGTCTGCAGAGTGCAATGTCACAGCACTAAGATTGTAATTTGGGTATGCTGGATTAGTAGCAGAACTGGCGGCAGTGGGAGTACTTGAATGTGTGAGAGAGATATGATTCTGTTTTGTATCATGGTTTTGATATCCATATAGGTCAAAAACAGGCTCATAGAAGAGAGATTCACAACATTCATAATACTCTTCAGAGGTGGTGGAGTCCTCTCTTGGTGAAATGTAGCCATCGCTTATGTCCGATGTAGGTGTAAGAAAGTCTTGTATGTTTAATCGTGGGTCAGGTGAGGTTGTTCGTGAATCTGGGATAGCTGGGCTTTGAAGAAACACATCTGGACTGGGAGCTTGTACAGCAGCTTTTGGTGACAATGATTCTGGCTCAGAGGTGGGTGAACACAAAGTTGACATGTTTGGATGGGAAACGTGTAACTGTAGGGACTTTTGGGGAGTGTGTGTGTGTTTGTGTGTTTTACAAGTTTGCCCTTGAATGGTGCTGTCTGCGTTATGATTTACAGTGTCTACTATGCTGTTTGTGCAGTGTCCTGACATGAATTGTGTCTCTTTATTAAGCTTACTGATCTTATTCGCAACAGACTTGTGCACACTGTCATCAGTACTGTCTAAAGATGTGCATGGCTTCTGTGATATATACTGTTCAGGGACTTTAAAAGAGTTCACAGCCTCTAACATATCTATATTCTTTGGTGTCAATTTACTATACAATATTTTTTGAGGTTCATGATCTCTTTCAAGGTGTGTATTGTTCTGTGTCACATTTGGCTTTTTAGCAAATTCCCTGTTTACATTTTTTTCTGAGGTTTCCATAGATGTCTCTGCTATGGCTGCACTGGCTACTTCTACCTCAGACGCCGAAGTCTTGGAGTCAGCATTATTACTCAGACATACTGTTTCGGATGCATCAGTAATAAAAGCATCTAACTGTGTTTGTCGTGTGGTTTCAGTGACTGTCTGGGCTTCTGCCCAGCAACCATGTTTTCCACCAGCGTTACAATCAGTCTCTTGGGAAGTCACATTCTCTATCGGCTGTGAAATTACTTTGGGAATATTTATGTTCCTGGTATACTTTTGATTTTCGGTTTTACTAGCAATGTTGCTTTGTAGAACAGATTCAAGCTCCTTTGCTGGGGATGGTGGCAGTGTAGTTGCTTCAGCAGCCTTATTGAGGGCCACATCTGACCCAGAGCTGGTCTCAGGTCTCCTGATTGGACAGATCTCTGGCAGAATGTGGTTGTTGCTATCTTTGAAAACCAGATGGACAGTACGAACCTTGGCGATGGGAGGGTCTGATGTGAGAAAAGAAGGTGAGGATGAAGGAAGGGGGGAATTTAAAGTTGTAACAGTAGAGACAGGAGAAGGAACGATGGACAGGGAGCTGGTTGAGGCAACCGAAGTGCAAAAACTTGTAGCTGTGCTTGAGTGCACCGTAGTAATTAGGTTATTTTTGGAAAGGAAGATGGGACCTTCAGACTGCATTGCAGAAGCAGAAGCAGTGGAAATGTGCCCGTGGATGCTGGGAGTCTTGAGGTTATGACTCATTTCAGAAGAGATATCAGGTTGCATGCCAACAGCCCTGGTGTATGAATCTTTATGCAAAAGAGTCTTTTCTTGTATGTTGTCTGTGTTTGAGTCATCGTGGTCAGGGTGATGAGAGGTTTGTGTGCTGCTTGACTCCAGGGTGTGTGGTCTGTTCACAAAGGCACATTTCATATTTAAGCTTGTTACAGTTTCGGCTTCTTTTTTAGAGATCCATTCTGGATGAGAGTTGGATTTCAGACTGTCTGTGGAGACAATTTGAGTTACATGTAAAGATGTAGGTGCTTGGCAGCTTGATTGGGGAAGTGTGTTTGTATTGAGGTAAGCTGTTCTGTGGTCTGCATCAGGTTTTGTGTTTGCGTGCGAATGAAGCTTATTCTCAGTGGTGAGAGTATTAGTTTTATCCTGGCTGGGCTTAGACTTCAGTCTGCATCGAAGTGATTTCTCTATAGGTGCCTGGTCTTTACTTTTGATGTCATCAGGAGCAACGCTGTGCTGTGCTGGCTTTGCTCGATCTTCCGCCAACTCTTCAGCTTTAGATTTACTCCGTCCTGATTGAAGTTTATTCTCTGCATATTTAGCAGTTAGTTGTCTGGGTCTTGCAACCTCTGGTAAAATGTCCTGTGGCCTGCTAACTGGACTACTAAA
Source organism: Pseudomugil tenellus (assembly GCA_037177515.1). Taxonomy (NCBI): domain Eukaryota; kingdom Metazoa; phylum Chordata; class Actinopteri; order Atheriniformes; family Pseudomugilidae; genus Pseudomugil; species Pseudomugil tenellus. The sequence continues at coordinate 8,671,799 of JBAMHX010000023.1, read as the reverse complement.
CCTGATTGCTTGGCTGCTTTCAAACATCTCAGACCGCTGAAGATGGACCTGTGTGGGTTTGTTGGCATCTCGGATATTAATGAACCCAATCACATCACCTGGTGGATCAGGTTCAGGCCAGGTGGGCAGGTATGCAATTAAGCATGCCTTCTCTAGATTTGTTAGTCCAGGATGGAGCGGCAGAGCAACCTGTGCAGCCTCCTCACTGGCCTTCTTTTGCCTATTCTTGGAGTTCTCAATTATTTCTGGCTCTTTGGGGCTATCACACCCAGTTGAGGTGGTGGGGCTGGGGTTGGTAAGGGAAACCAAGGCATATTTGGGGTTGAACAGTTTCCTAGCAACATCAGCAGAAAGGGGCATTACAGGTGGTATCAGGGGCCGGATATCTGGCTCTGGTTCTGGCTCCACAGCGACTTGTTGGAGGTCAACACAACTGGATGTCGAGTAAAGGAAGCGAAACAGTTGGTCAAAAGCATCCACTGCCTGGCCGGTAGTCACGGTGATGAGATTTCTATCTAGCCGTGAGGACATCCAAGTGAAGCTGTATAAAGCAAAAAAAGATTACTGTGACAGGCAACTAGGAATAAACTAACACCAGTGAGAGGGTTCCAAAAGTGGAGTCTGGTGGATAGTGAATGGTGTTATTGGTCTTGTATATCAGCTAATTAAGCATTGAATTAAATTATGACAATGAAATTAAATGAGTTACTTCTTGCTATGTACATTGGCCGAGATGTAATAAAGTAAGTTTTAAGCGTCAACTGACACTAATTAATATATGTGATTATACTCTGAAAAAATATTGTACAGGAATGCTGAAATTCCTTCCCTTACTATTTATCAATTCCAACTTAAACTGTCTCTCAAAAGGAGCTCAAAGGTAATGAAAGTTAAACTTCCAGCTCAAAACCTGACCAGCACATATTAATCTTATCCTATTTTTGTATATATTAACAAAGATATGTAGTAAACTCTACTGAATGTGTATTGTTGATTCATTCATGTCTGAACTCAACAGTAAAGAGAGGTGAATAAAACAATAAATCGTAACTGGTAGTTTTTTCTCACATACACCACTTCCACATTTATTGCACTGACCTGTATGACCCAGACATAGCTTTATCTCCATCAATGAACATGAATCTGTGACCCATTCGCCCCCTGACCTTGGTGCAGAGCCGAGTGTAGAACTCCGCACCATGGGAACAGCAGACACGAAGATGCTGAAACACAGAAACAGCACCATCAGAACCACATATGTACTGGTATAAGGAATAAGTTGTTTAGTGGGAATGTTTGTCCACACATGCATTTCCAATTGTTGACGTTATAGTAGTACGTTATTTTATTGCGCTCGTGACTTTAATTGCAACCAATCTTATAGTCAGGGATAGTCTAGCCGCCCATTAGTTATGCAGCCATGGGGACATCCCATGATGCACTTTTTATTGTTTTCTCTGCTGTTTATTTTTCATGTCTCGGACTGGCATCATTAACCTATTTCTCCTTTTTCTGCAGGTCTTATTTCTTATTTTCTTTTATCTGCTGGTTTTCCTGGATAGCAGCTGCAATGTAAATTAATCTGTCTTTCCTGTCCTCTCTGATCCCAGCGAGTCGAGGCAGATGGCTGCCTTACCTGAGCCGGGTTCTGCTGTTAAAAGGGAGTTTTCCTTCCGACTGTCGCTGCTGCTTGCTCAGGATGGGAGATTGGATCAAAGCCAAGATTCAATGCAATCTTGCTGGTTCCCTTAAAAAGGCTATTTTTATGAATTGGCCGATCTCTGTGAAGCGTCTTGAGACGACATTGTTGTGAAATGGCGCTATACAAATAAAGTTGAATTGCACTAATAAGCATTAAACTGATCTGACAATTTGGTTTTTTTTAACCCTATCAATGAACTTTGTACCTCTCAAAGGATCATAAGATTTATTTAACGTGATTTTTATTACCGTACTTTTCGGATTATAAGTCGCTCCTGAGTACAAGACGCATCAGTCAAAAAACAAGTCAGAGGATAAAAAGATGCATAAGTCGCATTTACTCATAAGCAAATATTAAATTAATATCCTTGGCAACTTCCAGAGCATTGCACTTTTTCACATATGCACCTTGTTCTGCTTAGTTATGCTCAATTCAAGTTTTTCTAACCTACAGGTTTCTGAAATAACCCAACTTGCTGCTATTAAAATTACGCTAAATATCCAAGTAGCAACTGATTTTACTTGGCTTGAAAAAATATTCTTGAGAAAAGTGTAAAACTAAGCTAATAACAACAAGATAGTAGATTACATGCTTTATGCAGGTGTATTTAAAGACCGCACTACGCAAGTTCAGGCCATCTTGCATTCAGCCTGCGATGAACTTGCTTCGTTTTCTTCATTGTGGAAAGAGTAACCTTTTTTTTTTATCAGTTCCACAAAGTTTTTTCTTCACTCCAAGCTCTCTTTCTGCTGCTAGATAACAAAAACAATATGCAGCTAAAAACAAACAAGTTGTCAAGCTGTACTGGCACAACATAAAGTTGTCACAAGCCCAGAGCATCCTCTCACAGCTGTCAATATATATTTTGGAAGTATGTAGGTCGTACCAGACTATAAGTTGCAGGAACAGTCAAACTATTAAAAAAAGTGTTACTTATAGTTTGGAAAATACGGTAATCGGTGTACCTGCAATCATATCTGTGGAGGTTCAGGACCTCAGAAAGTGCAGGTTTAATTTTTGCAAAAGTTGTGAAAGAACCCGATAATAAATTAGGACGCAGCTAAAACATGTAAGCATTTTGATGGTAAACAGTAAATGGAATCCACTTATATAGCGCTTTATTTTCATCTCTAGATGACCAAAGTGTTTTAGAGATCATGCTATCACCCAATTCACACACTGATGGCAGCAGAATGCATGGCTGTTTTCTCTCTCACACCTTAACCTTCCGCTTCTACTAATGGATTGTTTTTGTTCCCTATTTAGATAAATCACAGATTGCTTTATGTATGTGAGTCTGGATGATGAAAACATCATTCCCTATGTGAGAAAAACCCATCATCTATAAAGTGCACCGTTCTGTCAACAAAGAACTAATTGTAACAGAGTGATATTCTGTGGATTTGTCTGTTGAAATAAGTAAACCCAACAGATTGAAGAGGCCTTTCTGGGGATTTCTTACACATCTAGAACCCACCATAGGCAAGTAACAAGAATTTGTCTTTTTTTTTTTTTTTGCTTACTGAGGTTTAAACATTCTTCTTTATTTTCATACACCAACTCATCTGCTCCTTCTCCAAGTCTGCTTGTCCGCCAATCCAACCAACGACAGCTCCTCACTTAAAACTCAATCTGTCACCCTCCTGGCAGCTATCTCATTCAGTTTTATTGTTGCAGCTTTCTGACAGACTTCTCCCATTTGGAGATTTTGCATTAGCTGCACTTCATTGTATAACAGCTGCCACACAGTCTGAGAAGTGATTTAGAACATGGATCACTTTTCAAGACAATTAATATAATAAAAAGGCTTTGTTTGGCAAACCAAGCTCTGCTCCAGATGCTGCCTCCCAATGAATCAAAGCTGCAGTATTCTGTATGATACATCAGGGAGCAGAGCCCTGCAGAACCCTCCAGGCAGAACCAAACATAAATTGAGTAAAGACTAACAAATGGATATTCATATCCTGAGTAAGACGCGTACTGCCCAACTGGCAGAAAAACCACTGGAATTTCTTAACTGATGTAATGTAAATAAACTATCAAGCTGAGTGAAAACAAATGTGTTGAAAACAAAGAGCTATGTGACTGTGGTACATGTCTTACTTTATGCACATTAAAGTAATCTGTGGGCACAGAGAGCTATTCTGCTATCTAATATTTGACTAATTTAAAAGTAGGGCAACTTCAGGCTAAGTGTGCGCTGTGCAGATGTATTACTGTGGGCAGGACTGTGCTGGGCAACTTGAACCAAAGCAGAAAGACAGGACTGAGAAGTCCAAGAGAAAAAAACAGCAGACATGCTGTTTATTCTTACATGAAGGGAAATGCAATGATGATGAAATTGCTGGAAAACCTCGCTGAACTCAAACAGCCTCGTTAATGTGCAATACAAACACTTATTATAAATCATAAACTTTCAAATTGCACTGTGGCATTTTCGCCATTTCTGCATGTAATCCAAAACCATTTGGTACCAGTCTGACCAGCCGAAACAGCACTGTGTGCGTCAGTATTTAGAATCAATTAGCAATCTTCTTCATCTGTAATCTGCATGACTTCTGTATTTAATGTAGTCCTATCTGGGAAGGTTGCTGATCAGGTTAAGGTCTATGATGGAAAAAAGTCCTCTTTTTATTATTTTCATGCAGGTTCACCATGGCTAACTTTATTTTCTTTTATGTTTTGTAGCATCAGCTTTGCAAAACCTTAGAAATTAGCATTACAAAAAGAAGCAAAATGAAATATTAAGATGACCTCCCTGCTCTCCCTGAGCTGCCAGCTTATTGCGGTGGAGAGGTTTGGGCGTCCCGACGATCCTAGCGGCTAGAAGAAAGAAAAACTTTACCTTGCCCGGACGTGGGTCACTGGCCCCACTGGCCCCACCCCCAGGCTAGGCCTGGGGGTGGGGCACGAGGGCAAGCGTCTGGTGGCCGGGCCAAGCCCGAAAGGACTACATGGACCCCACCTACCGTGGCCTTACCAGACGCAGGGGGAAGGGGGGGTGGATGCGGTGTGAACTGGGCGGCAGCCGGGGGCGGAGACCCTGGCGGTCCGATCCCTGGTTGCAGAAACTGGTTCTAGGGACGTGGAATGTCACCTCCCTGGCAGGGAAGGAGCCTGAGCTTGTGCGCGAGGTTGAGTGGTTCTGACTAGATATAGTTGGACTCACCTCGATACACAGCTTGGGTTCTGGAACCATTTTCCTTGAGAAGGGTTGGACCTTGCGCCACTCTGGCGTTGCTTTCGATGAGAGGCGCCGAGACGATGTGGGCATACTGCTTGCCCCCCGACTTGGATCCTGTACATTGGGGTTCGCCCCGGTGGACGAGAGTGTAGCCTCCCTCCGCCTCTAGGTGGGGGGACGGGTCCTGACTGTCGTTTGTGCTTATGCACCAAGCGGCAGTTCAGAGTACCCACCCTTTTTGGAGGCCCTGGAGGGAGTGTTGGAAAGCACTCCTCCTGGGGACTCCCTCGTCCT
>JBAMHX010000023.1:8644008-8666412 GCA_037177515.1 Pseudomugil tenellus | reverse complement strand
TGAGATCCGCCCGGAGTTTCTTAAGGCTCTGGATGCTGTGGGCCTGTCTTGGCTGACACGCCTCTATGGCATCGCATTGACATCGGGGACAGTGCCCCTGGACTGGCAGACTGGGGTGGTGGTCCCCCTCTTCAAAAACAGGGATCGGAGGGTGTGCTCCAACTACAGGGGGATCACACTCCCCAGCCTCCCCAGGAAAGTCTGTTCAGTGGTCCTGGAGAGGAGGGTTCGTCAGATAGTTGAACCTCAGATTGAAGAGGAGCAGTGTGGTTTTCCTTCTGGTCGTGGAACAGTGGACCAGCTCTATACCCTCTTAGGGGTCCTTGAGGGAGCATGGGTGTTCGCCCAACCAGTCTAAATGTGTTTTGTGGATCTGGAGAAGGCTTTCGACCGTGTCCCTCAGGGACTCCAGTGGGGGGTGTTCAAGGAGTATGGGGTACAGGACCCCCTTGTACGAGCTGTCCGGTCCTTGTATGACCGGTGTCAGAGCTTGGTCCGCATTACCGGCAGTAAGTCGGATTTGTTGGTTGGACTCCGCCAAGGCTGCCCTTTATCACCGATCCTGTTCATTACCTATATGGAAAGGATTTCTAGGCGCAGTCGAGGTGTTGAGGGGATGCGGCTTGGTAACCTCAGAATTGGGTCTCTGCTTATTGCGGATGACGTGGTTCTGTTGGATTTATCTGGTCGTGATCTCCGGCTCTTGCTTGAGCGATTCGCAGCCGAGTGTGAAGCGGCTGGGATGAGAATCAGCCCTTCCAAATCCAAGACCATGATCCTCAGCTGGAAAAAGGTGGAGTGCCATTTGCGGATTGGGGGCGAGGTCCTGGCCCAAGTGGAGGAGTTCGAGTATCTCGGCGTCTTGTTCACAAGAGATGGAAGGATGAAGCATGAGATGGACCGACAGATCGGAGCGGCGTCTGCAGTAATGCGGACTCTGCGCCAGTCTGTCGTGGTGAAGAAGGAGCAGAGCCAGAAGACAAAGCTCTCGATTTACTGGTCAATCTTTGCTCCTACCCTTACCTATGGTAATGAGCTCTGGGTAGTGACCGAAAGAACGAGATCGCGAATACAAGCGGCTGAAATGAGTTTCCTCCACAGGGTGGCTGGTCTCTCCCTTAGAGATAGAGTGAGAAGCTCGGTCATCTGGGAGAAAATCAGAGTAGAGTCGCTGCTCCTCCACATCGAGAGGAGCCAGATGAGGTGGCTTGGGCATCTGGTTAGGATGCCTCCTGGATGCCTCCCTGGTGAGGTGTTCCGGGCACGTCCCATCGGGAGGAAGCCCCGGGGAAGACCCAGGACAGGCTGGAGAGATTATCTCTCCCATCTGGCCTGGGAACGCCTTGGGATCCCTCCTGATGAGATGGCAGATGTGGCTGGGGAGAGGGAAGTCTGTGCTTCCCTCCTTAGGCTGCTGCCCCGCGACCCGACCCCGGATATGCGAAAGAAGACGGTACGGTACAGTACAAAAGTGACTATATATTCAATGTAATGATTTAGGGACCTAAAATACTTGGGTTGATTGTTTGCATGTTGCCAATGGAGCAAGTTTTATTCATTTAATTTACATTTGCTGGTGTGCCTTCTACTGGAAACCTCTGCTAAGATACATTGCATATGCAATGCTGCAAAAAAATCAAACAAGCTGTCAATGGAGGTTAAACTCTCGCCAAATGGAAACACTTTAATATGGTTAAAACACTTCCTTTCTTGTGCATCTATGTATGAAATTTACAATGTATCTTTGACTTATTGCTTCCACCATTTATATTTACAAATTTTACAACAAAAATGGGCTTTTAACATACTTGCATATTTAGGTCTTTCAATGTCTTTACTTGTTTTTACTGTTTGTATTTCTCTGTATGTTCTTTTTATTATGCAAATCTCATTGAATTACTTTTATGTATAAAATGTATATGTAAATATGTATTTATCTTTATAAAGAAAGCTGCTTGCTTTGCCTTAAGCAAAACACACCTGTCATACGATGCTGCAAGCTGGAAAAAATAAAAAGTTGGGAAGTGCAGTTTCTCAGTCTCAGAACGCTGCAGGGTAATGACGGCTCCAGGAATATGCATAATGAATGTCAGTGTGCATCACAATGAGTCACAAGCAAAGAGCTCCAGGGTCAGAAAGGTATGTGGTGCTGCTTAAATAGCAGGTAAGTGCTTAGGAGCACAATGCATGGCATCAGCTGGGAATATCTGGAACTTTGAATGGACCTCCAATGTTCAATTTCAGTCAAAAACAAAACAGAAACCCCTTCATACTTTAAACGTAACAAATCAAGCAAACCGCCAGTAATTGTTGCATTGTGATCAATATATAGCAGAAGTGATCTATGTATCTTGTCAAAACTATGATGTGGTGATCCAGATGTAGCATAGTATATGAGTGTACTGATTTTTATTTTTATGACATTCTCTTTCGTGTGGCCAAACATGAAAAACATCCAGTCTTTAGCTAGTGTTTTATATGGTTATGAATAAATCCCAAACACTAAAAGACTAATAATTCTCCCACCATTACATTGGAAGGCATCCCACCTACCATCTTCTTCCTCCCATATAAAGAAAATAACCCCACCCCCATTCTGACAGTTTATTATTTAATTATTCTTAGTATTTTTTATCAAGTAATGGTGTTTCATTTATTTTTTATATAAATTATTTATTATATATTTAATATTATATACATATATATATGTATTATTTATTTATTTGATTAAAACATAATGGTACCTTAAATTACTGTTCTTTATTAATGTGATGAATGTTATTGGTGCACCATGGGGCAGGTGGAGGGGAATGTGGGGTTGGTGAGAGCACCAAAGTGTTCAAAACATAAAACCATCACTGCTCCTTTTTTTGCTTTTGGTAGATCAGACCACTTGTACTGGTTGCATGATAAGTCTTACCTTGAGGTGACCAGCATGCAAGTTGGCCCTGTGACACATGGAAAGGAAATGAGGTAGTGCTGTTCGCTCCAACAGGATGTAAACAGACACCTTCCTTTTGAAACCAGCATTGAGTAAATCTGTGAAAATGTCGACATCTGTGAAGATATCCATCACCACTGCTATTACCTGGAAATACACACAAATGCAGATGCACAATTTATATTGTGTGCACTCACCACTTAGGTATAAAACTTATACACAAACTTTTTGCCAATGCATAAAAAAACTAAAGGACATTAATTAAATGAAGCTATGATTTGCTTTTCCAAGTAATTTTCTTTTATATATACAGGCTGCAGCTCACTCACGCCAGAAGCATTCCAGGAAAATGATCTAAGAACATGTCAAGTTAAATAATACATCACATCAGCAGAACAGCTTCGAAGAAATAAAACATGTCATAAAATCGTGCTTTTGGATGAGTCAGCTGTGAACAGACACACTGATACAAATGAACCATGGCTGTCTATTGCACATGCACATGCAAATATCCCGGATAACAACACACATGCTCCAAAGTTGCTGGAACAGATATGGTGCTTCTTTTAGTTCCAGATAAAGCAGCTTAGTCTAGTTGAACTTTACTCCTGGTTGTTTCTGTACCCTGATGAAATGATGGCTGAGAGCCATGGCTGTTCATGCTTATATCTCAATATGAAACTTACTGTGATTAGTCTTTGGAACAGGTGCCATAAAATAGACCCAAAAATAAACATTATGAGTTGCATATTTTGATAATACAAGCAAGAGTCCAGACACACATGCTGTTAACATTTTTTTATTGAAAGTTCTGGGAAATAAAGCATAATTTAATAGCTTATAGGTTACTTAAATAGTCAACACAAAGGTATTGGATGCTAATTGAAATTAAAACACACGAGTAGGCCTTATTTAAACTGAATTAGACTAATGGCCTAATTATTTAGCCTACTTAAATACATTAACAAAACCTAACATGTGTAATGGCGCCTACCTTTTGAGCTTGGGCAATCATTTTTCTGACAACCTCTTTTATGTGGGCCTGACCGTCCAGCGGAGGCTGGGTGTAAACTGTGGTGCGCGTGACCCCCCGGTACGAATCGCTGTTGGGCCAACCGAGGTCCAATTTCGGGGCGGATGTGTCCGACAGCTCCGGCCAGTAATGTGAAGAAAGAGGCATCTGGTTGTCTTCGAGTGTCCCCAAGAAAAGCTCCGAGCTCGGGTCAAAAGGTTCCACCGCAGCGGAGAGAGTCTCCATCTCCGGGTCTGAGAGGAATCCCCGCAGGCCGCGAGACTCCAGGTACTTAACGAACGCCTCGCGACCATCCTGTAGCAAAACCTCAAGCGCGAGCCGCTGGTCTTCGCAGTAAAAAAAGTCAGGTTTGGACCGGTGTGTCCGCGGGTTCACGTGGTTGTCGTCCAGACACAGTACCTGTGATAGAGCCATAACTCACGTCCTAAATATTTATCAAGAAACAATTTCACAATAGACCACAACTAAGTTTTATGAGACGCTTTTCTCCTGACTTATGTACACAAAAGTGTACAAAAGCGCGTTAAATCCCAAGCTGTGGTTAGAAAAAAAAGCGTACTAGTGTAATGCAAGATTTGTTGCATGATAATCAGATGTTGACCTCTTCTTCTTCTGCCAAACTGGACTTTTAAGCAGGCCATACCGCCTTAACACTCAGCCATTCCCCGTTACTGAATGAAAAACTCTACCAGACAGTGAAAGTGAGTGGCGCACAGCTGGTTGCGCCTAGACAGGTGTGATTTATGACAGGTAAAACACACCCACATCCACATGTGACCTTTAAGGCTTCCTCAGCAGGAGCCTATCTGACAGACTCAGGCGGATGATGGCCATCCCTCCCTTTTTTCGAAGTGTCTTTAAATCATTAGTCGTACACTTCTGGATGTCCTGACACGTGACGTGTCACGTCTTTGCATTTTATAACTGTGCCGTTTTTCTTGTTTTGTCAAGTACAGTCTTGCTACTCATATGCAGCTTCCAGAAAGGGGAAGACCCAGTTATTCTAATAAAAAAAAGACAGACATTGATTTTATTTTCTTGTATGGGTAGCAATAAATAAATAAATTAATCATGGCATAAAAGATTGAATGTAGTCTCCCCTCCATTTTTTAAGTAACCACAACTATGATCATTCAAAATGATGATCTGCAGCAACTGAAAACACTCTGCGTTTTAAATAAAAAGTCAATCTGAATGTCAAAATGTGATCAATAGATTTTTTTTTTGTTACACTTGCGTAACTCTTAATTACAAAAGACAAAGAAACACGTCCTTACAGCATCAGACAACCTCAGGGTTTCTGTTTAGGCTGTGTATCTTATCTTCAAATAACCTTACCTGAAACTTTCAAAAACTGTAGAGATAATTCTTCTATGTTTCACCTGGTGATCAGTGTGCAACCGAAACAAGTCTGCTTGACTTGATCATTGCCAGAATGTTGTAAGTTTGGCAAAAAGAAGAGGGTTGCAGTTTCAATGCAGCTCTGCACCTCACTCGGTTGTAATAATTCTCCATTTCAGTGAAATCTCGAGCCTCTTAAACTATACACATTTTATTTTTTCCCACTGAAGGACAAAATTCACTGAAATTGGCAGCCAAAAAGACTGTATGGTGATGTAGCAGTTAGCACTGTGGCCTCTCAGCAAAAGATTTGCTGCTTTAACTGGGGGTGGGGGGTTGAACAGTGGCCTTTCAGTGTGGAGTTTGTGTGGGTTTTCTCACCTCTGATTTCCACCAACTCTCCAAAGATGTGTGTTATGATGCAGTGACTGAAAGCACTGGCCGTCCTGGCTTGTTTTACACCCTGGGCAACCCCCCTCCTCTTTGCTACACAATACTGGACATAAAGTGCTCCACATTATTCAGAAACTTATATCACAAAGCATTGCTTACAAAATGTTATTATATATAAGATTTTCACATTTAAGGTAGACCTTAAAATTTTAATGGAAACAGCTTGATCTGTCCCAAACTAATCAAATGAAGTCAACATTTACTAACCCCACAGTGGCTTTAACAGGGTCTAACAATTAAATTATGGTGCAAGTAGTAACAACATTGCCAGTGTTGCTACTTTTAGCCACTATTAGCAAGAGGCTAATCAACACATACAGGTTAGGCTGCTGCTTTCTGTTTTATTGGATATTAATACTCAGAGAAGTGACATGTAGGCCTGTCATGAATATTTTATTGTGTGATTAATTATCTCAGAATTAATTGCGATAAACGATAACATTGCGCAAAACCATTAATGTTGTCATTTTAGACCGTTTTTAACTAATATGATAGCAGTAATGCTGTAATAAGATTAAGTACACACTTTCAAAGAATAAAAAAGAATAAAAGATAACTAGCAGTCTAGTTATCTGGAACATTTCTTATCTCTAAACACTTGTAGTTCAGGGTCCAGTCAGCAGTTACATAGTGTATTCTCATGTAAGGGGTCATGTTTTAAATTGACCACATATCTATGTTAGCAGAGTAAAACTGAATGAATGTCTGATCTTTTTTACCGTATCGTCTTGTAGGCAAGGTTGTAGACAAACCCCTGCCTCTGAAAGGAACTATTATGCACCATAGTGAAACCTATTGCAGTCCAGTCTTTGGTAAAGAGAGAAAAATAAAAACTAAAATTATTGCGACCGGCAGTTATTGCGCTCATTTTTTCTTATCGTGCAATTAATAGACTTATTGTCTATTGTGACAGGCCTAGTGACATGCAATAGTGAACCCCTTTATCTTTTGTCTTTTCTCTTCTTCTTTCCTTCTTTTTTTACAGGCACCTGATGGTTTTTTTTTTACTATTTATTTCCCATCCTACAGCACGACCCAACAATGAGAACCCGCTCACTCTGATGCAGGTGCGTCTTTATTCTGCTTCACCATAAATGCCTTGTATGTCTTACGTACAGTTGGAATGAGAAAAACCTTAACAGTCCGATTTGTATATTCATGAATGTCAGCAAAAAAGAGCAGCCTAAATATAAAATATAAAACAAAACTTCATTGAAATATAATTTACTTAGAAACAGTTTGGGACTAAATATTAACTGCATCGAGACCCCCTCCCCTTCCCCTTTGGTTTTCTTCCAACGCACTCTGCTGCTGACTATTAAAAACCACCCCTGCCCTCAAGCGAAACGCAGCTGTCACATGAACGCCTTCGGTTGGGGGGAAAAAAGTAGTGACGTGTGTTTTTTTTTTTAGCAAGCAGCAACATCAGCTCCGCGAATGTACTCGGAGTAATGAATATCCGAGTGACGTAAAAACAGGTCAGAGCCACACAGGTTGACGGTTGGAAACATATAGGCGAGTGTTGTGTCTGTAACTGGCTCCTCCAGCACTTTTCCATTAGCGTGAGTTAATTGTCACATTTTAGCCATCATCCAATATGAAGTTCTTATATATTTATGACCTCAAGAGTGTTTGTCCAAGTCTCATGTGCTGACAAGTGGTCTTAGAGCAGTCCCACAAACGTCTGGGGTTTCCCTGCTGCAACACACCTGACACACATCAGACTTAATTAGCTTGATATCCAACTCTGCACATATTTGATAATTACCGGCTGATTGAAGTCAGGTGTGTTGCAGCAGGGAAGCTCCTGACATTTGCAGGACTGCTGCTCTGGAGAACCAGAGTTGTATATTAATTAAGTAGCTTCTAATTTCTATGAGATGATGAGTTGGCATCATTTTTATGTAGAAGGAGTCTGGAATAGAAACAAAATGTCTTTGGATACAAATTTTGATTGAGATTTGTCACCTGGCCTTCAAAAAAATCCTAAAAGATGATTGGCTACACCCACAGCCTGTTCATTAGCTGATGCAGAACATCTGCTATCACTTACGGCAAGGTGTTAGGCAGCGAGGACTAAAAGATCATTTTCAGCTTCTGCTCTCGCTTACTGTCTCTGCTCCTGACACATTTTATTCTTTAAACTACCAATCCACATTTAAGACTTGTCAACTTTCAATTTTAGCTTTCGCTTACTGATTTGACTCATTTGATTTCTTAGCTGTTTATTTCCCTGCTTCCCCAAGAGGCCCCAGTCAGGCAGAAGCCAGTTCATGAACTCAAACTGGTTCAGCTGTTTTCTTCCATCTTTCATAGGCCTTCTGGTTCTTCCTGTTTATTACTGTATGCTTTGTTTTTGCTGTTCTCGGCCTTGTCTCATTTTGTGGTTGTCCTGCACGTCAGTTTCTCTTTGTCTCTTTTTTCCTTTCTGTGCGTTTGGGTTGACAGAGCAGATTTTAAGGCTGTTGTGCTGTCTTATTTTTAGTGAGATACTATGTCATACTAATCAGATGCTAAAAAGTGCCTTGTTTGTTCTGAAATAATCGGACAAGAAACACAGCTGCACCTTTTGAAATACACTTTTAACTCTTATTATTCTCTCAAGTTAGATGCAGTCAGTTTTTAAACTAATTGTTACTGGAAAGCCAAATGTTACCCTGTCAACAGGAAAAAGTTGTTCAGTAAAAACAAAGGAGCAGTCAAGTGAAAGGAACAAAACAGGAATGCGTTAGTCCCTGCTTCCTGTTACATTATGTTCGAACAAGAAAAATATTCTTCCACCAACAGCAATCAAATGAGCATGCTTTGGTAAGATTGTTGACATGTAGTATTTGACCTGATATTACGTTTAAAACAAAAATGAGTGAGTTATGGCCTAGATAAAATGTGCATAAGTTTCATACTTCAAAATATATCAACTAAGTATAATAATTATAATAATTCTAACTTTGGATGTCAAACATGACTCAAACTGAAATCAATGTGTTTCAAAAGGTATATAATCAATTTAATAAAATAAGTTATGGTTTCATAATCCTAGAATCAGATATTGTATCCATTTTTGTGTCACCACTTTTACTACAATGTTTCATAAACATATTTCTGTGTGTGAAGTGAGAACCCTCTGAACTATAAAACTGCAGTGAAGTCACCTGAGGCCACTGGATGCACGTTCAGATTAAATCATGTTATTATCTGGAAGAATCTTGGCCCCTGACTGAACCTGTACTTGGGATTTAAAACCATTTCTATGTAAACCACTTACATATGTAATACTTGCAAACGGTACCTTAAAGGTGCTTCAAATTTGGCTAAATTCAGGCAATTGTAGCTGAAGCCATTGGTACAGAAATTTTACTGGTTCATCCTATAGACTGTGGAGATGTAAGGGATTTGTTATTCTAAACAAATGAAGCAAGTGGTTTTAAAGTGGTGCAATGATATTGCTGCTTATTAAAAAGAAACCAAATAACATTACAATGACATTGTCTATGTTTTATTATTATGTTTATTGTTATTACTTAGCAAATGTTACACCTCTTCATCAACTTTCAAGAAATTTGCTTGATAGATTTAAAATAAAAAAATTGAATTAAACTAATAAAGGCAATCAGGCATGCCGTCTTGAAAACTGAGTCTCCCGAGAGGTAAAAACAACAGATTGTTTAGCTCAGAACAACATAGTTGATTTATGCATCAAGCTAACAGCCGGTGAGCTTGTGTCTCTTTTGTCTTTTTTGGTGTGATGCATCTTTGGCTCTGTCAGATTCTGTCAGTGTGCATTTCAGCCGAGTCAACATATTGAATCAGGTTAAGGCCTGTCTGTCAGAGCGCTCATTCTGACTGGCCATTCAGTGTTATGAATGGATACACAGGAAGGGAGGCGGCACTGATGACAGAAAGTTTAAGACCGAATGATGACGATGATTCAAGTTAGACCAGAACTGTTTGATGTAGCCAAGCAGCATAAAGACATGCGTTACTATGGAGATGACTTTTTTCTTAAATAATCACGGTCTCCTTTTATGTCTACATGCTTCTTCAGTGGTACGTTAGATCTTCTTCCACACATTTAGATCCTGCACAGCAGTCGGACGGTGTCTTTGTGGTGGCATAGAATTTACATTTCTGATGAATTGAGGTTTTTAATTTTTACTTAAGTTACCTTGACATTATATTTTAATCAAATTTGCTTAGGTAGTGGGATGCCGGCTCCTCCTATCTGGGTTCTCCCACGGAGACGTCATCACCCTCCCTAAGCAGATATGATTAAAATATAATGTCAAGGGAACAAAGTAAATATCAAAAATCACCATAGTGGTGTGTTCAAGTACAAGTTTCGTGCCCAGATGCTGGAAATGTGTGGCCCCAGCAAGGCTTCTTGTTGGTACTTCATGTTTAGTTGGTATGTAAGAGCCAAATGCCAGACAAGTTGTCTCTAATAGTCTTTTTAAACTTAAGTGACAGCGTTTAATTTACATTTTATTCCTATTGATAAACATAAACTATTATTGGAAGAATGCCCCAAAAGATTCAAAGAGTTAAATATATCATTTTATTTATCTGTCATTACAGGTAATGGAAGACCACTCCAAGTTCTCACCGTAAGCTAGCATAAAGTGTGGCTTTCTTTAGTATTTGTGGCAACAGACACAAAATGTTTTGTTTTTTTTTTTTGTTTGTTTTTTTACAATGATTGATTTTATTTGCACTGTATGTATTTTAGGATTATACATGAATAGGAATAAATACATAGAAACAAACAAATGATCCACAGATTGAGTTTAGGGCATCACAATTTAACCAGTATTTGTTAGTTTGTTTGTTTTAAACAAAGTGCCATCTTATCAGTTTTTTTTTTTTACAAATTTATCACTGAAATAAAGCAACATCGTATAACTCACTTTACAAGCACGCACACACACACACACATACACACATGCACACACGCACGCAAGAAACATATCCAAAAATCTTGCAAACGTTCATTCGCTCTCTCAGGAACATTTTCTCTTGTATGTAAAGTTTGAAGTTACATGTTTAGACTTACATTTTACAAACCTGTTCACTCACATCCGCGCACACACCAACTCAACAACCTGACAACAACCTGTTTTGTCAGTAGTCTCGATGTTTGGCCTCAATATTCCCAACACAATGACTTCCCGGTTGTGACCTTTAGATTTCCCTGTCCATGGTCGCCGACTGAAGCAGACCTGCAGAGGAGAAGACTGTGCACTTCCTTGTCCTTCCGTCACAGGCTCCTGAAATCCTCACTCTTGTTTTTTCTTTCTACCAGGTTAGTGTTTGTGTGTTTTTGTTACTTTTAGTTAGCCTGCACCAGAGCTGATAAGCTGTAACGAATGATAATGCCTTGGAGACTTATGTGTGGATGTTTATTTATGACTGCATTTGAGAGTCTTTCACAATGTGAGTCCATGTCTGAAATTGTCGCTTATAAAAAGAAGTGGAGCTGAAAGGATCAGGTGAAAGAGACTGATGAGCCTGCAAGGCTTCTGTTTGAAGAGTGACAACACTGGGCAATGGGATGAGCCCCTCAGGAGTCGCTTGATTGCTCGTTTTGCTTCAGAAATTAAAGGGGGGGAACAAGTGTGTGACAGTGTTTGGTTTTCTTTTTCTTCCTCTCTTTCTTTATTGGTGTTTTTTGAGGGTAGTTTGGGTCAGGACAGCTCCTGGATGAACCTGCAGGAGTAGCGGTTTGGTTGCTTCACACGTCAGGTCATTGGCAGTGGTACATGGACTGGACGTACTCTGGGGGGAAGTAGCCCACACGTCCATGGCAACGACCCCTCCAACGTACTGAATCTGAGCAGTCAATGAGTTCGATGACATCACCTCGCATGAAGCGCAGCTGGGAGGGGTGGTGGGGGGTAAAGTCGAAGAGAGCGTGGGCATGATGGGGGCGCTGAGGAGGACAAAGAAAAGAGAAGGTCAAGGAAAACAATCATAATATAGAAAAATGAGCTAATCAGTTTTGATAAAGTCAATGTGAAATCAGTGAAACTGGCACTTTAAATTGAACCCAGTGCAGTGGAACATACTGAAAGTAAAAATACCCCCACATTTGCTGAAGCCTTAATTCTGAGTCGATAAACAACAGGTTTAAAAGAAAAGTATGTTTAAGGTTATTTGTGTGTGCAAGAAGTGATGTTAGCAGGAATGATGTGCGTTATTTTGTGTCACCTAGATGGAAACAGCTGAATAATCCTCATCTCATTCTTCTCTTCCAATCCTTTTGAAAAAAATACACAAATATTAAAGAAAAATATTAAGAAAAAATTTGTTTCCATGTCAGATAGAAAACAAATATGATGTGAATGGTGTGCGTTTTGCTTCATGAGTTAAAATTTGGACTTTTTTGTAACAGAACAGGGATTATTCTTGCTGTTGTTTACATATTTTCCCAGGATCAGCTACAGCCATCTACATATTGAACTAAACACCAAATTTCTCAGAGGGACCCGCCCAAAGGGATCAATGAAATGTATTCAATTCAATACAATTTTTAATTTTTGTATTTACCTATTCTTTGACAAACATATTCCATTTTGAAATAGTAAACTGACTTGTGTTGAAAAACATTTACATGTAATCAACAATGTGGTTGCTTTTAATTATTTTTAGTTGTCTTTACATTTTCAGAGGTTTTTATTTTATTTTGGCCGTGGTTGTTCAATAAAATAGACTTACTTCAAACCCCTGTTTGAAGTAAATGCATTTGTCACTTTTGTAATGGTACAAAACTATGGAAGCATGGATCTGTCATCCTATTTAAAAAATAATTGGGACCTTATCATACTACAACATGATAATTTCATGTTTCTACAATAAACTTTTTTTTCAATAAGGATGGCAGCTACATGCTTCCAAATCAAATAAAAGGCATTAGATACAAAGAAGCACCAACACATTTCAATACAGGGTGTCAATGGGTATGATTACATAATGTTTTTTCATTCAGAACAAATAATTCTGAATTAAATAAATCAGAATTAAAGTAGCATTCTTCAGGTTTACACAAAAATATTCCATGGAAGTTTACAGTAAGCGTTTATTTGCCTTCTATTAAACTTACGCAGCTCTGAAATTCAGTCCTAGAAGCTGTGTACAACGGATGCAAATAATAGACATCAAGCAGCCATTTTACACCAAAAATGCAGAATTAGAAGGAACAATAGTTAAAACTTCCAACTTCACGACTGACGTAATAAGAGAAGAGAATCATATCATATCTGGGATGATGATAACCAAAATGATATGTCCCTATAGAAAAAATGACAAAAACAGCAGTAATGTCTTTCCTGCTATGACATGAATTGCCTTCAATCCTGTGAGTTCTCTGTCTTACTGTGTTTGTCTTTGAGTAGTGCATAAGTAGTGCTTTTTCCCTTGAAAGCCGACCTCGTCTGATCTGTGTTGACTGGCAATGTGAAAGCAGTTTAAGAGCAGCAGAATAAAAGTGGCTATTTTAAGGAAAACATCTTGAACTTAACCAACCTCAGCTGTCAGCTGTGCACCCACAGAGGAAAGTGGATGTGGAATGAGCTGCGGGCGAACTGAGAGGCTACAACGAATACCAATATTGTTTTGTTACGTGCGTGTGTGAAGGTATTTATGGTGCAGTCAAGGTCTTTATTATTGTAAAACCCTCTGTCATAATCTATCCATACAGAGGTACCGACATACACAACATGAGTTAAACATTAGGATTAGGTTCAAGGGACATAGACTCAGACTCGCATAGTCTCACACCTTATTGCATCCTGATCTACTGTAGTCTGGACTTCTACTCGGGTGTGTGTGTGAATGTAGATGTGCTTCAATATGTAATGGTGCAGTAAAACCCCATTCATTTTTCTGTGTCAGCCTGTGGGGAGCAACGATTTGGAAGAAGAAATAGGTCCCATCCATTTTGGGATTGTCTCCAATATTGACAGCACCCACTTTGGGACAATTCAATCTGTAACATCAACAGGAGACATCTTTGTACTAAATGTGGCGCTGCATACTCATAGACATGACATTTAAAGCTGAAGAAAAGGCTTTCATGCTGCTTTTATTTGTACTTGGAAAAAAATTGACAATGTGTCACTAAGAGGTCCAAGTTTTGCAAGAGAGAGAGAGAAAGATAGAGCTTAGTGGCACAAGGACACAAGGATGTTAGGATGTTAGGGATGTGTTGGGGGGATTAATGAAGAAGCCAGAAATGATTTCCAATTCTGCTGTGTGGTGATAAGAAGCCATCTTGAGACATGTAATGAGCTAAAGAGGAATTAGTTTTTAATAAGTCATGACAGACTTAGCGTATGTTTATAAAAATGACCCATATTAAACCAAATAGACACATTAATGGTAAAGAAATCATTTCATATAACCACACAGTATAACAAGATTCCATAATATCCTTGCTTTTCAATTAAATTATCTTAAGACGTATCGACTTTTCCAATATATTTCTTGTGTTTTTAAGATCTTGGATGCTTGTGTGAAAAAAAGGAATGGTGTGTGATAGGTGCCAATGGCACCACATTCTTTTGGAGTTAACACAGCAGACTTTTGTACGATGATTCTCAAGACTATTTGAGAAAAAAAGCCCTACATATAAACAGTTTTAAATAGATGGTTACCAGGCTAGATAGCATTCTAAACAGCTATGTTGCTATTTATCAGCAAAGCTCTTTGTAACTACATAGCTGTTACAATTATATTAACTGAAACTGTAGTTACAAAAAGCTAGATAAACTTGCCATTTGTAAATATAAATGAATATTTAGATATGTAAATAAGCCTACAACAAAATGTATTTAGTTGTTCCTCATCAGGTACATAACATACACACTAAAAGCTATACATATATACATTTAGTTCCCCATAACAGAGTAAATTTGCTCAGCATGACACAGCAAATCCTCATTCTGCCCGCCTTAATGCTGGAAAAGAAAAGTTTAATAAAAAAAACAAAAAGCAAAAGAAAAAAAAAAAGAAAGAAAACATACACACTAAAAGGCACATTTTTACAAGCCAAGTGAAAAATGTCTTTGAAACTGTTGCTTCTCGAACTGATTGCTTTGCACCAATGGCTTTGCACCTCTCCCTGAATAGAGTAAGGATCCTATACATCATGCTGCTGGCGTTCTTTTGTAGCTGGACAGCATAGATGTCCTCTCAGGGTGGTTGTTTGGACCCAATTACATCCTGAGCTGCCTTCACCACCTGCTTCGATTCAGTGTAGCTGCCTACCATACTGTGCAGTAGAAGCCAAACGGGTTGTCAATGGTGACAGGATAGAAGTTTACCAGCAGTTGTTTAGGTAGGTGTATCTAGTTTGACTTACTATGAAAGTATTATCTGTTGGCCTTCTCCACCTGCTGAACAGACCACACTGGGTATATAAAAATCAGAAGTTTTTCATCAGTGCATGATGGTTTTCTGAAAGCTTTGATTTCATTTTAATGCATTTACAAAAGCGTCTGTAGTAAATAAACGTTTAATCTAAAAGGAAGCGGTGAGCCAATAGTGGTGTCGAACATCATTTGTCTGGTTGCTGGTGTGGTAGATCTACCACTTTCTGCCCCCATTTCAGCATATCTATGTTATCTCAGCACAATCTTTGTCCGTCGCCACATGGGCATCCATCTGCCACACATGTTAACACATGACTTATCTGCACTACCACGAAAGGGTTGAGTTCACAGATTTCTTTGGGATTTAAAATACCCAATAAACCAAAGTGCTTAGAAAGATGTGATCTAGTCTCCATGTATTATAGGCTCCCACAGAATAGAATGAGATTGTCAAAGTATTTAGGTCATACAGTTTATTACCTCCCACGTGACAGCTCTCATTTTGGTCCGTTTAAGCACCATCACAACACCCTCCAGCTAAATTCATCCTTTGCACCTGTTCCAGATGCATTTCTTCCAAAAACTAAATACACCACTTCCCTGGTGTTTTGAGGTATGCTTCACTGGCTAACAGTGATGCAAGATGCTACCAAACATCTGACAACTATATTTATGAGAGTCTGCTGTATAAAAACAAACAAAAAAAACATTGTTTTAAGATCTGAACCTGCCATTTGAACGTTTTCTGCTCTACCAGGTGGAATAGATCACCAACGCTGGTCTGCTTGCACAAAAAGAAATACAATTCAAACTTATCTACCATTTTGTGCCAATAACTACTCAGCGCTATGAAATCAAAGTTTTAACAAGTGGATTGAGAGCTTAAGTCCAGCTCCATTTAATGGCACACTAACGTCTATTCCAGTCCCATAGGATGGGGAGAAAAAAGCTAGCCTGCATCTGTGGGGCCAGATTTTACTGAAGTAAATCCCATTCATCACAAAGATCAATAAATGTGGATCGAATTCAAATCAACGTAAGACCCAGACCAGCTTCTGTATTCAGCTCAAATATTTAATCTGGTATCATCACTGAATCCGTTTGACTCTGAACTGAATGTGTCTGCTAAGATTTATGATTTTTTGTCTCATTTTTTGTCTTTTGTCTTTATAGCACTAACTTGTTGGACTCTCTTAAACAATTAAAACGCTTCAAAACAGCATCCAGCTATCTGCGAGCTGCAGCCCACAGATTCGCGAGGAGCTTATTTTTAGAGTAAGATGACATTTTGAAATAAAAAGAAACTAGCTGTAGTCACAGCAACATAGGAAAAACAGCTCCCATCTGCAGGGCTGCCTTGAAAACAGATGGTAGAGTTACAGGCAAAGCACCTGGATACATGCAGGTCTGGTCTTTTTTGGAGTTTTGTGGGGATGAAGCGCTCTTAATGAGGTTGTTAAAATCCTTCCAAGCCCATTAAAGTCTAAGCAAATCATAACACTAAAATGCACTTGAAACATTAGCAGGTCCGGCATGTTTTCTGCAAGGCAGCTCTGCTTTGCTCTTTGGACCTGGTTTAATGTTTTTAGCCTCTGCATTTACTTGTGAAAAAACATTCCAGTGCATTTTTTATTCAGTCTCTGCCACTTAACAGATATCACATTATGTAAACGTATCTTTCACAATCAAACATTTAGTAGTACTTTATTTATATTAATGCAGAGATATTCTACTTTTACATGAATTATGAGTCAGCGACCACAAAGGATAAGATTTACATCTAAAGATTTACATGACCTTAATGTACTCTATCACATCCTATTAATCCCTTAGTTATAGGGAATATGGCAATGTGCTCATATCTGTAATAGCAGGTCCATGTGGAACATACATTACAAGTCATTATAAGGTTAATTTTAAATAATTAACAGGATTTGACAATAACATGTTGGTCGCTGTTACTCATGATATGACATCCCATATGGGAATGACATCAAATAAATCTCTGCTTTAAAAGCTCTAAGAAAAATTTATTCTGGCTACATTAAAGTTAAGCCGCTGTTTTACATTACACTGAGAATATTTACATTTTTCTTGAAAAAGGTCATGTCAGACTTTTGCTTAAGCATAAAAGTCATTCATGTAGTTGTGTATTAAATGTTTTCTTTGCTCCCATTTTCTCTGTTATTTATTTCCTGAACTGAAGAGAGTCGGTGTTATAGTACATTAGTTTGAATTGAGATGTATTAAAAATAAAGAAGAAAGAAATTGCTGTCATACTTCTACATTTTCTTTGTCTTTTACCCTCATCTCAGTTGTTTAAATGCAGTCGTAGCTCCCAACATGCCTGTAAACTTCCTGTGAGTTGTTTAGACCCGAAGAGTTTCTTTTTAGTGTGTGGGGGCGTTCTTTGCAATAGCATGGTGTTCTTCTTTGCAATGACACAGCGCTTGAGTGTTCAAAGTACTGTCCCTTAGAGAGGAGAATTTCAGAAAAATGTCCAGCAAGTGCAGATCAATCCTAAGATATAGACACTTCATATATCAGCTTTTTGTGTTCCACATTCAATTTTTAAATTAGAATATGAATATTTTGATCCTTTAGCCTAAATGTGTAGTTTATTAGGAATTGAAATACAAGCTAAGGTGTAAGGTAACTAGAATACCAGAATCTTGTTCAAACTTTACCCTGTTGATAGGAACTATTTTTTCTTCCATGTTCTATAGTCAAATGTGAAATAAGGCACAATGTAATGGCCAACCAAGCACTTGGTCCATAGTAGTGAGAGGGGGTGCTAAACAGCAATGGTGCTGTTTGATTTCTGTGGGAAGACTAAGCGCCAATTCCTATCAAGAAAAGATGAAGCCTATGCCGAAATGTCAAAATTTGCATTCCACCTTTCATCCACTACGGGGTCTGAAACAGAGTAAATCTCCATAGACCCCCATGTTAAAACAACAACTTCAAATAAACATGTTTACCTTTATGACAACTGTAAGGGTATGGATTTTTTAAATAACTCATTCTTTTAGATGTTATTTAATCTAGAAATTTGCCATAATTATGGGTGTGTTCTTCTGTTTGACAGATATCCAATGTTCGACTGCATGAAGGTAAAGTTAAGCAGAAACATGTTTTTTTGCCAGCTAACAGTGAGTCTTAGCTTTAGCCCACCTACCTCTATTAACCGGTTAGCTCCTATTAGAGCTGAATTAGCTCAGTGAGTTCTTAGCTACAGGCACCTCGAAGTTGGAAAGACGACAATCATCCACCCTCTCACTGACAGTGCTCCTCTTTAATCATCTTTGAATTTTCTGACAGCGACAGCACCTGTGACGCAGCCAAGTTTCTTCTTAGCAGCATCAAACATGTCCAACGAGCTTCTCTTTTGCCCTTCAGAAACCTTCTGGGAGGCACTGTCAATCTTTTAAATACAGTCGACAATGAAGACATAGGGACATGGAACGCCAGTCCTCGAGAGCTGCAGTCTTATGAGTCTCCCTGATGGAACACACCTGACTCAAATCAATGGTAATTAACAGACTTGTGCAGATTTTGATGTCAAGCTCTGTACAAGTCTGTTAATTAAGTTTAATGTGTGTCAGGTGTGTTGCAGCAGGAAACCCCCAATACTTGCAGGACTACGGCTTTCGAAGACCAGAGTTGTCCCATCCCTGATGTAGAGATATTGCGGTATTAATACCACAAACCTGAATGTTAATAATATGACAATATTAAATTAAATGAGGAAGAGGAGGAGAAGGACAAATGCAACTAAGATGAGGGACAGATGTTACTGTCCTTTGATACAGGCAATAACCACTATTCAGGTTTGGAAAGAGAAATTCAAGCACCTGTCTGTTTGGTTCTGGTTTAATGTTGATGCTCAGAAGTTCTCCTAATTCTTAAGAGTAATTTATTCTGTTTATGTATAATATCAAACATTTCATCAAACAGCTAAATGCTACAGCAAATATATGTATCAGATATATATCCCTCATATTAGCTGACATCAATTCAACAGGTCACTTTTTCAAACATGTCAAATGTTATGATAGAAAGTTCTGTCTACATGTTAGCACATCAGCTAACATCTGTGAATATTGTGCGGTCCTACAAAGTCAGTCCGTTCACAGCTAATTATCTTGGGAAAGCTGCTTTAGTATTGTTGAATATTAAATCATTTTATTCTCATGAAAAAAAGTTTGTTTCCTTCTTTGCAGTTTATTAGTTTGCAGCTGTGCAGATTGCATACAGAGCCTCACATTTTCATATGTTAATATGCAAGACTATATTAAAAGAGTAAATACAAGATTAACTGTGGGCTATGTTGAATACAAGGACTCAAACCATTCAGTAAACTGCAAACATATTTGTGTTTTGAGCTAAATTTGACATTAAAACAGCCAAACGTGCCCACAGAGATGTGGAAGCTATTTCATCTTCATGCTCTCTAATTGGAATGTCATTATCCTTTGGAGATCAATTAAATTATTAGCAAAATAAAGATTGGGACAGATATTTGCGTCCCTTGTGGGGACGTGAATATTTAGGCCAGATGCGTGAACTAATCACATGCCGTGATCAATCTGTGTGCCAGCTGAATCTGTAATGTTGCTCATCTGTGATCAGTCCGGCATGGTCGCTTCACTAATGAATGGAGATTTCATTTCAGGTGCTGATCCACAGGAAGGAAAATGATGTGATAAATATTAGCACACAGCTGGTTCTACAGTGATACCAACATGTTCTCATGTCAGCATCGCTCTGGATCAAACCCTCCATAGTGACTATGTAGGCCTGTGGGTGTAGTTCATCTGCCACTCCCAGGAGCGCTTGTCATGCAGTGTGATCTTGTTTCTAATGCCAGTGAAAGCAACAGTTTTTCCCATGGCGATATCATTATGAGAGCTGCCTGCCTTTTCATAAAAGAGCACACCTATTTTTTTATAGATGACTTTGAGTATCATCAACTAGATATACACAACACTAATAGAAATTATTGTTAAACAATAAACCATTTGTTGATGTATTGATAAAAAAAATATGATATCAAAGCTCAATAGTTGTCATGTGATGTGTAAATGATGCCAATAGTTGCCTTATAAATCTGTTTTCTTTGGGGCTGCTCTGCTAAATCCCTCTGGCCTGTTGGCTTAGATTACACATTTCTCTGCTCCAATGTAGCAACAGCCTTGTAATCTCCCATTAAGCACTGCACGTTTTGCATCAAATTCTGCCGCTGCACACGTTTCACCCAACATATGGAGCCTTCCCAGATCTGACAGCTCCATTGCAAAACAGGCACTAGCTTGAAAGTCAAAGCAAAAGGAAGAATGAACACCGGCTGGTTCAGTTCGTCTTGGCGCACTGATTTCACAACCAATCAACCAATCAATTCACCAAGTTTCTCAGTCTTAACGATCCTTAAATTACGGCAGTACAGTTAAGCATAAAGCAAAGAGGCAGTTGATAGACAGAACAGATGTCTTTTCAGTGGTTTGATGAGGAAATTCATAGAGGCATTGCCAGAAAAAAAATGATCATAAAGCCATGTGAAAAAGAAAGTAGGATCAATCTCCTCTAATGTTTTATTTGTCAGGAGATGCCAAAAATAAAAGAATAATTTGATCCTTATCAGTTCCTAAAATGACTAAAATAATTCCTCGGATGAACAGCAAACACACAACGAACTAAAATGTGTTATTTTCATTTGCCAACTGAGGCAAAAACTCAGGAAATTGTGCAAAGTGATAAATAAAGCTATGATTCAGTAGCTTGTAGAACACCTAACAGCAATAACTTGGACATATTTAGTTTCTGTCTGGGCTGCTGAGTCTCTGATATGGTTGTGGAGGAGGTTTTGGCCCACATAGCTTTACTCTGTTGCTTTTGTTCTTTGTGGTTTGTGGTTATTTGTGTATGCACAGCTTTTTAATAGTGCTACCACATTATTTTAATCAGATTGGGGTTTGGGTTTTGACAAGATCACTACAGCAGAAAAATGAATTATTTTTCCGCCATTTTGATGAAGATGTGCTGCTACTGTAGGTTCATTGGCTGAGTTTCTCTCAGGCTTTTTTCTCTCAGACGTCAGACGTCTGACCTTAGATAATACACAGAGGAATTCGTGACTGACGAAGGGACTGCAAGGTGTCCAGGTCCTGCGGCAGCTGTAATCGGTGATGGAGAGCTAAAATCTTCACTTCCCCATCACCATGTGCTCAGCTTGTTTGAGATGTTGGAGCTGATATGTCATGATTATTCATCCAAAGAGTATTATTCCTGAAGTCTTGTGACTTATTCGGATGCAACTTTTCAAGTCGAAGTTGTGTTTTTTCTTTTTTTTTTTCCTAGCAAACCTTCTAACATATGCTCACAATTTTAGTGTCCTGTTATAAACTTCAACATGTAACATCCTAACTGAAGCCTTTAAAGGAGTACCTCTTTTAAAAAAATATTCTGTTACTTTTATCTGGCTGTATGGACTCAATCTGTGGCCTCATAAGCCTCTCCAGAGCTTCGCTGGCATCATCGCTGATGCCTTTCGTCCCTGGCCTTTTATAGAGATCCTCATGCTTGTCATTCACATAATAAATACTAGAGAATTGATTAGCAGCAGATTAGCATGCTGCTCATTCTCCTAATTCTTTGAAACACAGTTGTAAGAGTGTAACTTATTTTAAGGTAACACTAATGCATCATAGTTTAGTTTTTAATTAAATAAATGAATAATTATGCATCACAATATGACACAGGTTGTTTTTCTTCTGAGGTTCTTTTTACTCTGAAAACCGTCCAGAATAAGGCAGTTTTCATTACTGATCACATCATAAAGTCAGTCAGCTATGTTTTTTTTAGAAGTATTTTGCTTTGGTCAATATAATATAACGAAAGGTGCCAAATGCTGAAACTGTACACACACACATAAAACGAACACATAAACTCACCCGGGCAAATTGTTCTGGGTCCCTCAGATGGACCGACCTCTCCTTAGCAATACTGTTGTTATGGTAGAACTCCACCAACTCATTCAGAGATGAAAAGAGCTCGTCCCACACATAGTACTGACCACAGCGATCCTGCAGGACCTTGAAGTGCTGTACATGATCCCCATAACTGTAAAATACAGAAAAAAACATTAAAACGTTAAAACTGAGAAACAACAGATATGCGGAGGAGATGATATCTTAAAGGGTGGATGGATGGATGGATGGATGGATGGATGGATGGATGGATGGATGGATGGATGGATGGATGGATGGATGGAT
>JBAMHX010000023.1:8631497-8643908 GCA_037177515.1 Pseudomugil tenellus | reverse complement strand
TGGATGGATGGATGGATGGATGGATGGATGGATGGATGGATGGATGGATGGATGGATGGATGGACGGACGGACGGACTCTGCGTATGACCAGGAGAACATCTGAGAGTGAGCACATAACAACAACTCAAGCGGTATTTAGCGAGGAACAAACCATACTGTTTTCTCCAAAGATGCATAAACACTAATGTAGGATATTGTTCATGTCATCTCTGAAGTGTTTTAGTTATGTCAGCTCATCTTTTTGAGTGTCACTAGCAAAAGGTTGAGCGCCATATTTGTCCAGGATCAAGTGTTTTCGCATCCCAAGTTGTTTTTGGCTTACAATGCATCTGGTCCAGCTTTGGGATGACACAAACACTCTTGGTCTTAAGTCCACAAAGCCTTCCCTCTAGCTGCACAGCTGTCAGCTGTTAGAGCTGGCATGGATTCATTACTGGCTTGTTTATTTATCCCCTCAAAAAACAACCATCCTCCCAAAAAAATAACTACAATGACCTCATTTCATGCCTATTTTTTTGTTTCATCTTCAGTTTAACTTGCTTAAAACAAATCAAAATAAGATAAAACTTAGAAAATCTATATAAAATTAGATAAAAACTTAAATAAGAATTATATTTATGGATATTTATGGAGGTGTGTTTCATTTTTGGAGGATGGATGTAATTACAAATGCAAAGTTGAAGATGACAATGACATTTGCATGGGCTGCTCTTGGGGATACTGTGCAAAGGAGATCATGTCAAACAAATCTTTGTAGATTTGTGAGGCTTTACAGAAATCACATTGCTCTAAGCGATGCATTACAAGAATGAACCGTGAGCTTTATTTGCGAGGATCCGGTCTGCATCAGGCGTTTCGTAACATTCCATTTGGCATTTGATGAACAATGTGATCTCTGCACAGCTCCATTATAAACATTTGAAAACAGTGAAAGATAAAAATATCCACAATGTTGAAGCACATGCCTCGTTCCTAAAATAAATCGAGTTTGGCCAGTGGTCATTGGCATTCACCTGCTTCTCTGTCCTGCTCTTTGGCGGTTGCTAAGTAACTTGCAAGCTTATCTTTAGAAATCTGGGCATCTCCCAGTGATTACATGATTATGTAACTGTATCCAATATGCAGCAGAAATCAGTACAACACCCCCATATTTCTAAACACATCGCAGAGTGGGGGTGTGTGTTAGGCTTATGTTAATGACTGCTAAAATGTCATCTCACCAGAGAATAACGCTGCTAGCATACTCTTTTCTTTTATACTCGTTTTAAATTATTCTCATTACTAAAAATAGGCATAATATAGTATTTATGGTGTAAAAATCTCCAGATACTTCCAACCTAATGTTCTTTTTAAAATCTTAAAATGACCACTAGCTTTATCATTTTTAAGCAAGAATTCATTTTTCATTCAGATGCCGTAGTTTGTGAACAAACTGAGCTGTCTCCCCGATGACTAAACAGCATTCAGCCACACCTCCACCCTCTTTTTTTCATTTTCCCAGCGTGCCCTCCTTTCTCTCTGCTCACCATCCAACTTCCAAACATTAAGAAACAGTGAAAAAGCAGGATACTGTTATGCTCAATATTCATCCAGTCAAGATTTTTATATAGTTCAGTCTATAAAAGTAGCAATGCTCTTTGTTCTTTTTTCATAACGTTATGCCCGTGGGTCCCTGTTATCCGACTTCAATCTAACATCTCGTTCTACAGTACATCATCTCACCTCTTCATGGTTTCTGGATCACTGTGCTTCTATCGGCTGGCTTCCACATCTATTTCAGTGTTCTCTGTGAAAGCCACTATTCCGAGTTGCCTGCCACCCTCTGCTGCACCCTCCTGGTGGGGGCTCTTTCTGTGACAAAAGTTTTGCTGCTGATGTTTGGGTGATGATGTAAACAGTGTTAACCAGACATGGACTTTCCCTTCTCGGGATCCATTATAATGAAATATGGAGTGATTCATATCACTTTCAGAGAGTGAAAGAGTGAGACGATTTGTCTTTTCTCTGTACATGGTAAAAAACACAAAAACTAAGTATGATTAGTGGGTAGTGGATTTGTTTTTTTTTATTTAAAGCTACTCAGGGGGCAGGCAGTGGGTTACAGTGACATTTGTCATGTGATGGGGTAGATGGGAAAAGAAACTGATCATTGAGACCAAAACGTCTTGAAGAACATGTTGAGTGTCATGAGAAGTTAGAACAATTTCTTATAAATGTCTACATCATCAAAGCTTTTGCTCCACCCTTCAGAAGAAGTCATTCCTATGCAAGTGTCCCTCCTGCTTCATCACTTACATGGTGTTTTTAACTGCCTGCTGTATGGTTTGATTAAGCTCATTTTTCAGCAACTCCAATGATTCTTGGTAAAAATTGTGAAAATAAAGTCATGTCACCATCTGCTTGGTTTGGGTATGCAACTGCAAAAAGACATGCTGGTTATCACATGATTGATTCCAGTTTTCATGTAATAATTGCTACTTTATTATTAACCCTGACCTCAACCATCTGTTAAAAACATTGATTGTTATTATTACAGTACCAAGAAAAAAAAAGAAAGAAAGATTTTCTCTTTTTTTTATTCAAAAAAGGCTTGTTATTTTTCTTTAACTAAATCAGACATGGTTCTTTTTCACTATGCTGTGCTTCCTGTGTAACCACTAACCCTTTGCCCTATATTTTCATAGCAAGTTTGCCAATTTGATGACACAGACTAACTGTAAGACCTGTAATGAGTGACTAAGTATGCTCTATTTGCACAGCTTATTGCTTTGTTCAATTAGTTCTCCAGGACTTTTAAAAAAACCCAGAAAGGGCTGTAAATGTATTTTTCATTCACACAAAACTAAAAGGAAGTTCATCTTAGTCTGTTTAATATTTGTACATGGCATCTTCTTTCCTTTATTTAAATTGTTCAACAGAGCTTGCATTAAGAAAACTACACTTTAACAACCTTTATTTATTTGAACATTGACTTCTCATACATATGAAAGCAAAGGTACATCCAGTCATATCTCCTTTTGATCATCATTCAATGGAGTGAAAAGTGAAACATCAGCCCTGAGATCATGTCTCTAACTGGTCTTTTGTCAGTCTAATTGCAGCTTAGAGTTCTGCAGACATTGTACAGCATAAATGCTAAAAGGAAGGTTAGCCACATCAGCTCAAACATAGACTCAGGCTGCAACAATATAAGATTTTAACTTACACTACCCACTACCACGCCTCCTCTGAAAGTTTTGTAAGGAGAGGGTTAGAGGGAGAGTTGCTGCTTACTCTAATAGACATAAAAAATAAATTTTAACTGGGGCAAGAACTCTAAAATACAACAAAATCAATGACCTTATTCTGTAATATAATGGTATTGATGGATAAAATTGTGATGCTATCACAACACGGATATTTTGTTATTTGGTATTTCAGTTCTTATCAGTGCCGCTATGCTATGACTCCTCTAGCGTAAACTTGCAATGATATTAAGCAAAGTATAATCAGTCTAGTTGACACCATTCACATCGCCCTGCAACATAAAATAGCAATTTGATAAGTAAGCTGGCCCTGCAGCTATGCATCATTTCCTGGTGTAGAACAGCATGAAATATACATTTCCAGTATATCTTTAAATTGTAAAACTAACTCCCGCTAGAATGAAATTAAATCTAAATGTAAAAAAGGAATAAAATGTGCCTTTCATTCATTTTAACTGTCAGGAAGAAATAAAAGTAGGAAGCTCTGCTTGAACAAAATATCATCTGTCAAAAAATAAATAAATAAATAAAAAATCAGATCCAAGAAATTCAGGTGGCATCTTCATTTTCATGTAACTGGCTATGATCAAATTACATATTTATTGCACAACACATTGACAACATTGTACTTCACACTCTTACTCTAGTGTGCAGAATACAACGCCACCTCTATGTCAGTACAAAAAAGACAAATTTTAAGGGCAAATAAAGAGAAAAAAAGAATGAAAAAAGATCTTAAAACCCACGCTATTTATGAGCTGTAGCAACTGAGATATACAGTTTTTAGCTGAAACTCTATTCTACCTCCATAAATACAAAAATCTTTATTTAAAAAATCTGCCATATTAAAACCCGAAAAAAAAAAAACAGATGTCAAACTGAAAGTTTTGGTAGTTAAAATCCAGAGACGGCAGAGAAGAACCAGTTTCCTGTAATAAAGCAAATCACATCTGTCTCAACTTGATCACTAACACTCTCTCTCTCTCAAACACACACACACACACACTTTCTCCAAGTGCCCTCTCATCTCTGATCCAGTGTAATTAAGGCCTACAGCGATGAAGAGATTGTGTTCTTTCAAATGAAATGAGAATGAGGATCTAAGGGAGAAAGGGAATGTGGCATACTGAAAAGGATTAAATGAAATAGATGTAGCGATAGACAGTTATACTGTAGATGAGAGCAGAAGTTATTTTTAAACTTTTACCATGTGCCATCACAAAGTGAGATGAGTAGAGGTCACCCGTCTATCTTCTCTTGACTTCCCCTGTCATTCTATTCTCACTTCCCTGTTCCTGCTGTCTCTGTCATTCTGCCAAACTCCCGTCCCCTAATCTGCTGTTCAGTTTCTAAACCGCTGCAGATGTCTGGATTACTTTGCACGATTAGACTGACACCTCCAGCTGTCAATTTATGTGTGTGTCTGTGGCTGTGCTGCAAATCACCACTTGCACCATGTTTTTGTCAGCCAGTGTGTGTTTGCAGGCCGAGCATATTAGTCATATTGTGAGTTAGTTCTTATATGTCAGCTGTGCATTTTAGAGGGATTCAGAATAGCTTGTAGCATTAATAAAGGATGGCTTAGTTCAATAGCTGGGTTACAAGAGAGGCAGGAGGTATTGAGTTTGAGTGTATTTCTGTGTTCCCTGATGCGGAGCTGTGAAGTAGCAAACCGGAGAAACGATGATGAAAAATGTTTGTGCGAGTCAGTAAAGCTGAATGTATGTTGACATGTTTGTATATTAACTGAATTCCTTGCACATTTTACATCTACCTAAAACTTTAGGCAAGAGCTGATGCTCTAGATTGAGATATATTTTGTTTATATGTACTAGAATATATGTTAGTTTTTTACATGAAATTGTAGAGGAATTTCATGTATTAGCTTAATTACCTTGCTCTTAATTAATTTCTAGCTGAAAGGTCCGACCATAAGGCTCCTAAACTGATGTCATTCTGACCTCATCTGCTAAGACCTTGGTTGTTGTTTCCATCAGGGAAATGTTTAGAAAACAGATTGGCGCATGTGACCAGAGTCTTTAAACAAAGCTCCCCTATCTGATTAGGGCAGAATAGCTCCAGACTTCTGTGGGATCCACAGGTCTTTGGGGAATATTCTCCCTGGGTTATGACCTTGTACCATGTCTGTATGTGTTCATGTTTTGTCCCTCAATCTAAAGAAACCAGTGTCCTTGTCCTTGACAGGAAAACAGTCTCCTACAAAATCTATCAATTTTTTTTTTACTAAATGAACATAGTCATAAAAAATAGTAGTAAAATATTGTTTCAGAATAAAAGTTACTCCAAGGGGAGAAATATTCCCGTTATCTCAGCAGAGTAAAAAAATGATACATTTGACATCAGAGTGAAAAAGCAGCCCTTGAGCTAAGCTAAACATACAGCACCAAATTACTTTTTAAACCATAAAAAAAAACATTGAAACTTTTGCTCAACTATGGAAATCATCAATTTTCTGTAACCTACTTAGACTAAAAACTTATTGAACTTGTCATGTTCATAAAATGGGAGCTAACAGATGGTTAGCTTGAGTAAAGTGTAGAAGCAGGTGGGAGCAGCTAGAATGTCAATCTCAGCAGGCTTTTTGTGTTTTTACTCCTTCACCCACTGGTATTTGAGTCCTGACTTGTGTCTTCTATGTATAGTTTGATTTGCTGGAGCCTGAGTGGGTGGTTTCTTTTTTTCCAGAGAGCTTGGGCCCAGTATCTCCAGGTTAAAAAAGACCTAGCTCTCAGTGTGCTCACTTTCTCACATCTCTTTGCTAGTTCCCGTCATGCTGGTATCCGGTTTAGCTTGTTTGCACTTCTTTGCTGGGACATATATGCATCAACATCTGCACTACTGATACTGCCAACTTTTACTCTTAAACGTAGTTTAACGTACATAGTTTACATTTTAGTAAATAAGTATCTTTTTCAGGCATTTTTTGTGTCCTCCCACAATTATTTCACAGTCTATACATGCTGATAACACTGTATGATAAACATAATTTATTATCTCCGCCAAGGATATATGTTATGTTATGTTATGTTATGTTATCGCCAGCTTGTATCTGTCTGTCTGTGTACAACATAACTCAAAAAGTTATGGACAGATTCTCATGAAATTTACAGGGCAAATCCAGAATGGGAAGATGAAGAAGTGAATAAATTTTGCGGTTGGTCCGGCTCACCATCTAGATTGAAGATTTTTAACATCATGAGATAGCCTCTCATGTTATAGCAGTTGATGCCACAGTTTCTGTTCATGATCAAAAATCACATGTGACTGAAAAATATTTTGGGAATCAAGTCACAATATGAGGGGAAACTGTGATCTTGGCAGAGGTTTGCGCTCTTTGAGGGTTTTTCTACGTAAATATGCAATATACACTCAGTTCACTTACTTAGCCAGGTCTGTCCATTACTTAATGTTCTCACAATGTCAGCATTATATACATTGCACAACATAGTCAAGAAAAAGAAGAATTAAAAACCCCAAAAGCCTACAGACAACAACAGCAAAAAGAAATGAAAAGTAAACATAAAACAATAAAATTAGTGTTTTAGTGAATTGAAAAAAAAAACATTTTGGCAAAATTTTTTTCAAATATTTTTAAAACTACTTAGCATAATTAAAAATGTTGTATACATTCAACGTCTAAGGAAAAATGTACTTTCTTCCAAAATTATGTAAAATAAGGTTAGCATCTTATTTCTATGTAAGAATATAAAAGCAAAATTTAATTAGAATGACTTAGTACAATAAAACATTAAATAAATCTTAATTGCGATTGTTAAACAAAGTCATTATATAGCATTATGAAGCATTTTTTGGTTAGCTGTGCCTTATTATTATACAAATATCGCACAATGATTTTGGCTTATGGTGCAACTGCTTCACAACAATACTGGTTGGTGAGGATTAGGAAGGCTATATGAGGAAGGCTCAGGAGAAAAAGAGAATCCAGACTGAGTAAAATGAAAAATTATAGAGATATAATATCTAAAAAGTGGAAACCCTCTGAAGACTTCATCTTTCAGATAACTGGCAGGTTCTATTTCAGCGCAAATAAAATAAAAAGTTGTATCATCCACAAAAATCATCAACCATATGCTGCTGGTTCTTCTATCAATTTTACGCTGTTTGCTCTTTCCCCTCGGTCTCTCTCCATCTTACTCTGTTTTTCAATACTTTAAATTATCTCTGTATTTATGTTACTGTCCTTCTCAATTGTTTCATGATCACTGACCTGTGATATTGTTCCATGTTACTGAGGTGTGATGTCATTTGTGGAGAAGCTGCACTAAAGAATCAACCACTCTAGTCCAAAAGAGAAGTCAATGGCTAATATAAAACATTGAAATGCCAAAGTTTTAATGAATCCCAATTAATTACAATTTCTTCTGAAATTTAATGTTATTTATTCTTTGGTAAAACTTTTTCACCACTGTATTTCTGTTAGTAAGAAATATGTTGAGCTAGAGTAGATTAAGAGTGTAAATCTAAAGGTGGACAAACTTGAGATGACCAGTCAGGTTTACTCACAATTCAGCTGAGGCAATTGTGATTACCTCAGTTTTTTTCAGAGATATGTTCAAATCAACAACATGGGTTGTTTCAGCTCAAAGACAGGAGTAGACTTAAACAACTGACTAAACTGTTAAACTGGCCGATGTATCAAAAATGCTAAACTTACAATACAATATGAAATATTATACAGGGCTTACGATACCAAATACTCATAATACATAATAAAAACTGCAGAAAACCCCCTGATGAAGATAGCCTTTATGGAGTTTGATGGAAAACAATTAAACAGCAAATTTTGGACAGTGTTACTGTTTTGCTTTACAAAAAGAAAGAATGGATGTCTTGTTTCTTTACTGGAAAACCAAAATGAATCCACAACACCAAGGCTGAAAGTAGTTTAACATTTTTCACCCGTAATATCACCAAAACCATTTTCTCTCTTTCACATTATGCATTTTAAAAAAGCAAAATCCAAACCCAAACGAATAAAAATATTTCAATATTTTACTGTAGACTACTTGTAAACCTAGTTGGCAGTTTAACAATACATTAAACTGTTTGTTTTAACTGAAACATCCAGAATAAAAATCTCTAAAAACAGATCATGAAGCCGTGAGCAAAACTTCAAGGTGGAACTATTCCTCTTCTCTTGATGTCTGTGGACCATTTGAAGGAAACGTCCCAGTGCATGAAATCCAATGCACTGATCTCCATAGCAACCATTGTGTTGCATATGCAGCAATGAAATTTCCAAACGTCCACACTAGTCCTTAACCCCTCCTTTACTACATAGGGCTACACTATACAGCACACAGTTCAGTGCGCTCATTCTGTTGACGATTCAAATCTGGAGTTCACTAATTCCTCCTTGACTACCACCTTTCACTATGGCAACCACAATACACTTGAAGATGTTTTTCCAAATCCAATTCTAATTCGTGTGAAAATATTTTATTTTTTCATATTGTATTGCATTCTTTCTTTACATAATATATATTCAATAAAACATAATTAAACATTTTTTTCAATAGTTTTCTTTTTGTTAACCTGCTCTGGTGTTCATGTCATTTGTGCCATTGCGAGCTCTGTCCCCACGTGGATTATTGTCTATACTGACCTGTCTAGTGTACATCGATGCTCACTACTTTTCAAGATGCATTGTGTAATAATTTTGAGTGAACTGCTTTTTCATTCAGACCCCCTCTAGAAAAAGATGTCACCACAAGAACATGGTGTGGACATTTTGACACAGCCCAAGTGTTAGCCCATAAGCAATTTTTTCCAGCCGTTTTGTGTCATAAAAAAATATTTTAAAAAAATAGGAATAAATAAATAACACAAAACACAGCGTGTTTCTCACCAACTGATTTTAACGGGAGCATTTTGAAACAAGCGTAAAGACATTAAATGTTTGATACATGTTTCAAAGGCTGGGCGTAGAGACCACCAGACTCCCTCTGAGGGAAGGTAGGGCGGGGGAACAGGGTAAGAGCCTTGAAGATAAGGAGGTGCTTCGTCCAGCATGGACTAAAACACAGCACTGTTAATTAAGAAAACAATTCCGAATGAGTTCAAACATATATTTTTTAACAAGTTAGTTTGCTGCAGATTGCTTGTCTGACCCAGAGTGCAGTTGTGACTGGTTGTGAATGAGCCACCACTGAAATTTTTAGTGGTGTGCAGCACCGGACTATACTAGTTTACTTTCACTCCTGCAGGCTACCGACTCGGAGTGTTGCCAATCTCCTCGGCTTCCATTTTCAAATGAAGTCAGTGTGCTACTATAGCAGGGTAAGAGGGTCAAACGTATCAGTTTGGTGCCCCTTCGTCTTCTTCAACTTTGGATTTTAATTTTTTTTTTCCTGCAGAATTCTCTGTCCCAAAATTTTGTCACTCCCAACCCATTATATAAAATTAAGACTTTGTTTCTTACTAAGTGGTAAATAACACATCTTTCAGTGACATAACAAGGTTAGATGTGTTTTCATTTCTGATTCACCTAATCTTTAAAGAAGAATTTGACAGGGGAAAAAGTGCCTGCCGGCCCTGCCCCATTTACCCATACCAAGGGGATGTTATGTAACGTTACTTGCTCAATTCTTCACTTCTTTGACACATTTCCTCTGCATGCATTAATTTTTCCAGCTAGTGTTTTTCAGAGGCTGTCCAAGTGTGAAATTACCCCCCTAGTGATAACATTCATGGGACACTGAATCTACTGAGTGTTGCTTAATGCTCAGAGAAGATGCAGCTATAATGTAAGCAGAGCCTACAGGGTCAGTTCTCTTTGGAGTAATGTCCCTGATAAGAGTATGATGATGACCGATAACAAGCTTCATGAACAGCCAGATTCACCATTTATTCTACAAACCATCAGCCAGTGGATGCAAATGATATCTGGGGACGTGTCATTAGTGATCTGAGTTAAATAATAAAGCACCAGACAAATAGCTTTTTTTCTGGGCTTCATGGAATTACTCTTACAATTTTATGTTTCTATGTATGTTTTTATGTCTCTGTTGCAAAGCAATTTGATTACCTAATGGTTATTATAAAGGGCTAGACAAATAAAATTTGATTAATTGATTTATTTTAAAATATGTTGTTTGTAATTTTTTTTACACATTTCAGAATACAACAGAATGCCATTATGCTTTAGGGGTGCACTTTCACGGTTAAAAGTGGCTAGTAAATTGTATCTTAGAAATATACAAGGTAAAGTAAATATAACACTTTGTTCTTTAAACAGGACATGCATTTTTTAATAATAATAAAAAAATAGAATAATTTTAAAGAAATTTCAATGGATCCCAATGCAGCTACTGCCCATGACCACAAAGTGCCAGCATTTTACAAAGACACAAAAATGGTCCCAATGTGTGCGAAGAAGGGGCTTCAGACAGACACTGACATGTCAACAAAATTAAAGCATGAAGCATAGATTGTGTGTTTGTGTGTGTGTTTATGAGAGGTAATAAAAGAAGCGGTGCGCTGATGGGCATTTGTGTATTCAGGGCTAAAAAAAAAGTTCCAACGGCCAAGCGCTGTTCACTGACATACTAAAAAAAATCTTGAACCTTGAGTGCCGGAAGGGTTGGAGAAAGACATGCAAGTTTAAAACACATAAAAATAGTGTCATGGTCGTAGAATCCCTGAATGAGGTTAATGGGAGAAAAAGTAGACTCCCTGTTAATGTCGCTCGAACTCTGTCAAACCAAAGGTTCCTTTAAAACCGACCTCAATTCCTCTGTTTTGTTGTGCCATTTATGTATGTATGAGGAAAACTGAGAGTGAGACAAACTTGTTTGTGAAATTTTTTGGACCACATTCAGCGTGCAGAGGGATTGTGTGGAATTTTCTGATTTTTCCTAAAAAGTAACCTGTGATTATGTCAAACCTATAAATGATAAAACAATATTATTTCACTCAATTCGGATTTTATCTTTCATGATCCATTTAATCTTTGAATGATGTTTCTTGGTGAAAGAAAGCCTTAGCTTTAAGCGCCTAAAGTAGGCTGGGGTTTTTGTCTAATTTCAGCCGAATCTCATTCCTTGCTATGGAAAGAAAAGTTTGTTTTTTGCAAATTACATGAAGACAAAAAGCTTTTCCGTATGGCCCCCATAATAATATCTGGGAAAGTGATACACCTCACCCCCCAAATACAGAGTAAATGCACAGAGCTTCAGCTATGACACACACTTTCATTTACACAGTTATTGTTTATAGACACCTGACTCATACAAACAGGATCACGTTGTCAAGGGAGAGAAAATGTCTTTTGTTTTACATGACCTTCACCTGACAGAAGATGCAGGCAACAGGAAAAGCAATTGTGTGCAACAGCGGAAGTTTTATTTCAATCATGGGGAGACAGTAAACAGGAAAAATAACTCTGAAGCGCCTACCTGCGAGGAGGAAAGCTTGGTGATACTGTTGCTGGAAATAAGCTTATCTTTATCTACTGTGCTCCTGTCCTTTTAAAATATCTGCTTTTCCTCCCCTGACTTTGACTTTTCCACCTCTCCTATTGAAGCCTAACTTACCAGTGTGTCTTTTGCAATAGATACTGTTCATCATAACAACATTGGTGGGTTCAAAGTTGTACAACTATGAATACATTATGGACTTAAATTTTTAAAATAATTGAATACAGGCAAAGAAAATTTGTTCCTCAGTTGACATTTCCTAATGAGAGCATTATGACACATTTATAGTGAAACTTTACTTGTCGCTACTAGAGACTTTTACCCTACACATTACTAGGGACATTTATAGCTGGTGTTTTTCTGCATAGAAAATGACTGGATGTCTCTTTATTTTTAATGTTTTTCTACTCTATTTCAGTAATAGTATAGTAACAAAAATAAAATATAGTAAGAGGAGAAACAAAAGTTTTTAACTAAGCTAAACAAAATTAATTGACATCAGATTTCACAAAGTTACATATCTTTAATGATTTTCACAAACCCAGTCAACTATCAAGCCAACCAAACTTTGAGTTAAAGGAGAACTTCGCTTTTTTTTAACCTGGGGTCTGTTGTCATCTTTCCTTCCGTACATGTGAGTGATGTAGAGATGAGATAGCAAGATAGCTCCAGTATTTAGCTGGGATGGAAATTAACAGTGCAGCTA
>JBAMHX010000023.1:8584585-8621514 GCA_037177515.1 Pseudomugil tenellus | reverse complement strand
GAAAGAAAGAAAGAAAGAAAGAAAGAAAGAAAGAAAGAAAGAAAGAAAGAAAGAAAGAAAGAAAGAAAGAAAGAAACTTTTTCCTACCTTGAGCATGTCTCCCTTGTTGAAACTGAGTTCATCGCTCTCTGTTGCGCGGAACGTATACATTGCCACTGCTTCCATGCTGAACCCACCCAGCGCATACACTCTCACTCACACATGCACACTCAAACACATACACCTGTACCCCAAATAGTTCCCCAAGAATGGGGACTTAGACAAGAGGGAGATTGGTATGGAAAAGAAAGATGACAGGAAAAGATACAGTTTTTTGAAAAAAAAAAGGATTAGAAGAAAAGAAGTAGAGAGATCTGGTCTGTCCGTGGAGCTACAGAGCAAACGGTGTAGGAGAGTCACGGCAGTGGATGAGAGTGAGCGCGCTCGACAAGGGGAAAAACACGACTGGCTGCTGCTCAGCAACACACAGCCATGAGTAACACTGTGTGAGAGACAGAGCGAGAGAGAGAGAGAGAGAGAGTCAGCTCACAGTGGCAATAGAGTGGGAGGCACTTCCTGTGTATATATTTGTCTTATACACTGGATGTGGCTTATGTGGATTGTGAAAATGCTTCATTCAATACGTTTTGAGAGTGTGTGTGCATGTGTGTGTCTGCGGTTTGTCGTTACAGTTTTTCCAATTTGAAGACAATCTTTAGTTTCACATTTTGAAGCTCTCTTTTTTTCTTGCTCTGTTATCATTGTCCTTTTAACCTGTTTCGAAAGAAGCAGTACG
Source organism: Pseudomugil tenellus (assembly GCA_037177515.1). Taxonomy (NCBI): domain Eukaryota; kingdom Metazoa; phylum Chordata; class Actinopteri; order Atheriniformes; family Pseudomugilidae; genus Pseudomugil; species Pseudomugil tenellus. The sequence continues at coordinate 8,620,739 of JBAMHX010000023.1, read as the reverse complement.
TACATTTAAAGTTATTTCAAGCAGAATGCAATGATTTGGCAATGAAGTTAAGACGTTATTGTTTTACTTTCCATGACGTTTTAAAATTAAAAAATATCAACAAACGGCTTCTTTTGTCATTTTTTTTCATCTTGGGCCAGAGGCATTTTAACAGTTCAGATGTCTGGAGTGTGTTTAGGCCAATGTAGCACTAACGCTCCTTTTATATGCCAAAATATCTTAGGTTAGGCACTTTTAACTAGTACTATATAGTTTTCTGAAACTAATTTTTTTTTTTCAACAGCACAGTGACATTAATCATCTTCTTGCAGTTGCTTTTGCCCTGTTGTATCTTGAGGTTGAACGGAAAGCACATTTTTTTAACTCTTTTTTTTATCAGCCTGGAACAATAGCTTAGTTTGGCCTGTCACATGCCAGCAATTGGACATGACCACAGTAGATTTTTTAAATATGCACCACGGCTCATTTATATTTAAAAGAACCCCCCCCCCCAAAAAAAAAAACATTAGAATGAGTAAACAAATAGAAGGGGACAAACCAAGAGATGAGACAAGAGCAAACACTGAACTGACTTTTACTCAATGAAGAGAGCTCAGAGTAGAGGTAAGACACAAGATAGATGTGGGAATTAGCCGTCGTTAAGGGGCATCTATTAAAAAAAAGTTATCAAAGTTCAGCAGTCCTTCTAATTTAATTAAAGTGGATTACATGTGAACATCTAATCGAACAAAAAAATACTTAAATCCATTTATAACTAGCTGAATAAGACTTTAGAGCCGAGTTCAGTCCATTGTTATGGAATAAACTGAATGATCTTCAATATATTACAAGAAGAACAAAACACACACACACAAGGTTTTAAAATCAGGTATGCATGACATGTGAATGGCTACCTGCTTTGGGTGGTATGGGATAGCTGAGCACAACTGCTTGAACTATTCCGGTCCGCCTCCCAGAACTTAGGCACGGAACCGATGAGACCTAACAGGACCCCAGGTGTAGGAGTGGCAAAGATGGGGCCAGGTACGGCAAGCGTGGAACATCATAAGTGGCTGGAATAGTACACAGGAACATCTGTGCTGAATTTGGGTTGGACGTGTAAGTGTCAAGATGGGATATAGGCCTACCACTGATGTGGTGAAAAATGACAGAAGTCAGATCACATGTGACTTCCAGAATTTACACTAAGCTAAAATAAAGTCTAAACTTCTCGGTTAAGATAAAAGATCATCATGACAATGAGTCAACAACATGATTTTTACTTCCCTGTTACATTAAAGGCCGCCAATTAACACATATCATGACATCATGGCCAGCAGGTCTCTTAATTCCAAAGCATAATGATAGTCTTTCTTTGCTTGAAAATCAGTCATTTCTGATCATTTTCAGATCATTTTTGGAATTTCTCATGTCGTGTTTTGTAAGTTTCTTTTAAAAGTTTTCAGAATGGCTTACAGCTCTTGGTGTGCGTGGTCTCGTTTTCTAATATCACAAAGCAACTACATGTAATTAGATTTAGAGAGGACAATATACTGTATGTCATTAAAGACTATGTTGTGCTGTTATCAGCAGGAAAAACACACAGCTGTAAAAAAAAAAAAAAAAGATCTACAGCACACCATTGGATTGACTGCTACCACCCAGAGATGGCTGTAAATCAGGGTTTACTGATTGGGGTGGGATAGGCGGTTTAAAGCTCTCAGAGTTATACTGGACTCACTCAGCACTGTGATAAGAATGAATTTCCTCTGAACCTTATAGGCTGTTAGAGGCCTGTCCACATGTAGGCTTTCATAAATATAGGTATCGGCTTGTGGAGTGGCAAAAGTTAGAAGTTAAGCAAGTAGAAGATTTGTGTCAATAGTTTTTTTTTTTTTTTGTTAAACTTAGCAAAGCAGTCATTAAGATTACCTACCTAGCTGACACAAATGCACAAATACCATCTGGCTGATCTGTGTTTCTACCACAGGAAGTTGAAGAAAAGAACAGAACTAAGCAGAACAGAAGAAGTTTTCTTTTTTATTATTTTTACCGTGATCTGTCCAGGAAATCCCCCGTTAGCTGGCAGCCATTTGAGGAAGGATTAAGAGGGAGGTGGGCTGGATGTGCAGGCATGGAAGAGAAGAGGAAGTGAAACTGCATTTCAGCACTTTACTGGACTCTTTTATTCTCCTTGTGTTTAATTTACTGAGTGCATGGTCATTTCAGATGATAAACACACATCCACTCATAACCGTTCCTATTTAATGGGATCTGTTTCTGTGTGGAGCATCCCAGCTTTACATGTCCAATATTAATATGGGTTAAAAGTGTATACTTTTTGTCTGGATTGACTCTTTCTAGAGTTTTTGTGTCTGTGGGTGTGTTTTTTTTCTTTTCATAGCTGCTCACTTTTCACACCATTGTCATTAAGTTCAGCCAAAAAAAAAAAGATGCTGCTTCCTGTGTACTTTTCAGCTCAGGTAGCCACTATACACCCATGCATAGTGAAACATCTTGTGATTATCTTCAAATAGAGATTGAAATTAAAGTTAAATCTAAATCATTTGAAATATATTTTGCTTGGAAGCATTCTTATACAGACAAGCACATAGGAGGTGTGATATTTTATGTTTCAGTGACATTAACACATTGTCTTTGCGGGCGCACTGTCGAAGCAAAAGGCATGAGACAGATGAGCTGGCTTGTATTTGTTCGTGTGTCTGTGAGTACTGGAGGAAAAAACAAGTCGGCACTAACTCTGTAAACTTCCCCTGTAAGGTGAAACCAGTGGTTCCCAGCGTGTGTTTAATTATAAGCCCATGTTCTCATATTTATTCTCGTCTTTACTTTTATACAGATACTTCTGAAAAGATGTTTGCAACTATAGGTTTTCTTCTTTTCGGCTCTTGTTTTTCTCATGTTGGATTTAAACATGGTTTATTTTATCTATGTGGTTTTGCAGACTGCTCTCTTCTCTTTGCATGTGAACAACCCACGACCGCAGTTTTTCTTTAATGTGATGCCAGCTAAGTTACCCTTTATATGGCCATTTCATTTAGCTCTTGCCAACTATCCACCATATATTTTTACCATAAATCCTTTTCTTTTTTCCATAATTTAATTTTTGCACTTTCCCTTTTAGTTTAGGGGTTTCTTAAATATCTTATTCTATGGGCCAGCTGTAGTTCAAGAGGAGTTGGGGGATTGAATTCAGGCTTCCCCATGGTCAGAATGGGTGAATGTGCTATGTAGTGTAGTGTAAAGTGCTTTGAGTTTTCAACATGGCTGAAAAAGTGCTGTATAAGTACATGTCCATATACTATAAAACTAACCTCAGTCTACTTTAGACATTAAAAACCTCGTCCACTGATCTTCATAACCAGTGGGGTTTGTGCCACATGTTCTTTAACCCTTGTTTGAAGTTTTTTTTTCTTACTCGGCCAATGTTCTTGTGTCAGGTGGAACTGAGTATTCTTAGTACATTGCCATACCTTTGAGATGGTTTGTTTCTTCAGCAGGATAACTATTCAATTTTCCCATTCCTTGACATCCATATTTCTTTACAGACCTACAAACAAGCTTGTTTTTGGGGTCTGCTTCATTTTGGAACTGGCAGATACTCAGTCTCATTCTCTACTTCAGTCATGGTTTAGAAATGTGGTCCTCACATTCTGAAACATCATTATCAGAAGCTTTTCTCTCTCTAAAGGGCGGCTGCAGCTCAGGAGGAAGAGCAGTCGTCTTTCAACGGGAAAGTTGGGAGATTGATTCCAGACTTCCTCTGACTACATGCTGAAGTGCCCTTGGGCAAAACACTGAACCCCATGTTGCCTCCCAAAGTGTGAATGTGGCATGTAGTACAGTAAAAAGCGCTTTGAGTTGTGAACATGACTGGAAAAGTGCTGTATAAGTACAAGTCCATTTACCATTCCAAAATGTATTTTAAAACACCCTCTGACCGGAGAATTGCTTAGCTATCTTGATCAATTGTGATTAATGATTAATTTTTATATTTTTTGTAGAGTAGGAAAGAATAAAGACTGGTTCCAGTGCGAAATAGCATAAAATGCATGGGGATGTGAGAGCAAATGGTGCAGGTGCATGAATTTTGCAACAATGTTGCATTGTATGTGAGTGGCAGCATCCCACATACTAATGGCAGGAGAAGGACGAGATAAAACTACAAAGGACCAACAATATTCTGACTTCTAGCAATGGGTCCATGGGACCCAAACACCCTGTATGTAATAAAAATGTTTAGAGGTTGTACACAGAATGTCAACTTTGAACTTTGAAAATGTGCTTGTTTTGACATATCCCTCTCTTGAAGCTCTTAAAGATGGTACCTTTTTTTTACAAACAACTGGCAGATGCTACATGTTATCTTCATGCTATGCTCAGCCAGATTTTTTCTTTTTCCATATACTGTCTCCACCTGCAATAACACAGCACCCAAAAACTGAATAATCCTTTCAACCACTTCCTTCTTTTCATGAACTTGCTGTATTTACCATGAAAAAACAACTTGCTGGTAACATGCATCTGTAAGCTTACACATGTGAACTTCCTATGTTCACACACTGAAGACAGAAATTGGTGTGACTCACATGCATAATCACTGCCATTGTTAGTGAGCTTCATCCATGGCAGCGTTTGAGTTTCTGGTGTATGACAAACACAGCTCAGTTATATAATTTGAGTGAGATATGGCATGTGTCTGACAGAAACTGAACATCATGAGCGCCTCTTGATTTGTGGGGCTGATGTATTTTCTGGCATTTTGATATGCTGACAGAGTGAAGAGGCAGATGAGGAGAATAGAGCTGTCATATGAATCTAGAACAGGTTTTGAGGGATTTTACTGACTAATAGATGCGAAGACACCTACATAGCGCTATATGCAGCTCGGCTAATCGAATGGCACTTTCTCCATTACTTTCTGCATGATAAGCCTACTGGCCTTGTCGTTGTATTTGACCTAAGGGTGTGTGCTAGAGGCCCTGTGATGGACTGGTGTACTGTCCAGGGTGTACTCTGCCTCTCACCCAATGACTGCTGGGAAAGGCTCCAGCTATCTGCACCCTGAACTGGATGAAGTGGTTACGGAATGGATTGATGGATCGATGCTATAAGGGAAAGGGCTCTATTAGTTTCTTAAAGAGTTGGGCTACACAGTTAGTTTCTGACTAACTAATTAAAGAGTTTCAATGACATATGAAGTTCTGCACAATGACTGATGATTCAGATGATCTGAGTCAGGTGTGTTGGAGCAGTCCTACATTAAAAACTGCTGGACTGTAGCCCTATTAGACCTGAATTAAGTAGCCATGCATGGAAGAAAGCAAACTGTATTGTTTAATGTTAGTCATTTTAATGTTTCTTTTTTAATAAAATGGGGAAGTAATTATTTACTGAAAGACACATTGCCTCAGGTCTTCAAATGACCTTTGAACAACAAAAAAGCCATAAAATTCACATTAATTTGAAAAATACAACACTTCTGACCTCTAGCGGTTGAAAGAGGGAGTGCATAGAGTTTCATATGCTTTGAAGACTTATGGATAGATTAGTTTGATCAGAGTTGCTGATACACTGAAAATGTGTTTACACTGAAGTAGTCATTGTTTTATTTTATTTTTTTAAAGAAACATTTTTAATATCTAAATTTTAATGTATCAGATCACAAAGGAAGATAGTATCGGCCATGATTCCTCCATCAGTTCTATTTTCTTTCATTTCTGTCATATTTGTGGAGAAATACATAGAGCACAGAGACCTCTCTATATACCAAACCTGATCTGATGCATAATCCTCCTCTGAATAGATTCATAAAATCAGAAATGATAACTTCAGTGTGATTGTTGGGCGTCTGCCGAGATGAATCCTCAACTCAGAATCCCACAGAACACACTAATGCTTATTAAAATAGTAAGAAAGCAGCATAAAAATGCTAGAAAGCATCTTTACGGCCGCTAGCCACATTAGAATTTATATATATTTTTTTAAATCCAGGCCTGCCATACATTTATTCCATCTGTTTAAATGAGCATAACAAGAGAGGCTCCTGACATCAGAGTCATCCCTCCTTGATTCTCCCAGAGAGTAACAGACATAAATTGGCAGGGCTTTGACGTTGTTAGGGCTTATCCTCTTCTCTGAGCAACCTTATTAGAAAAGCCACAGCAAGATAAGGATAGAGGCTAAAATTCCAGAAATAAAATCTCCCTCTCATCCCAGTGATGCTGTAGCATATTTAAAGAAAGCCAAAAAGCCACCTACAGGGTTCACATTGGACATACTGTTTGGCTGTTGCCAACTTCGCCATCTGTGCTGGGACACATACAAAACTATGATGTTTTCTTCCCTACCCACTATTCTTTAAGTACTCAAATCATGGGTTTTCTTTACAATTATCTAAGAAACTTCCAGGCTTATTCATAAACCTGATTTGACTAAACAAAAGCGTGTGATGCATGTGTGTCTACAATGTGTGAGGAATACGTCCCTCCCTTTTATTTGAAGCCGTCTGATTAGACAGTTACACTGGAAGGAGGAAAGGTCTGTTGTGTGGAATGTTGCTCTGAAAAGTATGTGGCTTACATGGACACACCTGCAATAGAAACCCTAGCCATTACATGAACCAACAAATCTTGACATGCACTTGATTGTGTAACGTTCTTTTTCTTCTTTTTTTTTAATTGAGAGCTACCTCTTGAGGTTTTGAGAGGTTTTATTTTTATTTTCCAGTTATAGGATGTTAGATATGTCCTAAATGTGTCATGCAAACTTAATTTGAAAGGAAAAGAAAATTAAAGAATTACAATATGACACAAACAAGTGCGTTAAAGAATTCAACTGGCTGTGCACACAAAAATATATAAAAATAAGATATAAAATTTAGACTATGAGACACGTAGGCTAAAAATAAGACAAAATAAAGTGAAATTCAATTACAAAGAGATATAAGATGAATTCAATACATAATAATAATAAATATATCTAAAATAAAATGACATACGTAGAATTTTATTTGTAATGTGTTTTATATTTTAAATTAAATCTCATTGCTATAATGACAAAATAAAAATGTTTAAAATAGAGAATTAAAGAAAAGAAAAATATTTTGCAAAATACAAATGTGGAGACACAAAAACTCCTCAAACACATACAAAACAGAAGAAGTAAAATAACAAATGAGGAAGGGGTTACTCCCATATTTTATGCCCTGAGGACCGTGACTCGACCATGTCAGCGCCCCTGGCAAGTGAGGCCGCCGTGGTCACACCCTTCCCAGCTACCCCCCATCTCCACACTGCCCGCCATGTTCTGAAGGAGGAGGAGGAGATACGTGTAGCTCGTTTAGCATTAGCAACACATAGGTAGGCGGAGGCGCAACAAGCTCATTGCCGAAACTAGTACCCATTCTTGATATCTTTTCCTTAAAATTGTACAAACTCCTTCAGAGGTTTGTACACGGGAGTAACAGAGAAACCAGACGTTTCTAAAATATTACGGTAAGTGGCCCTTAGCTTTCGTTACAGTGTACTTTGTTTTCCAGGATGTCCTGTAATCCAGTTTGCCGTGGTGATGTCTCCACTGAGCACCCGTCTTGGCTGTTAGCTTTAAGTATTGCTAACTAGCTTAGCATGATATTTTACTGACTTAAGATAGAAAGTACATTTTGGGTGTTAGTGGTGTGATTGTCTAGGTAAATGTAGCGTAATAGCGAAGCAGATAAATGATATGTACCGTAGCTTAAATAGTTGGTAAGAGATCAACAGTTGTGTTTTAAGTCAAAGTACACAAGGAAGACTATCTTAGCCTAGCCGACCCACCAGAAGCTTGGCTAGCTTTGATCCAACTTTTTAAAAGCCAAGTTCTCACCTTAATTTGTCATGTCAGAAATAGTCTCTGGGTTATTTTTCGGTCTCAAATCTGGGTCAACGGCAAAAAACGACTTGTACAGAATATGTAGTAAAACTAACGTGGGGGCATTTAAATTAGGTATGCACTTTTTGAGTAAGCTTGGGTAACTGGTTAGCACAGATCCAATCAAAAGCCTCAAGTTAATGTTCTCCGCTAGCTTGTTTTGCTAGCTAACCAAAAGTACTTATCTCAAGTTTGCGTTCTACTTGCTATCATTAATGGCATTCACGAGGAGCAGGTAGGCGAGTTTTCCACCCGATGTATAAATATGACATCGCTCTAGCTTGAATTTCCGACACAATTATCGCTTGTGCGTACCAATTCTCTGAAATGGTTAAAATTTCCATATACTATTCTTAGCCGAAGCGACTTTAGCTTACATGCTAACTATGACACCACTTTACGGGGACGCCGTGATTTATTATTTATTTTTTCTTGAAAAAAAATTACTTATATTTTCCTTACCCGAACTTCATATTGAAATAAATTATTGCTAGATTAGATATTAATATGTTAATTTGTAAAACAAAACTTTACGCACTTTATTAGGGGAAATTGTTTACGATGTGGGCGCTGCCCTCACTTTGTTTCTGATCGCATTGCTAAATCAGTTGTAACATGTTTTTGTCCTACATAATAGTTAGTGTAATCGAAAATTATATTATAATGCATTGTCGCAGATAATGTTTGGATGTATGCCTGTGTTTTAACAAACCATTTTTTCATGAGCGCATACTAATGTGTAGAGGGACATGTTTTTGTCTATTGTCAAAATGATCTGTCAATCACATTGGAGGAGAAATGCATCATCATCATCACTGTCCTTTTCCCCTTTCCCCTTTCTTTTGGACAGTCAGGGATTACAGAAGTTTATGTTATCTCCTCTTCCCACTGCTTAGGCTCATAATGTCTCATCAGTAAGCAATCTGTCGATGAGTCTTGTTTTATATGACTGATAATGTGGCTTATCCGGAGTTTAAGTCTTGTTATTGAGCAACATCTACTTAACTACAGGTGTGTGCAGTTTGTTATAACACCGCAGGGTTATTAAAAAGGAAGTAAAGCAGAGGTTAAGGAACTTATTGAATAACTTTATGGCACGCTGTTGCACTCCCTTGCTTTGTCTTAATACACTACTACAATCTGTCACACTCACACGGGTGCCTGGTTGTGCAAGATTTCTATCTCCAGATCAGCTTTACTCTTGCTGTGTGACAAGGCGGACCTGTTCTCAGCATGCTTCCTCTCAACCCTTAATGCTTAATGCTTAAGTTTTGCCAACACACACACTGGAGCTAAGTTTAACTTGTGCTTGCCTGCCTGCAGTGCTTACTTTCTGGATAGCAACTTGTCTGTAACACAGTTTTGGACTGGCCAGCAGTTATGGCTGTCTTTCTCCTTATGACAGTCAAACAGGAAGCAATGAGAAAAATACTTTCATTGGTCACGCTGCAACAAATTTTTGAGTCCTCTGCCAAACCAGTGGTAATAATTATGTAATTCTGTAGCACGCATTAGGGTTTCAGTCGGATGCTATGACTCTGCTGTGCCTCTTTTGATGCCGGCTTTTTAATCTTTATTGTATTTGACTATTTCGTATAATGAAAATGTCTTGTGTGTGTTTTCTGCAGTTCACTTGCAGGTCATTCACTTTCGGTGTAGAAGTTAGTTGGATCAGCGGGAACCTCTTTATCACTGCTGCCCAGGTGATGCTTTGCAGCTAAAGAAGCATTTAGACAACGATATAACTTGATTTTAAAAGTTAAGTTAGTTTAAATCAGCGTGCAAATATTTTGCCATCTACATTTATCATTAACACTTGAAGATGATTTTTATTTGGCTTAAAGAGATCCAGTCTGTGCTACATTACTTGGATAATGGTGGTGATAAAACTCAAGTGCCGCCGATTCCAGCAGAGTTTGCGTGGATGAGATTAGCTGTGTATTTGCAGGAGCTTTCTCAAGAAAATGTCTGGTTTTGTTACCCATTTGACCACTGAGTTTTCTAAATTCAGTTTTGATTATAGTGAGCATTGAAACTATATCCTGAGAAATGCAGTCATGATAAGAAAACAGTACTACGCGACAACAACATTAAGTTTAATGATTTAAAGTTTAAAAGTAAGAAACAGTGCAGGTAATTGTGTCGGAGAATCATTTGATTGTATTGGTTTTGTTTTAAAAGAAAGAACAGGGTTGGATTGATAATTTGCCTCCATGTGACTAACGCTGGATGAGATGGGATGGTTGGCAGCAGATGTGTCCTTTTCCTTCATGGCGCTCCGACACTTTGACATAACTGATGACAAGTTCACTCATTTTGACACAATTAACATGTCATGACATATGAATATGGATTTCAGCACACACACACACACAAGTCCTGTGTGCTGAACTAAGGATCATCAGAGTGTCCGTTGGCGGTGGGGGTGGGGGGAGGGGGTGTTCCGGGATGTGAAGTGGGTATGGGAGGGTGGGATAGCACGAGACAGACTGCCCTCTCTTCCTCCTGTCGGCTATGGGTGAATAGGTGATTATAGCAGCAGATGTGTCATTAGGTCTGATCTGTATTCATGCGGATGCAGCGGGTAAGATGGGTGAACCTTTGGGGGGGGGGGGGGCTGCTCCTTAGGAATCAAGTTTCAATGGTTTCAAGCAAATGTATTTGATGTGTCTTCTTATTGTCCAAATTACACACTTGTTCCCTTAAGGGGGGGAGTTGAAGACAGTGCCAACACAGAATAGAAAAAAAGACTTTGTCATTGGGAAAGCTTTTGGTTGTGGGCCTGTTGATGCATGCTCGGTGCTGAGATCAGATTACTGAATGAGATAAGTCATTGGTCTGCTGAGAGTAATGATGATGGGCACAGAAAATCTTTTGCACTGCTGTTGTGTTTCCTGACAGCATGCAGCTTTTCCATTTGAGCTATAAGTGTTTCACAATGTCGTGTTTCAGAGAAACTTAGCATTTCCAGCTGGCTGGATTACCGAAACATCCCAACACTGCTTGGTGAAAATAAGACTCATAACAGTAAATGAGCGTTCCACACAGCTCAGGGCTTTTCTGATCAAGAGTTTTCATGTGAACTTAGAGGCTGTACAGCTGTGGGTCTACGCCCACTTTCCCTATTTGTCAGGAAGTGATTACAGGCTTGGCCATTGATCGTGAGAAACAAGACAAACACGTCATCAGTAACTCTTCAAGTCATCATTACGCTGGATATGGCTTATTTCCACAACCACTCAGTGGAAACCGTGTTATTGTTAAGTGTGTTTCTGTGTAAGAACGTAGAGAATTATGAGAAATTCTGTAGAATAACAAATCCAAAGCTTTAATTTAAGTTGCGGAGAACCAAATGTAGCTGTTTTGAGTGTGATTAACAAATAAATTGGGATTATTAGAATAAGTGGCTGAAGTTAAAATAATTAAATGCATCCCTGTGTTAGTAAAGTCTTGTATTCCAGTAATATGACACCAGATAAATTAGATTTTGTGCCTTTTTTTTAGTTAAAGAGCAGAGCAACACAAGCTAACAATAGTTTATTTTATTCATTTAATTGATCAGAAAAAATTAACTTGAATTTTCTTTGTCAAATTCTGCTAACATGATGCTATTCTATTGTTAATTTTTCATTAATTTTCCGTATTTTGCTGTTATAATATTATGTTAAGATTGTGAGATGAACCTTTTACTGTAAGCTTGAATGAGACTTTTGAGAGCTGTTGTACGATGTGGTATGTAAGTAGGCAGACGTGGAAAATGCTTATCTGAATATGAAAGTATGAAACATGTTGTTTGTCTAGTTTCAGAAAGGAAAGCACCCCATCTGCCCTATAAATAGGAATTGCCAAGATTTTATTGTTGAGATGTATAAATGAGGAGATTGATTCTGGTTTCATTCATGACTTAAGCAGGTGTTTATAATACTTTCCCCCCTGGATGTCTATTTCCTATCTTCCCAACACTAATCTGTTTGTCTGCTTGTCTTAGGTGATGGCGTGGTCATGTGTGGAGCCTGCACTGCGTGTGTGGAGATGGTTTTAACAGGCGCTGCTGTGGACAACTCAAAAACACTGCACTGGCCTGGAGAGGGCTCGTAAACGCATACATAGCACACAAGGACAAACCGAATCGTGCAAACCACTGCCGTGCAGTGAAAAAGGACGCATAACTCAAGCTTCACCGGAGGGATACACACATTTATGTCCCGTGTGTGTGTGCGTGTTAGCCTTCTTTTATTCCAGCACTACTAGTGTCCCAACCTCCTCTCTAACAAGAGCGCACGTTGCATTTTATTTTCTTCCTGTCTGTCCCATCTTCTCCACCGCCACCATGCCAAGCACCATCCGTCGGCAGATGAAAAACATGGTGAACAACTACTCTGAAGCAGAGAAGAAAGTCAGAGAGGCCACTTCCAACGACCCCTGGGGCCCTTCATCTTCGCTAATGTCGGAGATCGCAGACCTCACATACAACGTGGTTGCCTTCAGTGAAATCATGAACATGATCTGGAAGCGGCTGAACGACCACGGCAAGAACTGGCGTCACGTCTACAAAGCTCTCACTCTGCTCGACTACCTGATCAAAACGGGGTCGGAGAGAGTAGCGCTGCAGTGCAAAGAGAACATCTTCGCCATCCAGACCCTGAAGGACTTCCAGTACATCGACAGAGATGGGAAAGACCAGGGCATCAACGTCAGGGAGAAGAGCAAGCAGCTAGTGGTCCTTCTCAAAGATGAGGAGCGCCTTAAAGGAGAGAGGTGAGATGTCGGATTCATTCATTCAGATTACATTTACTAAAAATTTTTTTTTCCTTTCAGTGTATGTTTAATGCCAACAAGCACTTATCTTGCTTTTAATGTTGTTAGTCGGTGTTCTTACTGCTTTTAAGTCTGGCAGTGAAACCCAGCCGGGACCAACGGAAACCAGAAACAAAACCTTCCCTTTGCATCCTCTGCCAAGCAGTAAGCAGCAGAGGTCATGTCGTGTCATCTGCATTTTAAAACAGCTGCAAACTTTCGTGTTTAAGAGCGTGATTAGCACTTCCACTGTTTTCCTTCTTTGTTTTTTTTTTTTTAAATAACTAACTTTTCTAGTTTAAAGTGGTTTGTCTACACAAAATTTAATGAAGCATTCACATTTTTAGTCTCTGAGAATCCAGGGTGGAGATAAGAAACTCTTTTTCCAGTTTGACCTTGTGCACAGTAAAAGGAGAGCTTTTGGCTTTGCCAGATCATGTGCTGTTATCTCCTTTCTTTTACTTGCAAATGATGTGGGCAGGAGAATAAACTGTTAACGGGACATTTTGCATGTTACACAGTACAGTTGCTCATCTACTAAATTGAAAGAATTGTTAGAAAATCCAACAAGGCATTTATGCAGCACTGCTAGTCTTGAGTGCAACTTTATTAGACTTGTAAGTTTGAGATTGGTCAGGTTGTGCAGAATGATAAGAATTCTTGCTGTTGTCTAAAAAGCTTTCATTTATGGCCTTATTGTATTTATAATTGTAATTAATGCTTCACTGTGAATTTGACCTTATTGTCTAATTAAATTTCCAAAATAGCTTTAGTCTAATTAGATTTTGTTCTATAGACCTGTTGCATTATCATTTCTTGCTAATATGTACACTCAAACTTTCTAGAGTTACAGCAAATGTTTTAATCCAGTTCTGTATTCTTTTTGCCTTACCAGGTCTCAGGCTTTGAAGACCAAAGAGCGAATGGCCCAGGTGTCAACAGGGAGCAGTCAAATGGGTTTTGGCCGAGGTTCCTCTCAACCCAACCTTTCCACATCCTACAGTGAGGAGTATGGCAGATCAGAGGGCTCGCCTGCCTCCTACCATGGCTGTGAGTATACACTCACAGATTACATTCACACGCACGCTGCTTTTTTTCCTTTATATTTAAGCAGCAGATGAAATGCAGTGTAGTTTAGTGTTATGACTGTAGCTCAGATGCTGAAACTTTGGCCTACATCATGAAACTCTCCCCTCCCCCTGTTCTGTTTCTGGCTAGCAGTCCCACAGTAGGGCTGCATTCCTGAGCTCTTTTCCTCTCCCACACACACACACACACACTCACAAAAGAGGAAGGAGAGTCTTCCTCCCCAAATTCATCTTTCATCCACATGACACAGGAATCTGCTCATCTTCACTGATGCACTCATTTTTCCTGTGACAGTGACACAGTGTAGCAAAGCAGATCACACTACAAGTTTCTTTATGGGAACTCCATGTCTTGAACCTGGACAAGGGGGCCATTTCTGGGAATAGGAGCTACTTTCCCTGGTGGTTGATCTGGTTTAATACAGCAAGTATAGTTGAAATCAAACTTCAGATAGAGTAAAGGTGTGTTTGAAGAGTTGATGGTGTCTCTTTGCGTGTTTGTTTGTTGCCATGCATGAGATTTTGGGTGCATTTAAGCCTCACATTGCGGCTCACATTCCTGCGTGCTTTATGTTTGGGTTCGTGGCTCAGGAGCGGGAACTTTACCAGCTGGGTCATCAGTGGAGAAAATTGAACAATAGACTGACCAATAAGGTTTGCCAGACTGTAGATGTGGGAAGTGAGTTTGAATTGTTGAGATGCCAGCTGAACTTTGAGAGAATGATACAGACAGGGTGTGAGTGAACGGTCCCTTGAGAGTGGGTGTTAATCTAGCCGTCAGACCCCATGTTATGTTATTTTCATTATGTGGATGTTTTCCAGATTTTTTTTTTTAATCCATTTTTTCAGATTCAGATTAATTTTTTAAGGACCACACAACGAGTTTCAGTACAAACCAACCCAAGATTACAAATGATATCAAAAATTTTTATTTGAAGCATTTTTAAAAAAAAAAATCTTTTTATTTAATCTCGTTTTCTTTTCTTAGAATTTTTTTTGTTTTTAATGCTCTCTGCACCCTTTTGTAATGCTTTTAATGTTTATATGTAAACCACTTTGAATTGTCCTGTACATTAAATGCGCTAAACAAATAAACTTGCTTGCCTTTTATTGCAGCACATATATGCTCTGACATTGTTTTTGATCAATTCCTCCAATGTCACAAGATTTATTTCTATCAAATTTTTTCCAAAATCTTTTCTTGATGAGAGTCTGATCACCGCACACCGCCTTCTTCAGCACATCCCAAAATCTCTCGATGACGTTCAGTTATAGAGTCTGGTGGCCAATCCATGAGCTCTCCCCCAACATGTTTGTAGAACATAGGCAGGCAACTTATCTGCCTCTTTTACCTCTTGTGTTCTCATCTTTCTGGCACAGGGCCATTCTCGACTAAGCAGACCACACAACTTTCTTCCATTCCTTCAGAGTTGCCAGTAAATTCAAACCTTTTTTTCCCATATTTCCATATTCCATATATTCCATATTTCTTCCTCAAAGAAAATGGTTCCTCACTATTTTTCCAGTGTTTGATAATGCATTGAGCGGCTCTGAACCCAAATTTTTCTGCTGGGTGCATGCCAATGATTTGAGCTTTGTCAAACAGAAAAACATCTTGAAGGTTAGTCTGGATATGTCTTGCCACATTGTTGTTCAAGAAATGAGAAGTCACTAATTATCCAATTGGTAGCGACTTTGTTTTTGGCCAAGCAGTGTTTGAACACATATTTAAAAAAATATCTTCACTGATGACAGCTCAGTTCTTGAATATAATGTTTTAATTGTCTGTTTGCACTTTTGTTCAGTTTTTGCACCTGACACTATTTTATCACACATGCCATTTATTGTACCTGGCAATATTACAATTTGTGATTCGAGGAATCTCAAATCGATGTCTGAAAATGTGATCTTCTCAGGGCTGTCACTATTCAACTGAAGTATTGGGCCTTGTTATCACTGTAAATCTTTTTATAATATCTAGTTTCACAGATGCAGCTCCATTTTTTTGGTTATTACAGAAAGCATTAACAATGACTAAAGATAAGAAATAAGCTCTTTGCATCTTAAACCAGTTGGAAGTGGTTGTGGGAAATTGACGGAGAAAATCCAGCTTTTAGAAGTGTCTTTTATTTTGCAGACAGAACTGTGTGAGTGTTTTGTTTGTGTAGACTACCAAGAAGCCATATATGGTTCATTCCCACAGTGGTTGGCAAGGAACTGGTATGTTTTAGTTGGCTTTAAGTTTTATTTATTTGCCTATTTTGACATGAAAAGATTAAGTGTTGTTTTGGTTTACGTTTCATGCCAGTTTGTCCTGTCTTTTGGCATAGTGTTTGAAAATATAAAATAGCCAAAATTCTACTATTTAAACAAGAATTTAATTTGTGTGTGTGTTTGCTAAAAGTAGTTTGACAAGTGAGTAAAAACATGTTTGAGTCCTAGGGGAAAATGAATATTATCCCTCTATTATTGCCTCATATGGGGAGATTTTTATTTATTTTTCTACTAATATATTTTTGTGTGTCAGATCTAATGATACTCATCGATCCTCGTCTGCTGGAGTGCATTGTCTCTCCAGTTTGGTACAGCTGTTCTCACTGTCTATTTAGAGCAGACATGTAGCTGATGTTGAAGCCAGGCCTCCAGTTCCATCAGCTAAACAAACACACCTTTACCCCTGACCATATTCCCCTTAGATATGTAGCGCAGAGACAGAGCGGCGGGCCACGAGTTTGACAAGGAGGAGGAGACAGAAAATGAGATGTAGAGACTTCAATTAGGATTTAAAGTAAAGATGCAAGGAATCAGATTTGAAGCTGCATCCAAAATCAGATTGTGAATAATTTCTAAGGGGTTTAGATGATACCAAGCAACAATTTTAAGCTGTAGGTATATCTGATTTCTTACCCATTGGAAACATATCTTCCAGTATCATTTTCTGGAACATCAAATGAGTAATTACTCACAATTTGTTGACAGAAATGTTGGGTTGGCATCTTTAGACATTTGTGGTGGTCTCAATCAGCTGTAACAACAAATTGGTAGTGTGCTAATTCTCACTCAAACATACAAGCAGAAACAAAAGAAATCTTCCTGTGTGAATGTTGTAGCAATGCTACAGCCCCGCAGAGCGCCAATTTTCAGGTTAGTTGGAGATTCCATGAATATGGACAACTGAATCAGTCTTAAACAGATTTTTAAAACAGCTTTGGGACAATTGGAGTTTTACAAAAATAAAATGCCTCTTTCAGGTATTCTGCTCATCTCCATGCTTTCTGAGCAAAAGTTTACACTTGTCTTAAAACCACATCATGAAAATTAAAATCTTTTGTCATAAAATTCTGATTCCTACTTATAAAATGTTCTCAAAATGGAAATATTTATAGTATTGCTGTATGTGTAGAAAAACTCTGAAAAAAAGGCAGATGTTAGTCAAAGCGAGAGGTTTCAAATAATGAAACTCATGTTGAATCATGTCTGTCTGTTTTGTTGTTTCATTGTGAACAGTATAGAGAAAACCTGCGTGTATAGAGGAATTTCAACATGAAAAAGGTCTCAAGAGTCTACTAAATTCTAATTTCGTAGCTGTAATATAAGGCCGTATATGTAGTATTGGTAAAGATAAACTATTTTACATAATCACTTAGGAGTATTTAGCAGAAGAAAACTCTTTCGGCACCTTTACACACCCACAACATTCACAGAAACGATGAAGTAGACCTTACACTACACAGAGAAAGGGCATCAAAGAAGTGATGTTTCATGTGGTGAAAGTCAAACCTACAAAGTCACTCAGAGAATTAAAACAGTGAATGTTACCTTAATCAGTGTCGTAACATTCTTATCCTGGCCAGACTGTGTGCATGTGTGTTTGCCACGTGTATGTATGTGTGTGTTGCCCTTTGCTGCCACATGGTCTTACCTAATCCAATTAGCTGAATGGACATGTCTTCTGTCAGAGGCTCACTGAAGACTGATAATCGCACACAATCACGAGCAGATACATGCTGAACTTTATGGTACAGTATGGAAAAACTAATGCCAGGTGGATATCTGTTCATAGTGGTATGCACAGCATGTAACGATAGTGTTTTTTTTCCTCACCTTTTTGTTTGTTAGCCACATCTCCTAATGTTGGGTCTGAGCTGGAGCAGGCCAGGCCTCAGACCAGTGGAGAGGAAGAGCTGCAGCTACAACTTGCCTTAGCCATGAGCAGAGAAGCTGCAGAGCAGGTACACACTCATTGTCATGGCCTTGCATCCCGATCCAACCAATGAGCTTTATTTAGGTTGTACAGGATCAGAAATTTGTGTGCATGAAGTATCAATGTGTGTTTAGGAGGAGCGCATTCGCAGAGGGGATGACCTGAGACTACAAATGGCTTTGGAGGAGAGCAAGAAAGGGGGTCCAGGCTCTGCAAAATTGGCCAAGAAGAAGAAAGAGGTAAAAATGCAGATAAACACTGAGCCAGGGCTGAATCAGTTATTCCATTATTACAAATGCATGTCTGAAATCATCTGGTCTCTCTTCGTCCTCTTATCCTGCCTGACCCCGTGTGCTCCATCAGTAGCAGTAACTGGCAGCAGACTGCCTCGTTCTCTCATCATTATTCTGCCTGAATAACTGGCTGCCTGGCCGGACTTTTTGGGCACAAAGTGCTCAAGTGTTGGAGTATGCTTGCATGACTTGGGCTCTTGTTTCTCAGTACTTAGTGACATAACTACCATCACTATGTTTGAGCAGTATTCCTTCTTCATTGACCAACAAAAAGTTTGCGCCACATTTTTTTCTCTCATCTCTTCTTCTGAATCGATTTTTTTCTATGTTACAGTCTTCCCTGTTCTTATTTACCTAAGCTATCTGTCTCTAACCAGCCAAAGTCATCTCTGATGGATCTAATGGATGTTCCTGAGCCAAGTGGCACTGCTGACCCGTGGGGTGCTGGGGCCGGGGCAGGAGCCACAGCTGCATCAGCAGACCCGTGGCAGCCTTATGGTAAGCGTACATATCAGTCATATTTATGATATGCACACACTGGATGTCTTTATCAAAAAGTATAGACCAAGGTTGCTGCGTGTTTGTGTGAGAGTGTGCCATCTCAGCTCTCCACCTGCAGCTCGTAGGACTGTGACTCTTTGTTCAGTAGGAATGCTGCTCCACTGGCTCGGCAGCATTGCTCATCAGGGAGCAGGGAGGCAGTTTAGAGGAAGATATTGTGGGGAGGGAAGAGAGAAAAAAAAGTGAGTGTGTGAAGGATTTGTGATGCAGGAAGGGGAGCTTGAAGAGATTAAAACGTGTCTGAGTTTATGGGGAGGATATAACCTTCCTTCGGTAACTTGATAGCAACCAGCCGTGTTGGGTTTGTCCATGTTTGCATGTTGGTCTCAACATAAAACAAATTTTGGTTTTATGCAAAATAATGGACATAAAGAACATAAACATGCGTTTAACATCAAATCTCTTTACAAATACAGATTCCATTTGTCCAACGATGAGTTAATAACAGACTAGTTTCCTTACCATTGTCCAGGTTGACAGGAATGTGAGGCAGGAACAGTATTTTACTCAACAACACTGTGTGTTTCAACAGTTTGGACTTTATTACATTTGCTGTTCTAAAAGTTCTTGGTTTATAAACTCTCCCATTCATCGCTGGTATCGTTTACACAATTGTTACACACAAAGTTAACTATTGAAACAAAGTGTAAGAAAATGTAACAAAGCACAAACAGAAGGTATTAAATGTGATCTTTTGAGTCTCAGCGTCACATGAAACTAGCCAGAATGAATTTTTATCAGTAATAAGACGACTGTCTGGTCACCCCCACACCCAGGCTCTGCCCCCAAACCAGCAGCACCAGTGGACCCATGGGGTTCTCCTCCCTCTGTTCCACCTTTGAAAAGCAGCGATCCTTGGGCAGCAAACTCTTCTCCTGCAGCAGACCCCTGGAACTCATCAGCTGCCTGCTCCAAGACCTCTAACACAGGTGTGCCCCCCCACACCCCCCACTTGTTTTATTAATCCGCTTCATGGCAGTTTAATATTCACAAGGGAAGTTGTGATCTTGGTGCTTAGTTAATCTCACCATCTGAGCAATTGGAGAAACTTATAGTTGTGAGAAATAACACTTTGCAATGGCCAACTGCACGCTTTCATCTGCTTATTGTGTTAATTCATTTTTTTTTTACTTTACCAAAGTATCTGTACTCATCCATATTTGTATTTTCTATTTCCATTTGTGTGTCTTTGTGTTTCTGCTGTTTGTGTTTTTTGTTTTGGGCACTTGTCTGTGTACTGTTGTCTGCGTGTATATGTGCGTGTGTGTATGTATTGTCTATTTACAGGTAGCTTTGACCTGTTCAGTACGTCCAATGGTACATCCAAAGAAGACTTCTCAGAGTTTGACAGCCTGCGCTCTTCCTCCTCTGTTCCCACTGGTACTCACCCTGTCTTTGTCCCTCTAATGACACTGAGTCTGTGTTGCTTTTCCCTCAATGTCTGAAAAGATGCCTGTCTACAGACAGTGTTACTGCAGGGCACAGACACGCACGTCTTGTCTTTGTATGTACCACCAGACTTAAGCAAAGACAGCGTTTGTACCTCTGGAGTCACGCTTGGATGATGTTGACTTCACACTTGAAATGCATTGAAATTCTTCTTAATTGAAACCTAATGGTTCAAATAAGCTGTTTGCTTAGGTCTGGTCGAATCTCACCGTGGTGTTGTCTAATGCAGCTTTCTTGTGTCCAAAGCTAAATACATTTTCAGCCCTGGGTCATGCAGTTAATGGAAATTATCTCAGATCTACTGTGACAGTTGTAGTCTTGTCCAGTACATCAAAATTGGAGGCAGATTACTCCAAAACTCTGAAATAAGGTTTGGTTTGAGGTTGTTCCAGTGACTGGTCTGGCGCAGGGCTGAAGGTTTTCTTCAGTTTCTAAGTGTGTAAGGGTGACTGGTCTCAGACCGAAGCTTTAGTTTAACACAAGATAAGGGAAAAAAGTTATTGCGGGAACCTCTCTGTAGTCTGAGGCTAATAACACACAACAACACACATTTACTGGTTTTATCATTAACATTATGTCACAGTTTTCACCTTAGACACTTCTGTATGTGTTTGCTGGCATGCTGGGTTTGTGAGAACACATTAAGAACTAATGTCTCCACTGCTGTCTCACCCAAAACAGCCAGGCTGTCTGCCTCTGATGTCCTCTCATAAAATAGCATTGTTGCTGTTTATTACAATGACTCAGCTGGATTATTCAGTAAATGTACAGGCACACATTTGTGTGTGTGCTACCGAACTGGTGATAAAGAACTCAAAACAGGAGCTGAAGATTTGGTAAAAGAGTCAATTATAAAAAAGAAAGGGTTCATTAAAATTTCCCACACAAAGACGAGGTCTTTTATGGTCAAATAAGCTTCTTCTTCTCTCTTCAGGTGATGCGGGCATGACGTCATCTATCCCCTCTCAACACAGCCTGGCAAGTAGCGGCAGCCTCGACCTGTTCGACCCCTTGCCCACCTTAGGATCCTCTTCTGTTACCGTAAACCCGACTAGAAAGACTCCAGAGTCCTTTCTTGGGCCTAATGCCGCTTTGGTAAACCTGGACTCTCTGGTGACTATACCGGCCCAGCCTGCACCAGTCGTGAACCCGTTCTTAGGTTCTACAGGTAACTAGCAGAATGAAATATGTGGCAGACCCCACTAAACATTTACTGCAAGTGGGTGAAACTAGTGATAAATGGTAGAAATAATAGTCCATGACTTGATATTGTCTACTTCATTCAGGTGGTGCTGCTCCAGCTCCCCATGCCAACCCTTTCCAGGTGGGCCAGCCAGCTCCACCTACCCTAAACCAGATGCGCGTCAGCCCGATGCCCTCTGGCTTTGGCGGCATAGCGGAGCCCATGGCCCTCTCATCAGTGCCCGCTCAGCCTGTTGCCGCAGTCCCCCTGGCGGGGATGACCCCCATGGGTCACATGATGCCAGGAATGGGGGTTGGTGCGGGTGGAGGTGTGGGGACAGGCATCGGAATGAGCGCAGGGATTCCAGCCTCCATGTCTATGCCCCAGCCACTGATGAGCATGCCCCCCCAGGCTGGGACGCAGCCTGCTGGAACCACCAACCCCTTCCTTTTGTGAAAGGGTGACCGGGGGGAGTTTTTGTCTAGAGTAACCCCTTCTTCTTCATCTTTTGCTCCTTCAGGAGTTTCAGTATGAACAAGAAGATGTCTCACCCCATTTATCCATTTATAACCCACTCCCAGCCAGGTCCCAGTCCAGCCTTCTCTCGTTCTTCCTCTTCTTTCCTCTCTTCTTTCCTACGCTGCAAGCTGCCTAGTCCTGTGTGTTCCGGACTGATCTAACAATAATACTGATGAACACAGAGATTTTTCCTGTTTCACAGGCTTAAAGAGTGCTAGTATTTAGTTTAGTTTTTTTTTTTTTGTTCTCCACACCGAGACAGGACAGAATGCAGACACTGCTCCATGTTTTCTCTCTTTCAACCAACTCTTCGACTTTGTGTATTTCCCTTTGGACTGCTCCGCTCCTCCTCCGTGGTGGGGTGACAGGAGAGTAACTGTACTAATACCAGGATCTTATCTGTTCAACAGAACTAATCTTTTATAAGCCCCGTCAGCTGGTGTGTGTGTGTGTGTGTCTGTGAGTACACAGCTCAGTACTTTTTACACTGTGTATATACCAGTGGGTTTTATTTACACACTGGAGTAAGGATGAGAGATGGTCGAATGTCTTTATACTCTTTATGTGTATGTGTTACAAAGCAGGAATTTTGCACAGTTTTTGCTTCTTTTTTTTCTTTTTCTCTTTTCTTTCTGCGACTGTTGGGCTCACCGTTACACCTTAGCTTAGGGAGGAGGTCTGACAAAGGAACCGAGATGAAACGCACACACTGCCTCGGCTGTTGGTACAACTCAGTCACAACTCTATTACTTTTCCAGCCCCCATGTCCTGGACCTTTTTTTTATTATTATCTTCAACATGGACATTGCTTTTGAGCAACAGACAGAATTAACAAGAACACTTGTCACAAGATGTGGAATCCTCTTTTATAATTCTGGGGGATGAAATGAGGAAAAAGACATTTTGTTAGTATGTTTGTACTGTTACTGCTCAGATACTAACCACCACATGTTGCATTTTCCACCGAGTTCCGCTTGTCCCACGTGAGCGTTTGTTTATAAAGGAAAACATGATTTGTGTTGGCATCAGTATTTTGCTATGAACAAATGGATACAGCGAGGACTTGTCTGACAGTTTTCATTTCCTTAAATATGTTTGTAGGTTCAAAGGGATGAGGGAGAGTTTGTCTGTGTGCATGTGTGAGATATAGCTTCCAAGTGTACTTTAATGAGCAAGTTTTTTTCCATTTCTCTTCATTAGAAACTAAACTTTGAATTTGCTCTAGTTAGCTTAAATGCAACTCAAAACAAGGGTTTGCTCTTAGCAGCCTTAAGTATGATTCTGTATGGATGTTTGCAGCCATATATCAAGGAGCGTTACTATGGTGACAAGGTTGCAAAGAAAACTCGAGGTTTTTAAGGGCACGTCGGCCACTAATCATTGTGAAACGAGTTTACCTCTGACTGGATTTGCTGTGGCTAATCTGTGTACAAGAACATTACCTTGTGCTCACATTCACACACCTTCAAAGGGGGTTGCTCCAGGATCAGCGTATTGATAGCACAGTGTGTCATGTCATGTAAACAAGCATTTGTTGATTACTTTTTTATAATTTACTTGTTAGATGTAAAATCCGTAGCCTGCCTTTGTGAGTTTTGGAGCTGTGCACTAGCCAAGCTATGTGTCACCTTCATTCTGTTTTCTTTTTTTTTTTTTTTTGTTTGGTCATTTTTCCGTCATTCTAGTTTTTTCACCCTATGGGTAGGCTGTCATTCTCTTCTCTTAGAAGCACAACGGTTACCAAAGTCATAGCAACTGTGATTTCTGAGGATGCCACACGAGGAATACTTTAAAAGTAGGGTCACACTTCACTGACATCTTTTTTTATGATTATTTTTCTGTTTATAAATGCTCATGGTGCGAAAGACAACATTGTTAAAGTGTTTTATAAGTCAGTTAATTTTCATTATCTTCAAGCGTCTGTGAGTGCTTCTATATTTTACATTTACAGATGGCGAGCTGAGCGTATGTCTGTGGAAACACAGCTAAAGACAAACTGCACCAGTTGTCTAGACTCTTCTTTAAAGTCAGGTGTTTTTTTTTTTTTGGTTTTGTCATTTACTGTCCGTCTTCCAACATGTTGAAGGCTTTTTAAAGTAAATTGTATTATTCTGATGGGAGTCGACGGTCTGCTGTAGTATGTCACTGCGAGGCAACCTTACCTCTATTCAGCGAGAGGTGGCTCCGATTCTGATTGCAAGGTGCGGCAGTGAGGATTTTTATGTTTAGGGACCTTAAAGAGTAGATGCAGACCAGCAAATATTTTTAATCTTGACTAAATATATGCCAAAATTGGAGTTAAAAAAAAGAAAAAGGCAACAAGAAGAGTTTGATGCTTGTTAATAAAGTCTTGTTTATTGAAATGCAACTGATAGTGTAGCAGATATGTCACTTTCTCATCGGCTTGTATGTCATTGTAACCTGAACCTAAACTCTACTCCAGCGATTGTGGAAAAGTTAATGTTTGCAATGGAAAAAAAGGGAGACGGGAAAAGAACAGCCTTTAATGTCTTGAACAAATGAAAATGGTCCACTTTTAGACGCTGCAGCTGAACATTTTTCTTGATCCCTGGCAGCAGCGTCAGTCGCTCCGGTTCAGTGAAAACATGGCCTGTGTGTAGCGAGCTCCTCTGTCTCATGTATTCACTATGCTTTTATCACGAGGACTAACTGACTTCATGGGCTGTATGTCTTTATATGCATAAACTGACTACTTTATTCTTTTTCATGTCTGTTTAGTTACCCTTCTCTTATTACTGGGAGCAGGCTGCTTTTTTATTTTTCGTGCTCAACCCGTTGGCATTATAACTGTATAATATAATTTATCATTTGTACTATTGTAACATACTGTTCTTCTGTACACCTTATTATTCTGTGTTATGGGTTTTTGTAGGAAACTTCATTGTGGTATTTTAACGGCATCTAAACGAACGCAGCAGGTTGCGCCCTGTTGGAGGACAACTGTAGCTGCATTGGCTCAAAATAAAAATGAATTCACTTCAGCTCTGAAAAGCTGATGTCTGTCTTCTTTTCATTTTAGACTTAATGGGTTACAAAATTGAATTCTTAAGTATTTGAATCCTACGCTTTCTTTCTGCAAGTATGGTCTGATAATGGATTTAAACTCTGGTCACGCCGCTAGATATGACTTGCTAGCACCAGGTCGGACCAACTTTTGCCTTCAGAACAGTCTTCTCCGTGGCGTTGATTCAGCAACATGTTGGAAACATGGTCGCAAAGGGAAGGACGAGGTCTCCAGCATTATTTACGTGGGCTGCACTTATTAAATGAAGCTAAGTTAGTGCTCAGGGGCACAAAGTGAAATTAGGAAATCTACGCCGTTACACCACCACCAGCCTGATGCAAGGCAGGATGAATCCTTTGATACACGTCTAGTCAGCCTCTGTTTTGATGAAGCCAGTTTGCTGCACTGCTGTTCCCTGTTTCAAGGTTTGATGGGTTTTATGATTATAGTCATGCTTAGAACCCTGACTATGTCAGGTTTCTGGTATGGGATTGGTTGATTATTTATGTTTACAAGCAATAAAACAAGTGTACCTTTTTTAAAGTGTCTAATGAGTGTATTTAGATATCTGGTATTTTAGATTTGAGAAAATGTCATTGTGATCTGCTGTAAGTGATCTGTATTATAACGTCCCAGTTATCCAACCTACTCAGATGAGACTACATTGGATGCGCTTTACTTTTAAACTTCAAATCTCGACTTGTAAAACTTGGATACTTGGAAGGTTGTGATTGATATAAAAATCTGAATTTCTGTCATGAATGCACCATCAGTACATCAATGATGGCACAAATGAGCATTGATGAAATGTATTTATGATCATGATTTTTGCTGGAAAACAGAGGGATGAAGCGGCTATGAGGTTCAGGAATTAGGGCCTCATGCAGCAGTTTTGTTTTGTGTTTGTGTTTTAACTTGGCCCAGCTGAATACATCATTTATGAGTCTATGGCTAAGGTGCTCTAGCCGTCCAGCTGTCCATGTTCCAGCTACCGATATGGGAAATAAAAAGATAAAGAAAGATCTGGTCCACATTTATTTATAAAAGTAGAAATGTATAGTGAAGTATAATACAAAATATGTTTGAAGAAATGTCCAAATGACTCACTTATGGACATTAAATTTACACAAAGGCTCATAAAAACTTTTTCATTTATGTGTAAAGGGTAACAAAAGAAAAAAGAACTATTAAATTTGTATTTTTTCCTCTGTTGACTATTCTGATGTGACAGACTCCAGTTGTGACGGAACTGATGATCTTGTGTCGTAACCCATCTTCTTCATGTCTTTAGTCATGATATTAAAGGAGATGGTAACAAAGCCTTGGGAACGAACTCTTGTCACTGCAATGCAAAAATAACACTCATTTTAAGCATTACACAGAATTAACACCCAAAAGTCGCATTCAAAGTTTTCACTTTTTTGTGTTCCTGAACTGAAAGGATGAGGATTACAGCTAGCTAGCATTATGCTTTTGGTGTATTATGTAGCACACACCTTCTCTGCCTTCACCCTGTGCCACTACCTTAGGGTCTGTGTACTCAGGCCGCCGTCCCAAAAGCCAGCTGTAGAAGAGAGAAGTCTTTATAATGTTTACAAAAATACAACTGATGGTGCAAAAAAAAAAAACCAAAAACCCATCCCCACATTATGGTTAATGTATATTAAGCAAAGTAACTTGCCAGTGTGAGCTTTCAGACTATTAGAAGATTAAATCTTACACTTTATAGACACCAGACTTAGTGTAGTTTTTGGAAATCCCTCAGATCAGCTTTCCTAATAGCTTTCCCCATTTAGGTTGACTTTCTGAGCCTGAATCAACTGTTTTACTAAGTATTCTCACCAGATTTGAAGAGTTACTATTTGTCAAGCTCTATTTTGATCATAACAATCTTATTGACAGCTCTTCACTTGTGTAACTGGTCCTGACAAGTCAATGACATGGTTCCACATAACTATTGTTTCAAACAACTCTTTGTGATGTGGAGGACTCTTCCTCTCATTGACAACAACGTCAAGCAAACAGTACTAATACACACGTAGAAGCAGTAAAGAGTGGCTGCTTTAACAAAAGCTAAAAGGCACATCTTACCCTGTGAACTTCTGCAGTCTCCACGTGGGCTCAGGAACAAACATGGCGATGGTTTTGGTATGTCTGAGGAGCAAGAACACATCTTATGCCTTAACTTGAAATGAATACACTAAACCAAATTTTGTTGAAGTTTGGGTTTAGTAAATGATAAAAGCTTGAAGAAAGAGTGAAATAGATGAAAGGACTGACTGGCCAGGTGTGAAGGGGATGTATGTTGCTCCGTAGCCCCTGACCACATCATTGCCAAACACATCTGGTCCATACACACTCACCACAAGCTGAGGCCCTGGAAAATAAATTGTAATAAATTATTACTTTCACATATCTGATTTCTGCTTGTCCTGGATATTTTGAGCAACCAGTTAAAATGGTTATCAACTAAATTTGTATACATATCTTAAATACTCACAGCCAGATGGGTTTGTGCTCTTAAACGTTATCTCCAATGGAAAGTTCCAGATTAACTTTTGTGAATGGCTGCTTTTACAGGTTATCTGAGAAATGCCTTCTTCCAACCCCTAAAAGGACACAAAAATATAAAAATGAGATGAAAACAAGGTTTAATCCAACCTAAATGTATTTGTGTTCATAAATTAATGGATACAAAGTCTACAATTATATTAGGGTCCAGTTTATTGTACTTTTGTAACAATCCTGGTTATTGAAATAATCTGAAAATTATTTGGAAAACAAGTCATTAGCCACTTTTCTTACCGTGGTAGGAGCCCAGTCGTGGCCATAGACGAAACAATATTTGCAGTACAAGCTGTCATAATCTGGAAACTGTAATAAAATAAAAAAAGAGTTATGTTTAAAAAAGTAATACAAGCCAACATTGCAGTGAGGCATTATATTATCGTACTATAGCTATAGCTTTTAGCTAATGCTAGGTGGAAAAACCGAAGAAAACAAACAGAAATTAACTAGCTACGAAGCTAAAGTACAGTAACACTCACGTTAGCGCTCTCTATTTGTCCGTTTACCGTAAGAAGAAAAACAGAAGAGGTGCTTGTAGCCATTATGGTTTTGTAAATGTCAATTCTAAGCTAGTTTCTTTAGCTAAAAATCGTCCACCCGCATTATCGGAGCCCGTTTCTAAGGCAACGTTTGTTCTTTTCTACGGAAACCTGTATGGATCAAAATGAACTACCGAAGGCCCAAACTATAATGCGTTATTCGTAAAGTCCACTAGAGGGCGACAATGCATCAAAGGCTAAACTACTGTACAGGCACATAAGGTTGTCCCACGTAGATAAAGCTGGATGTAGATAAATGTATTTTCTGCCAGAGCGTAATGGAGGATTTAGATCACTTAATCTTTACCCTGCAGAACTTATTCAGTGGATCTGTTCTGTAAAATTTGGTACTTTTATTACTGACAGTGTCATTGACCATTGTATCAATAATATTTTATTAGCTAAGCACTATATACATAAATGTAGATTTTTCAAATCCCCCCCCCCCCCTAAATTTCCTACAGTGGAGGAATAAATTCGCACTGTTCTACAAACCACTTTCTTTTGTCAAGACTAAGAATGCCACAAAAGTAACATCATTTATGTAAAAAGTTATTGCCTTGTGTAATCACAATCTTCAATGCTTATTTGTAATAAATGGCCCTGTATCCCCCCTTGTATGCCCCTGTTTTTATCGTTAGTTAGTTTTTTTTTTTTTTTTTTACCTTTTATCCATGTTATATAAATCTATGTTAATATAAGATCTGATGTATATTGTATACGGTACCTATTTTTACTTGTGTTTTGCTTAAACAAAAATTAAATCAAATAAAAACTGCATTTCTCCCATAGACTGTATATAATTATACATTTTATTAATTATACATATATTTCCCTTTATTTAAACAATACATATAGACACATATTTAGATACACACACACACATAACACATGATACATGAAATATATAAACAGAACAAAACATGGGAACTGAGGTAAAATACAATTGAAACTGCTTTTAGCTTTCTCAAGAAATTTCTGGTTGTTTATGATGTTTTATAAAAATATACTTTATTAAATATAAACACCTTTATAATTTGCACTAAAAATGGGCAAAATGGGAGGTTTTCATCTTGTTTAGGTTATTATGGTATTCATTTTCTTGTGCAGCCCACTTGAGATCATGTTGTTCTGAACGTTCTGAACTAAAATGGAAATAAACACATAGTTTAAAGGAGAAAGGGTTTTGAAGGGGTACAATGTTAAAAAATGTTTAAGAAGCACTAGCCAAAAACACAGCGGATCACCTTCCTTCCCCCTCCGCTGCATTGCACCATGTTTTTACAACAGCAGCCCTTTAGGGGGAAATAAGTTGTTCCAGAGCAGGTGTCCAGGGATCTCTGGGTGTAAGCACGCTTTTCAGCTGATTGTAATTTGTGCTGTTAGGTGTCAATACACACTCTGGACCTCTTGGTTGGGACAGAGGCCTCCTCCTCCAAACCCACATTTTACAATTCAACTCTTCAACTTCAAACATAATGTTACTGATTATACTGCAAAATACTTTTCTCTAATGGCTGATTGTGAAGAGCACCAAATACTTTCATATCGCAGTTGAAGTATGAGTACCAGAGACGCAACCACAACAACTTACATGCAGGTAACATATTATATCCAACAGGAAGCTACTGCAGATGTGGAGGCTGGAGGTTATGTGTTGCTACCACCACACTGAAAAACGTTGCTGTGGTCAATGTTGTTACTCTAACGAGTGAATAAACGTATAATTCTGGCAGAGATTTGTTCACATAAGCTGGTGCTTATATTCCAGCTTCCATCGTCTCTGCCCTCTCCTGTCTTGGCTTCATCCCATTGACACTCCTCTGATCTTCTGACCTTCATAAAGCACCCAAACAGAAGCTCACCTCTGCTTTATTTCTTCTTTAGCTCTGTCAGTTAATTTCCTGTTTCCTCCTAACCTGTTATAACTTTAGTTACTTACTCTGTTCTTCTGTTTGTGCAACAAATCTGGCAGTTTGCTGTTATTCACTTTGTAGCGGGAATCTCCTACTCGCGTCATGAGTAGCTGTGCTGCAGGTTTTACATAAACCTGGTTGGTTTGAGATGTTGCGTTCCCTGCATTTGCTTTGAAGCACTTATATCCTTTATATTATATCTATTTTTACCTGTTTTCATTCTTTTGCTTTGGCATTGCTTTTTAAACTTTGCCTCGCTGTTCCTGACCAAGCCTCACCCTCTTTGGAAAACTTGTTTGTCTGTGTCCTGTCCTTATATCTCCATCTTCATTACAAAAAGAATATCCTGTTTGTTTCTCAGACCTTCTTTTGTTTCGTTTTTTTTTAAATCATTCTTTGTCCTCCTTCTCTGCTGCATATTTGGAGTATTTGTCTCCAAGTCCCTGGCCTGCACCACTACTCCGATCACTTTTCATCTTCCTCCCAGCATCTCCCTATCCCTCCTTCTCTTCACCCACCATTTCACTGTCCCTCCTTGTTCTCCTTTTGCCAAATTAGTCTCTTTTTTCTTTCCCCACCTCCTGAATTCAATCTCATTTTCACTGCTTTTGCTCCTGCTGCCAACATTTTTTCTCTCATTGTCCAGCCTGTTTGTTTCTCCATTCCTCTGCATGCAGTAGCCTCCTTGTCTCAATCCTCTCTCCCCCACCACGTTCCTGTTCCTCATCTTTTCCTTCTCCATCTCCCAAGACCTCCTTTTTCCTGCCAAAAGCCTGATTTAGATCCAGCCAGCAACATAAATGGCATCCCATTTAAAGATGTTGCAGGGGGTGAATCCAAAGAGTTGAAAAGAGTTGATGTAGCATATTTCATATATAGGACATCATTTTCAACATGGCTTTTATATATATATATATATATATATATATATATATATGTGTGTTTTTTACAGTGTGTAAAAAATGCAGAAATATCAATACATATGTTTTGTTGAAGAGCCTTTCGCTTTTACCACTTGATGGGTGACTCATCAGGAACAAAGGTGGGTGGTAATAGGGGAAAAAAAAAAACGACATAGCGAGAATAACTTTCCTTTTTTTGGCCTTTTAATCACAATTCAAACCAAACAGATGTGATGCTTGACAGCGAGGATTTAGTTATGTTTATCTACAGTTTTTAAAGTACAAATTGTGCAACCACATTGTTCCTTATGAGACCAGTACACTTCTTCTCCTGCACACACTGCATGAACAAGGAGAAAACAGGTGTATGCAGGTGTATGCAGGGTGGGGGGTACAAAGAGAAGGAAAGGCAATGAGAAGGACAAGTTGGAGGAGGCAGAGGTGTGGAAAACGAAGTGGACAGGGAAGGAAAGAAGAACGTAATGAGGAAGGAGACGGCGAATAATTAATAAAGAGGTGAAGCAAGCACGGAATCTAAAGAGACGGGAGGAAGAGTTGCACATGGGAGGTGAAAAGCTGATCAGTAAATATTGATGAAATTTACTAATAGAAAATTACTGATGAGAGACTCCAAATGACTGGAACCAAATGTTTCAGTCAGCTTGGAAAAATGAATGAGCAGCAGTACTGTGAAAGACTTGCAGCTAACGGGGTGAAGGATGGAGCTCAGTATCACGCTCAAATGTAAAAATGTTATTAGTTCATCCTCATGAAAACATGAGAAATCTCTCTCGCCAGACTAGGAAGCGCTGGTCAAATTTCACATTGCAAAAAGAATCTGGAAGTGATGATGGACAGGTTAGCCAATAAATGTAATCACTGGAGTGCAGAGGAAGTGTGTGGGGGGGAGAAAGTGGGAAGTTATGGTTTGAAAGGATTAAAAGAAGCATTTCCTTAGTAATTTATTACTGCTGACACCATTGTGACAGCATCTCTACCACCACACAAACCCAGCCTGCTTGTTACTGACTTTTATAGAAAGGAGTCCAGACAGCAAAGCAGATTTAGTTTTTATTCAATAGATGTGGATTCCACCCCATCTGCTTTTGGTTACTATTAGGACAACTATTGATATATATGAAAAAATAAACCAGGAAAAAACCTCATCTGTCTGCTGGAACCATGAGCTGCTCCAGCTGTGGTCTTATTCTCATTTAAGCTTCTCTGGCTGCTTTTCTCCCTCCGTCTGTGGGAAAAACTATCTTTGCAGGTATATGTTTAAATCCTGGTCCTGTTTGCATGAGCTCTACACTGTAGTGTGGCTATATTCAACAGTTAGATGTGCTTGTGTTGACATGTGTGTGTGTGTGGTCCCTCTTTGGCCCAGTTTAAATCTTGTATTCCCTCTGGGAGAAGCACCAGAACACCATATCATATTTTTAAACTCACCCTCAGACTTGGAGTCCTCTTCCCATGTCCATAGTGAAGCTGCTCCGTTTACACCGAAAGCTTCTTTTGCAAATCTTGTGCAGGTTTTAGTCATGAACAGGCTTCATTTTCTTTCAAGTCGACAACATTAGCCCTGAAGGAATATTTTAATCACTTGAGGAGAAATGCTTAGTTGGTTTCTTGCCGAGAGTTGGACTGGAAAATAAATAATATCACTAGGAAAAAAAGAGAGAAGTTAGGAAAGCACTGATGAAAGTTCACACTCAGCAGGTTTTAAAAGTGGACGCTCGCCTGTTCAGCATCAAATAAATTCATTTGCTAAGATGAAAAACTAAAAACTGATGGTTTAGGCTCATTATACTAAACACAGAGGTTTGGCAGTGAAAGCTAATTTTTATAAAAAAAACAAAAAACAAAAAAAAAACAAAACAAACAAACCAAAAAACACTGATTGGTGGAATTAAAATTTCAACCCTCCTCAGTGTGGAGGAAACAAGTGTTTACTGGACATATGCTCTTTCCAACAATTCTCTTTTGTGAGGGTTGCAACTCAACCAGTCTGTCTTAAACAGGTTCAAATATCCACAAGCTTTCTTTCTGTTTTCTTTATTTAAAAGAAACTTTTATTATAGAAGCCGAATTGTTTACTTTTGCCGTCCTCATGCTGGAATATCTATATTCTGCTAAGCTTTACTTTAAACTCTGTTTTTTGAGTTCATTTGGAAAACATCCAGTCTATTGACTTAGCTTTGATTGAAACAAATACCTGGATGCAAGAGCCTATGCTCACTAAGACCCTTCCAACAAATCAGGAACAGCTGACTTTATCTGTACACAAACATAGTTTATCATCTCCCGTGGAGGCTTTGAAACTAACAGCTGCAACTTGTAGACGACGAAGAGCAAGACAAGAACACTTTTATGTGTCCGTTAGACAGTTTCCCTCCACATGGGCCTAATGTCAATTTACTGCTATATTTATTTATTGTTATATTTATAAAACACGACTCCACACAGCCCCTTATCATGATATCTCCACCTCTATGTTTTACTGTTAGGACAATGTTCATTTCTGCTGGACCTGATTTCAACCCAACAAGTTAATGTCCCCTTCTGAAAAAAGTGACAACCATTCTCTCAACCATCAGTATTCAGGCTTTTCCTTTTGTTCTTCAGCAAAAAGGAAGGTTTCTGATCTGCTTTGACACCAATCAGAGATCACCCACATGAGGTTATAAAGCTGTGACAGACACTCCAACCTTAGCTGATAATTCACGCTTTAAGTCAAACAGCTCCCAGACTGACCCAGATTGTAAAAGAGTAAACATCTGCAGCTGCCACGGCTTTCTAAAAGATACATTTTACCACCAGTGCTCTTCTGCATTGCAACTACTCAATATTCATGTGAAAACATCCAAAAAAGGTGGAAGGTTCAGAGAATACATGATACAGTGAATCTCTTAGCATCGAGCTCATCCTCTACTCTGAGATCCTGCTCTGCCCCCAGGCGTCTACCCAGCATTATGACCTCTTCCGTCCTTCACTGAGAAAGCAACAAGAGATGAGAAACAGGGTGGCACAAGAGTTAGCCACAAGGACAAAAAGAAAAAAAAAGGAAGCAGTCTACTTTTTTCACAAGACTGATGTTTTCAAGCATCATGAAGACATGAGGAATGAGGAAGAGGATGTTCTCAAACAGCTGGTGAGAAGGAAAAAAGGGGGGAGCGGGGAGGTTCTTCACATATTCATCATTGGAGTGAGTCTTTAAGGTGAGGCTAGTCTATTGAGCACCCCATGGGAGGAGCAATAAGTCATGATGCTGTTGGCACTGACTGGCGAGGAAAAAGTGATGAGAAATACATTTTTATATGCAATACTGTTTCTCGGATAAGGTTATCAGATAACATCTGGTCACTTCAAAATGTCTCATTTTAATTTCACAATGATAAATGTTCAGCATATCTATCATAAATTCAGACTTTGAGATGTGTCACTGACCTCTTGGGTTGTGGATTAAATGCATGACGCGTATTTCGGAGCTACGTGAGGTCGGTATGTGATGTGGAGGCACACACCCTACAGATTATTATTGATCTCCTTCAGTGGGAAACATTTCAACTTCGACATATTTCACATGAGTAAAACATATAAATGACATTATTATATGTACAATGTTACAGCAATTTAACCACAGAACTCAGAACTAAAGCCATTTACTTGCATATTATAGGTAATCAGTTTGTTAGACACATAATTATAAATATAGAAATATGGCGTGAAGAATCTCACACAACAGCCTGATCATTCATTTCAGTTCTATTTTTTTAGTTGTATCTTTAGTTGCTTTAGTACAATGTTGATTTATGTACCATTTAATTCTAAGTACAAAGGATGACACTCTTGCATTTACCATTTAGCATGTTATATTTTTTATTAATCATAAGCCGAAAAATAAAAGCTTGAAATGCATAAAAAATAATGTGCAAACGTGCCTGAATTGCTGTTTACATTTACTGCCATACTGCCTCATGTTGCATTTGTTGTCAGAGTGCATCAGAGGAAGGCGTAAGCGATCCAATTGTAGGTATCTCCCCTCTGTTAATCACCTGTATCTTTTCCAACACCTGGCAGTTCTGAAACACAGCTGAATAAGCTGGTTCTCTCGCGGCACACCTGCTGGACTTCAGGAGGCATAGAGGAAAAATATCTTCTACTCTGTAGCTTCTGCAAATAAGCACACATGTCGCTTACAACACTTGGAAGGTAAAGGCAAATTAGAGTCCGGAGAAACAGACTTTTACCTGGATAAGACTGTGTTTTTACAGTTTAGGAGGATATTGCCACTGAGATTTGACCAACATAGTTTCGACACACGTCTTTGTAGTTTATCGTTATAGGTTTCACAGAAACCTTAAATTTTACACCTTCAGGCTGGTGGATGATAAGTTAGAACCTGACCCCTTTGACCCTGAACACTTGCAGTCTGAAGGGTCATTTTTCTCTTTCTGCTTGTATATGGTGAGATGTTTGAAGCCATATAACCTAGTCAGCTATTCAATGTGATCTATAGGGGTATGAGCACCACAGAGTTTATTATATTCCCATCCAGTGGGGGTAGGAGTGTACCACCGAGAAGATGCCCCAACCCCATAGTTGGAACATTGATTTTTATCAACAGGAAAGAGATGCTTTATCATCCACCATAAATGCAACATGTGAGAAAAAACAGAAGTACAATGGTGATACAGGAAGCATGGCCAAAGCAATAAACAAACTAAAAATCCCATATAAGACCATTAACAATAATAATTACGATAAAAAAAACTTTAACACCATAAAATGATCAGAATCTGGAAAAATGTTCAAAAGGAAGTCACATTTAACTGGTTGAGTAAGCTTGCAGCTAATCCATAAGTCATTGGAGCTTAACAGAACCTAAAGTTGGGAGCGTCTAATGGAAAACCCAACAACGTGTCAATGCTGATCATGCAGAATTAATTTTATGTTCACTGAAAATGTTATCTTTGATTTAATCTTAATTCACTTTTAAAACTCGATTTTAAGATGTCCAGTCTGTTAGAAGATCTAGAAACAACTGTGCATACAGATAAGTCAGTCCTAGTTTATTTCACCTCTGCGTCTGGAATAAGGATGGATGGATTAGTAATATAAATGCAGAGCAATTTCTTGGATTAATATACGCAGTCTGCACCAACATGCACACTTGCTGCACTGACCAGTTGAATCCAT
>JBAMHX010000023.1:8535410-8580459 GCA_037177515.1 Pseudomugil tenellus | reverse complement strand
ATTGACGCAGACATTTACCATTTGGAGACCTACTACAATGTCCATTAAATTACTTGGCAGGCTATCTTGTTCAAACATGCAGGTTCATTTTTGGGAGGACAGATGCTATGGTAGTTTCACTTTTTTTCTCTTTAACCTCGATTTTCCCATTTGCCTCTTCATCCTTGTCTATTAATCTTCTTTTTGTTTGTAGAATTGCAGAAAATACAAGGATAAACACAGAAAATAGTGTTACATCATCAGCCTTGTGGTAGTTAATAGTGTAATGTAGTATGGCTGTTGCACAATGATACATCATATCTGATTTCCAGAATGACAATCTTACCCAAACATTTACCCCCTTTGTTGGAATTTACTGTGTAATCTCTGGTAACAGAGATGCACGTCTGAATAGACATCTCCGGGTAAAGTACGGTAGTAAAATGTCCGGAAATCACCCGCTTGCCATGTCTGAATAGTGTGAACATCAAAATAGAGCAGGAAAACACAAATGTCCCTCTTCCCAACCATATTCCCAGGCCAGCCGTGACATATAAACCAGACACTTATGTCCTGGGTCATCACCACCCTGGTGGGAACAGCTCACCAGGGATTCGTACTAACCAGATGCCTAAAAGCACCTCAACTCCTCCCAATGTGTTAATTACAAGTAAAATTACAAGTGTTTTAAGAAAAAAAGCAAACTAATTTCAAATGCCATGTTGTATGTTTTAATGTTTGATTAAAATATCAAAAATAACAATTTTTCACATGAAAAAACACACAAAATAAGGGTCTAGCAATAAAAAAAACTCACTAGCAAACAAATCACTCATAATTGTTAAATGAAACTAAATTAATTACAAAGCCATTTGGGAGCCAAAAGAGCCAAATCTTTGAAAGGCGCTAAACTTCCCATTACTACTTTTTATGTAGAACGTAAATACACTACTAGGAGAAGGGAATGTGGTGAGTGTAAAGTTAGCAAATACTGAGGTTAAGTTTTTTTGCATCAGTATTGGTTATTAAAATTAGAACAGCGCAAAAATAAGTAAGGATGAATATACTGTATGAAGGACTGAAATGTATTATGTATCTTGTAGGTTAAACTCTGTGATATAACTGTGGTCATCTTGAACAGAGCAACACAGAACTGCATGTGTTTCGTGTTGAAATGTATAGTTGCAGTAGGCAGGGTCCCGCAGGCAGCAAAATCTATATTTCAAGAGCTGCAGAGCTGCTGTAGACTTCTGCCTGCTGCTTTGAAGACCAAAGGGGGTGTTGGATGGGGTTGGGAGGGGGTTTGGTTGGGGTGGGTAAAAGAGGCGAAGCTCTGGTGGGCAAGGACTGCAGGGAAAGAGAATATGACACACGTAATGAATAGAGACAGACATGAAAAATAGGAAAATTCGAAACTGATCGTTAACAAATGCGTGCAGATGTGATACCATGCTGCCAGGTCCCACACTGGAAAAAACAAAACTCTGAATATTTGGCATGAGATAGTGTTGCTCAGCAAAACAGAAAGAAGATTAAATAAAAATATATGACTTGTTTATCTTCTGTCCTGTCACTGACATTTTTGAATACCCTCTTGACACACTTTAAGCCTATCTAAAGGCACAGATTATAGAGAGGCTGTACTAAAGATAGATTCGTACACACACTATAGCCATCATTCTTTGTCCATTACATTGTCACATAAAGGGGTCCTACATCTCACCATGTTACTCCCAGTTGAAATAAAAAAATCCAACATTTTTATTGAATTAAGGGATTAAACAAAGCATGAGAGTTACTACGCACTGTGATATAGTGCAGTTAGGTGATGTCACATTTTTTTCCTCACTTCACTGGCCTTAACTTTGATCTATGACCATCTGTGGGATTCAAGAGTGTTTTGTCTATCAGTTCAAAACTTTACCCAGGCAAACACTGCAAAGAAAGTAAAAGATTAGCAAAAGACAAAGGTCTGCACAAACCTTTAGTTTTTGCTTGATAAGGTAGTAGATTTATTTTGGATCTTTAACCTTTTGAGAAGGCCATCCTTTCTTCATCACCTTTTACGGACAGCAAGATATTTCTAGGATCTGAAGTTTTTAGGCTGAATCGATCGCTCTCCCTCTGTGACTGCAACATAAACCTAAAGGACGACAAACCACTCTAAAGATTTACCAGCTAGAGAGAGTCGCTCCCATTCATTAAACCCCCTAAACCTATTAAATCTTTGAGATATAACTGATTACATGTTCTTCTATTAATTTAATTAGTGTAAATACAACAGTTATAAAACTTATTTGAAGGACGTTTTCATGAAGGTTATATTTATGCAGGTTTTCCTGAATATTACAACAATGCACCAGTACTCCGACATCTACTACAACTTTCTTGTCCTTCTTGCTTTTTAATTAAGCTTTTTTAACTGAGGTCACTTTGCACCAACTCTCCAGCTCTTATGCAACCATTTACCAACAGACCTGAATCAAATAGCTGAATTTCCTCTTCTACATGTCATTCAGCTCTGCAGAGGCCTGATTTAGAGCCATTCGTTTGATTCAGGTGTGTTTGACAATAGGCGGTGGGTCAAAGGAAGATTTCGCGTATTTAAACGACCTCCACCGAGTGAAGACCTAATTTTTTGTAAACACAATCTTAAGCAAAAGTTTTTTGGCACTGTGAAAACTTGCATTTTTTCGCTCATCTGTGACTTTGTCTGAGTTATCTGATCCGGCAAAACGAAGCGGTCAGCTATAGTCTGGGTCCCATATGAATGACGTAAACGTAGTTATTGTCCAATGACACTTCTTGACACTTACAGGCAGGGTGCTTTATTCCTCCGGGTTTAAATCAGGTTTAAACTATCAGAGCTGACACCTCGCTCAGTACAATTTGAAGATCACACAGTGCTAAAATAATAATTATGCGATATCATTTGAGGGAAATAAAACGAAACAAAGTTAGCAACCAAGCTTTTAATAACTGTTTTATGTAACATGTGAATGTTGCACCAATCTGTTTTCAAAGTTACCAAAGCATCTATGGTTACACATAACATATATCATCATTTTCCCACATTTCAGGTCATGAGTTTTTTTTGTTATTTTTTGTCAATATTGTGACCAAATGAACATGAAGTTAGCAATTCACATACTTTACATAATAGAAATAGAGTATGTTTGGTTTATTTAGTAGTCTTTATAACCCCCTTCTCAGAAACAGGATGGAGGAAATGTAGTTTGTGTTTCAGTGGAGGCAGCGGCACCACTGAGTTCTGTGGCAGAACAGACAGTGCACACATTTAGTTAAAAAACTGAGGTTTGTCATCAGGTTACAGTTAATAGTGGGGTTATATTGATGCTTTGACTTGCTGAGAGACATAATTTGCATGTTAAGTTTGGCTATATATGTTTCTTAATTGTCCATTTATAACTTAGTGAGCTTTAAACTTCAGGAATTTGCTGAATCCAGTAATTAGTAGCTATAACAGAGACTGCTGGAGCTGCTTCACAAACATCACTGACATTGTTTTTATTCTCAGATGTAAGTCGTTTTGAAAAAAAGCGTCTGCTAAGTGAATGTAATGTAATGTAAAAAAAAGCTGAGAGAAAAAGTGAAAAATCTTCTTTATTTCCTAAAGAAAATTAAGGAGATGCTAGGTATCAAATCAGAAAACAATATGAACAATATGTGTCAGACTTCAACTTCAGCAGTGAATCTGTGGAGTAAAAGATAAGCAACAAACTACAACCATAACAAGCACAGCTTTGTCTTTAACTCAAGACTTAAGTTTATTATATTATTCCTAAAACATGTAATACACACAGACACACACACACACATGTAAACAAACAAACATGAAAAACAGACAAAATATCTGCATTTTAAAATGCTACTAGGGGAAAAACTGTTGTAATGAGGGTGTGTGGTATGGTGTGATTAGGACAAAGATGCAGGAACCAGAGGGGGCAGCAGAATTGCAGAATTACTTAAAGTATTTTGCCAGAACAAAAACTACAACAATCTAATTCAACTATCACAACTCATATAATGATCCAGCAACGAAACAGGAAACCAGTTTAAATAGACAAGGAACCAAACGAAAAACAGGAACTAATGAACAGAACCAAAAACAGGAAAAAGTCTACAAAATAAATCAGGAAAACAACACAAAAAGTCCACATGTAACCCAAACCATAACAGTAACTCTTGCTACCTGTAAACACGTGATTTGACGCATGTCCAGCGGGGAAATAATACTCACAGTCAAAAAATCATTATCTCTTTGTCATTATTGACACAAAGAGTAATAGACTGCAGCTGAAAATAGGCATTTGGCATTCAGCTTGTAAACTAGCTTGCTAGCTATATGCCATGTCTCCTCGCTGCTTTTGTGTCTCCTGAAACAAAAGGTGTTTGGAAAAGAGTTTCCTGGACAACCTGTTGAGTGTTCTCTCTGTCTGCTGGAAACAAGAGAAGCCTAACTATGAAGAAAATGCAAAAGATTTAAAACACAAAGTGAAAATTTGCGCCGTTTAACTATTTTACACTTCATAAGTCTAACAACTCCCTCAAAGTGCAACGTCTTAGAAAAACTTGCATCCTAGACAGATGCTACAGAGCATCAAGGTGAGGTGTTCACCCAATTTCTAATCAGATCTGATTTGTTACACTGCTCTAAATCTTTACAAAGATTATGCCTACATTATACACAAACCAGAAGGTTATAATGCTCTGGTTGGGTGTTGTACATATGCACATGCAATAAAAGAGAGCAAGTATGAATGAGCTGATTTATGAGATGTATAATAACATATAACAAGGAGCTCTTAACAGATAATGCAACAGTTTGAAATGTAGAAGTGGAGAGCTCCAGCTGGAAAATAACACCATGGTGCGTGATCATAAATAATTGCTGTTTTCATGTATTTGAGCAATTTGTCCTGGTAGGTCACACAGCAGCAGGATGGCATATTCACTGAATAAACAAGAGACCTCAGGTCATATTTTTGACTCAAGCTACGCGCCCCTGAGGAAAATTTTTTATCATGCTGAGAAAAAAGGCAGCTCTGATCGCTTTCAGAGGATCGGTGATACCAAATGCAAATATAAGCCAATGAATGCATTACTATGCATATGGGCTAGAAGAAAGCCTCTGACATGATATGTCAGGACGATTCACACTTCAAACATGTTGCTGTGTCTTAACGCTTGTTGTCTGAGGATTCACACACTTTCTGTATGTGCGTGGGTGCATGCATGTCTGCCTGTGCATCACAGTGCGCACACATGCATCCACTCATGCTTCTGCGCTAAAACAGCGCAGTCTGGTTGCATAGCAACAAAAACACCAATCCCCTCTGTCCTCTCTTCATCTTCTTTTTCCTCTGTGTGAGTGTTTGAACTGGGAGAGTAACCTGAAAACACTCACAAAGCTTCCACACGCTCACCTCTGAGTGTGCTGCCTTGCTCAAACGACAGCGCATGCGTGCATTTGCATATCTGTCACAGTGTGTTTGAGCGCCTGATATCTATAGATTCCACAAAGATGAAAGCATGAAAGAGCAAGAGGAAGGACAAAAAACATTCTCTCAGCTCTGAAGACTTACAGGGAAGGAGGGGCATGCAGTTTAGCTTCATGCTGTTTTTGAATATTGAT
Source organism: Pseudomugil tenellus (assembly GCA_037177515.1). Classification (NCBI taxonomy): domain Eukaryota; kingdom Metazoa; phylum Chordata; class Actinopteri; order Atheriniformes; family Pseudomugilidae; genus Pseudomugil; species Pseudomugil tenellus. Next base: position 8,574,824 of record JBAMHX010000023.1, on the reverse strand, counting down.
AATTTCTCCATTGATATTGGTAAGGGTATTAGAATTTGCTTGCCTACAGCAAATTTCTTCATATCCCGATGTGTTTTTTTTTTTACCCAGCTTCCTTTTATTCTCTCTTTGCTCTCTCACATACACAATACCACAGCTAAAGTGGGAATTCTTGACAATCACATTACCTCCTTCAAGCACCCCAGTGGCCTTGTTAGAGAAATATGCATAACTCCTTCATTTACCCCTGGAGCTGAACAGCTACACCAGATAATTTACTGAACCAACAGATGCAGGAGAATTTAGTTTTATTAACCAGCATGTATAGTGCTGAGATGTCATTCTGATGTTACACGTCTACAAATGTCCATGTATCAGATGCAACTTTAATATGTTTGTGTATGTAACACATATGCAAGCACTAGGCATCATCTCCCTACTGAACAGTAATCAGAAGACACAACATCATCATGTGCATAATTCAAAACAGTGTCACTCTCGGCAACTACACCAGCACTGGATTGAGGCTATGCATATGCTGTAATTTTATGCGTTCCCAGATGTGACACAGCATGTAAGCTATGCACTTGGATTGTTTAATTTATGCAGGGAGCGTTAAAGTAAGCGAGGGATCATTGCTGGCTGCAGACGGATGTGTTCAATTTTATGCATTCTACAATGTGAGAAGATTGGATTTGGATAAACGTGACTGTAATGTGGTATCTCACTTTGCAGCCAGCAGAGAGGTTGTTATGACCCAGTAATCCAAACATTAATAAAAAGTTGAATCCTGCCAGGGGAAGGCAAAACAAAGCAGGGGTGGTGAATGGAAATGCTTTCAGCTTCATTGCCCTGCCAAAGACACACTTTTAGATGATGGACATTTATTACATGTATGATAAAGACCATTGTTTTCTAAATGACTAAACTGTTCTTCTGACCATTTTTTATGTTTGTTATATCTATAATCTTACACTTAAGGAAAACATACTGACATAATGTGATGGCATTCATCCATTGTCTCATCAAAGAACAGAGGAAATTCTGTTTTAGATATAATTTCTAACCACCTAAAATGTGATTTCTAGATTATATTGGTTTGGTTTGCATCTTATTGACTTTAAAGAAAGCAGACCTGGATTAAAAAAGAACAAATTGCCCACTTTGAGGAGAGAGTTTATTGTTCCCGCCAATTTTTCCATGTTGTTCAAGAATGGGACTACAGCAGTAGATTGACGGGTGAATTGCAGATCGGGAAGTGGTCAGCAGTGTATTGGTCACAGTGTCTATTTGTTGTGGTAGAGAAAGCTGAGCAACATGGGAACAGGATTGATTTACCAATCATAGTTGATGCTTGGCATACAGATCTCTGTGGTTATTGACTAAAAGAGAGCGATCAGGAATCCAAAGGCTGGAAATAAGTTTCTTTCAAAAAATAGTGTTTCACCCTAAATGACAAGGTGAGGAGCTCAGACATTCAGGACAGGTTCAGTTGCTACAACTCAGCATTGGAAGGAGCCAGTTTGGGATGAGGGAAAAGGGATTCGATCTTTTTGGTAAGTCAGGAACATCTGAGTCACTCCAGTGACTCCAGCTACTGATAGTACTCACAAGGGGAGGTCTGGAGAGCTCTGTTCACAAATGAATGATTTTTATACATTGACACTACCTAAAAAGATGAGGGCTATAAAGTCATCACGTGACCACTTAATGATGAACCTAAAGAGAGATGTTACATGCATTTAGGAAGCATTCTCAAAGCTTAATGTTTGAATTCCTAATGTACAACAATTATGTTACTTCTCATTTTTTTAACTGGCACACTTGTAAGCTGCATAAAAAGTTCTTTCTGTTTTATACCTCCTGGCCAACACAAATAACTGAACATATTCCAGTATTGGGAGATATTTTCTCAGAAGTTAGAGATCAAAACAGAATTGTCCATCAATTGAATCTGAAACCACATTTTTGTTGCTTTTCAGTTTGTGTTAAGGCTGTGTACATTGCACATAGATAGAGACTAATTTAATGGAAAGAAAGTTGATGTAGGTACGTTTGAACCTGGTCATTCTTTCTGGTTTAGGACACAAGAAAGAGCCTTTTCGCCTTTGTGACCTTCTACTTAAGGATATTAAGAGAATATTTGAAGAAAAAAGTTGGGACACAGATTTTGGTTTTAAAAGACAGAAGGTGCTTCTTTGTACTTTTGCCATTTCTGCTTGATTAATGAAGCTGCACATGTCGAGTGTAATGCTGCGATTTTATAAAGTGAAACAGTTCAATCTGCAGCGATATCAGCATGCTTAATCACAGTAAATATGGTAAGATAGTTTATATATTTATATGTATACAACAAGGTAGGTTTAGATGATGGAACATTTCTTAAGATTACTTGAAATAATCATATCTAAAACACAGATTACAAAATAGAAGGGTAGTGGGGAAAGAGGATTGTTTTTCCTCTTTCTCATGGTTGGCTGAAACTCATACTGTCTGTAATCTACCTGAAATTAAATTATTAACTACATTTGGGGCTGGAGAGTTTCTGTGCTGCTGAAAAAGCAATTTCGTTTTCTTCTTTCTTTTTTTGTACTTGGCTTCCATTTTCATGGCAGCTTATACTAAATGTTTATTTGAAGCAAAGCCATGTTATGTGAGAGCAATGTAATTAAGTATTTTCTGAACAATCCTGCTGTTTGGATAAGGAACTGAAAATCACATTATGGCAACTGCACCAATTTGTCACAACATGCTTACAAATTGTTAAACTATTAATTAATAGAAAATAAAATATAAGGTGGTAGATAAAAGCCAGAGCCATACACGGAAACAGTGGATAGTGAAGGAAAAGAGACAAAAACTGTTTCAGCTCTGCTGCCAGAAATGCAAATGGTCTTGTATGTTGTAATGGTGGTTTACGGGAACATCTGCCTGACATTAATGTAGATGGAAAGTAAGTGTCAAGAAGTGTTTCAATATCTAGAGATATTGAATGTACTTGGTTTTATTATTTGTATCCCTGTATTTGTGAATCTACATTGTTCCACATTAATCAGACTCTAATCTATAATCCTTGATGATATCTTAAGAACTAAATATAAACTACAAAGTATTTAAGAAACCCACATACAACAAGACTAATGAAACCATTGCTTCTTAAGATACTTCAGTTCAATTTTAAGTATGTCCATGGTAGTATGCTGTAAATGTCTCTTTAAGAGACATTAACCCCTACCTGAGAATGATTAACAAATCAACAGTTATAACACAAAGTATAAAGATTATTTAAAAGAAAAAAAAGTATTAAATACTATATTTTCTGAATTGAGAATCTCAGATATTTAAACATGTCTCTATAGTTTCTTCTTGCAACTTGAGTCACATCAACACAAAGACAACTTTTTTTTAAATAGATGGAAGCTTTTCCAGAAAGAAAAACAAGGATGTCTGTAAAGGTATTTCAGTTCACATGGTTCTGGTTATGGAGTCTCAGTGCTTTCTGGCGAACCAGTCTGTGTTCACACCAGTCTAACCAGAACCAAAGCAGGGCAGAGTTTAAAAGTGATGGTTGAAGAGTCAAATTTCATCATAACCAAAAGTTTTCCCGAAGTAAGTGAGTTTGCATAAACTGGCAGAAATTTTAGCCTGTTGCCAGGCAACCATATTCTGCAGGAAAGATGGGCATGTTCCACTGTGTCCATCTATACTTTTTGTCCAAGACTTTTATACTGCTGTGGTGTTCCTTTGTTACTTTCTGGAGCATATAAATGTTGTTTGCTTGTGTTTCGTTTTCTTTAATTTAGTTAACTTTATTTTAAACTTTAAAATACAGCATCCATTAAAAAACTTGTGTAAGGATGATTGAATCTTTAGTCACTCCTACGAGAGCAGGTTTTATCAATGAGTTGTTGTGCATAACCTCACATTCTGTTGGATCATTTGCATTGAGTCAAGTGTGTTGGAGCAGGGACACATTGAAAATGTGGTTGAGGTCCAACACAATGAATGATAAAAAAAAAAGGTTTTTTTCTGCTTGTGCTCAGTCATACTTGAGTGAGCTGTTTACAGATGAACCACTCTGGGTTCTGTGAAAATCCCATAACAGCAGGAGGTTTTAACATTAATATTCATTGGATTGCAGCTTTCCCCTTAAATATTAGTCTCTAGCAAATTTGGAACGCCATAATACATGTAGTAAAATGTCTAAGGCACCTGGAGAGCATATTGCTTGACAGAATATGTTGTAACATCTGCATTTGAAAGAATTTGTGGACATAAGCAACATAAACGTTATTTCTCTGCAGCAAAAATACTCTCATTAGCTAAATAATTGCCGTACACGGAGCTCAACGAGCTATTTTACATTGATAAAAGCCGTCTTGCTGCATCAATATATTGAGACTCTAAGAATCAATTAAACTGAAGAGCCTCTTGTTGGACAGCACAGCTCAGCTCAGATACCCACACAGAAAACACTTGAAGATGCTTAAATATGGTTGTTACTGTGACATCACCACTACTTGTATTTTCATATAAAATAGAAAAAAGGTCACCACTATCAAGAACGACTGCTGCTGGAAAAGGTGTTCAGAGTCTCCCATGTTCATAATGGTTATAACTTAATGTTTCATCAAGAGTCCTGCAGTTTCCTGCTGATACCTTCTTTCTGCCTCTGAGGCAAATAACTCAAATATATCTGTAATCTTTGTGACAATGACAACATGATAACTAGACCAATATAAGCATCTATTTTGCACTGCAGTGTATGTTGAAGTTACATGCTCAAATCAGCTTCTCTTGCTGAGATAAGGGCTCTTTCTTATATAGACTGTGCTGTACAAGACTTTGACATTGATGCTCTACTGACAATCTTTCAGCTTTGAGTGAGGCTCAACCTGGGCATTTGAAAAGGCTGATTGCAATCAGTGCGTTAGATGTTGTGACACTACAACAAATCATATGCAAAGGGCATCAATCATATAACATTACCTTGTTGGATTGAAATGATTTGTTCTTATGGACATAGGGACTAACCTTGTACTCTTCTTGCAAGCTTAACTCATTATCAAATGTGGTACTTGTGTAGCATGTGATAAAACTTTAAAGGTACACAATCAGCAAAAAGCAAAAAACCCCAAGCCTCTAATAAACTGGGTAATAAATTGCAATTTTGGCAGGTCACACAGTTTACAAGGTCAAAAACGGGGACCATATACTCAGCTTGATAGGTCTCTACCTTCACCGATATTGCATTTTCTAATACCCTTAAACCAGCAGTAATGTTTGCAGGAGTATGTGCTAAAGTGGCTCTTCGATGAATTTTAACCAGGGTGACCGATATTTTGGACTTGTTTTAGGATGCAACTCTACACATACCACGCAGGACCTGACGTTTAAGAGATACTTTAACCCAATTACCAAGCCACTGCAAACTGGCCTTTGTGGAACTCGTTCAGATTCTAATGTTTACATATTTATCTCTTTCTAAAGCATCAGCTGTCAGGGTCATAAACTTGATGCAAGTCAGCACAAGTCAATCATCTGTAAAAAGTTAGATTGCACTTATCCTGTTATTATTGAAACCTTTAGATGTCTCAATGCTGGGAATGTGTGTTACATATTCATTAATGATGTCTCTAAATGCACACTGAGGTCAAAAGAACCTTTAGAATTGGATTAATCTTGTGCTGTGTTTTCAGCAAATGCCAAATTCTCAACTTTTGGTCGACAATTTGGATGTTTCACCTACATGTTTTAATCCAGATCGCAAATAATTTCCTGCCAAAATTATCACACTCAGTAACAGGTACCAACATATGAAGACAATTTATGTTGCTCACTTTGTCTTGCAGTAATGTTCTGGCTGCATCTCTTCCAACCTTTCTGATTGACTAATCTAATTGCAGCACATGGTTGTGAAGATAAATTGGCGAGCCTATGAAAATGCTTAACAGGGGGTAGAAATATGTCTGCAGTAATTACTAAGTGGAAACAGGTGTGTAAATAACAAACAGAAAGCAGGTGTGGGATGTCAGAAGCTGGAGATGGAGACTGGGGATCTCTGCTGGATGGGAATGTGCAACAAAAATAGGCCAAATCAAAATAGTTCCTCCTGGGCCGCACACTTCAAAACAAATAAGGACTTTTTAATTGTTCAGACTTTTTACTCCCTTTTTAAATTAAAGACCTATTTCTGCCAGATTTAAATAACCCTTTCTCACTTTGATCAAAAGCATTTTCATGTTGCAGAAAGAAGTGTCACAGAGTAAAAGAGGGGACCAAAAGGCTTCCCAATGATCAACTGAAATAAGCTCATCTGTTTAATTGCTCCCATGCAAAAATTAAATTGTGTAATTTGGCCTGCATATAGTCATTAAATGCTTATTAATTTTTCTACTGATTGAAGTGGAGTTGTGAAGTTTTAAGGACACCCAGTGGAGAAGAGAAAAAATAAAAATAAAAAGGAGTCAGAGGTTGTACCGCAACTGAGATCGTACTGACACGTTACTGAGTCTTCTGTTGCAAAACAATGTAAACCAGTGAAGGGTAGGGTATCAACACCTGTTTGGCTCAAAGCTGCTGACCGGAAGGGTCAGCATCAGCAGGTCACCTCTAAATATTGTATAGGCCTTTCTTCTGAGTAAGGAACCATTTGCAGCTGCTAGACAAAGGAATGCTGGACTGGTCAGAACAACCAGTATTAGAACATGTAATGTAGCATGTTAAAATACATGTTTGAAACAATTAAAAAAAATAATAAATTGTCGCTTTAGGCAGTTTAACCAGTTTTATTGGTATTTATTATTAAAATCTTAAGGGTTGGTCTAAAGTGATGGCTTCATTGCAGAGTGGAGTTGTGTTTTAAAGGAGCAAAATCTAATTTCCCACTCATTACTTTCAAATGTTCGAAATAAACCTTCTCCAATGCATTCACCTCCAAGCTAGCTAGTTGTTAGCACACAATTAGCTAGCTGTTAATTGTTCTGATACTAAGTCTGTTTTGGCTCCAAGTTCCTGGGAAGATATACAAGGAGCAAAAACAAACTAAACAAAAAAACAAACAGAGACCCCCACTTCTACCATTGTAAACCGACTCCAATAGTTTTCCCACTGAGCTAGTTAGCTGTCATGCTTTCAGCTAGCTGGCTGTTAACTGAGCTTAGTCCTGTTTGGCTCAGAGTGTGTGTTTTACCTGAGTTGCAATTGCAAAACGCTACTTAATGTAAATGTGAATAAAACAAAAGTTAAGTTCACAATTCTTGATAAAGAACACTGGTGTACTGCTGTATAAAATGTAAACTATTAATTATTATAGTCATTATTTCCATAAACAAATGTTGGGAAATATTAATTAAAGCCACAAGCGGCATTTGAGGCCCTCGCACCTATGGCACCACTTGGCCTTTGTCGCCACCACATCCCCTGGCGACATGCCCACCCTGCTCGGCTCAACCTAACAGCAGCCAGACTTTACATTGTGTCATTACAGTCTTCACATCAGGCCATTTAGGCTTTAAGATGAGTCACTTCCTTCTCCCAGGTTGGCGGGGCTACAGTCGTGACTTCATCTAGACATGTATTTGTGGTCAGCATGTAACTGGAGTGACTCCTGATCAGTTTGAAGCAGATTGCTGTATTTCAGAGATAGAACTTGCTGGGTGGCACATCATCAACACTGAGCGGGCGCCACAGCGATGTTTCAAAAACTTTTGATCACAAGGGTGGTGTAATCTTGCTGTAGGAGTTTGAGCCAGACATGATGAATTCCCTAGGACAAGTTTGTTAAAAAATTCATCCATTATCTACCCAAACGGCATCTGGAGCCAATCCCAGCTGACATTGGGTGAGAGGCAGGGAACACCCTGGACAGGTTGCCAGTCCATTACATATAGACAAACCACACTTACACTCACTCCTATGGCCAATCAACCTATCCCCAAGGTGCATGTCTTTGGACTGTGGGAGGAAGCCGGAGTACCCCGAGAGAACTAACCATGCTAACACAGGGAGAACATGCAAACTCCACACAGAAAGACCACAACCAGAGACTGGGATCGAACCAGCAACCTGCTTGCTGTGAGGCTACAGTGCTAACCACTGCTCCACCGTGCGTCCCTTGATCAAACATCAAAGGAAAAATCCTAATTTATTTAAAATGGCGTACCATCTAATGAAATTATTCCTTGGTCCAAGAGGCTTTTTATAGGTCCTCACTAGTTGCAGTTGTATTAAATTTCATGCATGTCAGTCAATTGAGTGGGAAAGGCTAATCAATTGAAGTTTTCTAGGGGGCGCTATTCTTCTATATTGGGACGTGTGCAACATGTTACTTTGTGGCTGAGTTTACAGCATGGCTCTCATCATTCATGCCAAGTTTTGTCGAGATCAACATTTCAATGGATGAGTTACACGTATTTCCTGTTTTGAGGCGCCGACCATCATTTGCCATATTTACTTTTGGCACAGTAACTTTTTTTTTTTTTTTTGCCATATCATGAAAGGGTTTAAATGAAGCAGTTTCAAGTGTTTGGGATACATTTCTGAGGAGAACAACTTTTGCAATTAGGAAAAAGCACTTCCTGTTAGAAGTGGGCAGGGCTAAGGCTTAGACAGGAATTGGTCATATCTATCCAATTCAAGGCCCTGATTAAAATCTGTAAATTTCTTGATGATCATATCAAAATTGAGGGATTTATGGCAACTGATGATGTCACGGGGGACTACCAAAGTTTGTTGTGCCAAAATGGTCCCGCCCTGAGGCGTAAAGCCACAGTTTTCGGGGGACCCCTTCACCAACTTGTTTTCTGCTGTCTGATGCAATTTGGACCTGATTGGGCTTACTTAGCCAAAACTATGGCTCTCTGAGTAAAAAAATCTAATCTCTGGCCACCAGGGGGCATGGCTAATTCATAAACAAAATATTGACATATACACATCTTCAAAGTGGGACTGGCATCATACCTATCAATTTTGGTGCAAAGTTATATATCGTTTTATGTGGGAGTTATACCAATTTCGTTTTTCATGGCAAGATATCTAACTTTGAGGTCCGCCCCCTGTGCACGGCATTTCTTGGGGAAAAAGCTTTAAATAACTAAATCACGCATGCCTCCTGAACATCCTGACCAATTTCCTTCTGTAGGGTTAAAACGGTTTAATGGAATTAATATGACTTAATATTAATATGAAACATTAAACTTAAAATAAAGGATATCCCATAAAACATGAAACACAGATTAAAGTCCTTAAACCAAGAGAAAGAATAAATGCACATACATTGAACAGTATGGAAAGGTTGACCCTAAAAGAAGCAAAATAAGTCTTTAAATCCATTCATGATTACACAGCTGACTTAAAATATTATGTCATATTGGAAGCTACGACATCTGTAGAAAGTCCTGGTGGTGGATGAAAAGTTTATTAGACCATGAATGAGAATGAGATCCATCAAATTGTTGTAAAAGGGGGGGACTCTCCTACAGTTCAAATACGACATAAGAAAAATGCCAAAATGGCGACTTTGACCCAAAATGGCTGACTTCCTATTTGATTTAGACCATAGGTCCTTGAGACTTTATTGTAAGCCCAAACTTGTAGAACATGCATGCAAAATTTGATACAGATTGTTGACATGCAGTATTGGCGCTCTCACGCAATTTTGCCCAAGCGATCAGGAAAACGCCAATATACAAAATTTTTCAGATTCGTCTGGGGGGGTACTTTAAATATGGTGAGTTTTTGAGCATGTTCAAGCCCTCCAAAATGTGATTTTTTTACACACCGGGAGAATTATAAACATTTTTATTTCAGTAGGCCTTCGCACCGCCTTTAGTGTTCGGGCCTAAAAATACTCAAGGTTTGGGATGAAACAAAGTAAGTTATGGGTAATGTCATGAATGATCTGCTGTTAATCTACTTTTATCTATTTATTTTACCTATTTATTTATGCTGTTGCACTTGTCACTCTGGCATTTTATAGGTGGATTGTGTGATGATGTTGTGTCCCTTACACTGATATTAACTGTGGTATAATCTATATCTGTGTCTTTTGCTGTGAACCATGACTGCACGCTGAATTGTCCCTTGAGAATAAATTAAGTTTTCTGCATCTATAACTAAAATTGTAGAGCTAATGACTGAATATGTGTTTTTAATCAGTTATATTACTTGTAAAATTGTCATACAATTACCATTTAAACCTAATCCTGTATTTTAAATAAATCAACTGTTTATACATGATGGTAAGCTTGATCTGTAATTCTGAAAAATACATGAAACTGTGAGCCAGTGCTAGCAGCTATCTTTAGGTAGATAGTAGCTTGCTATTGTTTTGGCTAAACGATCACGTATAAAACATTACCGATTAGTTTTATAGCTTTTATTTATTGATTGCCACTTAGACCCTTTTTATTTTATTTTTGAAGATTTCACCCTAAACAAGAACTCAGGGGTCTCGAATGGAAAATTCAGATCAGTCACTTCAGTCACCAGCTTCTGTCACTTAACACAGCTCCTCACCTACAATTGTGTTGTTTTGTTTATATTAAATGCATCAACATACCTGTTTTTATTTTTTTGCTAATCAATTACCTAAAAAATGTAATGAAAAGAAATGTTTCAGAATAAAATGCGAGTCTCTTAAAAGTCTGTCTTTGTCTTTTATTTGGTTTGGTTGTCTATAACTGCAAGTAGCTGCCTTCACGTCTTGTCCCTCTAAGTGCACCGGAGCAAAAGAAACTTTGTAAGACTGGTACTTATTCAAACGTCGGTAATTAAGAATAGCTAACATTACACAGAAAACATTTCCAACTTTGTTTGAATTATAGGAGTTCAGACCCTTTTTACCTGACTTTAAGGAGTTGGCCAAATACGATGTTACAGAGAAAAAAGGGACCAGTTCCTTGGCTTCGCCTGTGTTTAACAGACGTTTTTAACAAGAGTTTTTATATACAGTGAAGTCATGTCATCACACCAGCCATCCCCATAGCAAATGGCAGCAATTAAGTATTCGTTAATGGTACAATCAGGTGAATATAGATACTTTCTTTTATTGCCTTCATTTATTCTTTCCTTCAAGTATCTTTTAAAAGTCTGATTAGTAGGACTAATATGACTGCAGCCAAGCCTCATCACCATTACTGGCCATAATAAATGATGCTTTAAGATGCCTTTAAAGGCCTTACATTGTTTCCAGTTGGCATCATTTTCCAAAACAGCTGGTCCACAATGTAACAATGACAGACATTGTGTAATGGAGATTGACCTAAACCATGTAAGATGTGTTGCAAACAGAACATTGATGTAGATCATTTTATATATAGATATATTGTTTAAAAGACTGATAGAAAGATGAATAAACCTGTGAGAGATACCTTAAAGTAGAGGAATTGAGAATGTGAACTCTTAAACCTCAAATCTAAAAGAAGTGAGAGCAGCGAACCTCATTTTATTTAGATTTTTTTTATCTAGACAGATGCTTTTTTTCTTCTGTCCCAATAAGAAATTCTCTTATAACTCTTACAGTTCATACATATGTGAATTCCTGACAAAATGCAATTATTCTCTAATTTTAGCGGATCTTGGTAGATGCAGTTCAATATTTTAGCTGAAAACTAACATAAAAAATTGGATTTTGACAAATTTCCTTCAGACAAATCACTTGTTAAGGTTAGTAAAATTGTTCTTATGGATAAAAAAAACAAATAATTGTTTATATTTGAAAACAGATGATGCAGAGAAGTTAATCTTTTCCCCCCAAAACACTTTACATTCCATCCATCTATAATAACCGCCTGCTGCATACCAGTACTCCTGCCAGGTTTACAGTGTGGCAGCTTTCCGTGTCTAACTGATAGCTGCTAATGGAGTTAGTACATGCTGGAGAGCAAAATTAAATGATTTGACATGCAAATACAAAATAGCTTGGCAACTCATTTTTGAGTATAATGTTCTCTGCACCAGCTGGTCATTCTTAAGCTTTGCCAATGGTTGTCTATTGACTGCAGGCTGGTACTGACATGGTGTGAAGCTGCACTGATTTCTCCAGTCAGAGAAATTATTTTGCAAGCATAAACTGATGAAAAATATTAGTGTAGGGAACTGAAGGATAGGATTAATGCTTACCCACATAAGAGGTTTTTAAGTATTATTTAATTGAAATATTGTTGGCATTTCCATGATGGTCATCACAGAAAATGAAATAGTTGAAACAAACATATGTATAAACATATTTATTTTTAATCTAATCTCAGCAGCATGAGTGGCTATTTGAAACTATATCAGACATCTTGTTTACAAGTCCATAAATATAATTTCGGTGTCATCCTGCCTAGACCATTGCCCTCCCCTTTGAAGAAGCCCCCAAGGATTATCACTAAAGACAAAAGGTATCTATGTTGTCCTAACATAGCTAGAGCAGAAACATGTTTCTCTAATGCATTTTGTATTTTTCATTTCTGCAGACTAATGACACATATGAAAGGAAGGGCACGCTTATGTAATCACTGTAATAGAGAGCAGGAAGAACAAAGAACAGATGTCCTGGCCTACTTTGTTTGTTTGATCCTAATCTGGCTCCATTATGGTTAAATATAGAAGATTTATGTCACAGTAACAGATAAGCTGTTAAATATCTTACCCATCACCATATCTAAATGTTCAGGATTTCTTTCTGCTTTTCAGAGGAAAAAAGATTCATTTGATTCTGACTCTTTTGTGTGAAAACACATGAATTGATTTCAGACTGTCATCCTGAAGGCTACAGTCAATTTATTATTTGCTGCAACGTTTAAGATGAAATACAATCCAAGTAGCTTTTTGCTTCTGGTGTTTGTGTCCCTGTAAGAAGTCATTGATCAGAGTTGAGAAGAAAAAAAATGATTTTATTGTTGAGGATTGTGAGGGAGCTGGGGAGGAATGGCCTGATCCTTTAGGGGTAAGGAAGAGAAATAAGTGAAACAGAGTCCAGAAATGTGGTCAGAAACAGCCAATGGGCAAGGCCCAGCCTGTACTTATCATCATAGGCAAGGTTGTGTTGCAAAAATGAAGCGGGAGTTGGTATCCAGGTTTCCAGGGAGGAAAGAGAGGCCCTTCGTGGACAAGGCAAAGAGGAATAAAGCAGATACAAGTCTTCTTGTGTGAGTTTGCCGGCTCTCCCAGTATTAGCGTGGATCTTCTCCGGGTACTTTGACTTCCTTCCACCGTCCAAAGACGTGTACGTTAGGTTAACTGGTTATTCTAAATCATCCTTAGAAATGAATGTGAGTGTGACTGATTGTTTGTCTGCTTGTTTGTCTCTCTGTGTTGTCCTGTGATGGACTGGAATGCTGCCTCTCACCCAATCACTGCTGGAATAGGTTCCAGCTACTCACGACCCTGAACTGGATGAAGTGGTTAAGTAAATGGATGTATGGACAAGTACTGGGCAGGCAACCTTGAAAATGTTTAAAAGCTGGACTTACATTTGAGCAAATAGCTGTTGATCATCTATTAGAGAGGGAAAAGACTGGAGAGAGTTCATGTAGTGCTGTGAGCAGGTGAAACCAGGAAGCCATTAGCTAAAGCTAGGCGGGTTGAATAAGATTGACAGACCTGGCAGTACGTTAATGGGAACCTTTACAGTCCTGGTAAACAAATAATTAACAAGTACACAAATGTTTAAAACTCTTTGAGTCTAGAAAGGAGAGTGAATACAAGAAAAGGCACCAGGACCACATGGCATCACCGGTTGGGTCCTAAAAGTCTGTGCAGACAAACTTGCTCCAGTGTTTACTGTGGTCTTCACACTCTTCTTGGCTCAGTCTATAATCCCAACACTTCTAACAGTCCATCATTGTTATGGTTCCCAAGAACCCCCAGCTTGACTGTCTAAATGATTTCTGCCCGGTAACCCTTACCCCATTGGAGCCAAGGAAGAAACAAAATACAGCAGATCCCCCTGCCACCTAAAAAATGGTTTGATCCAAAATGGTGTTGTGGCAGAAAAAGTACCCTTGCTGTAAAAAGCACTCCTAAAAAGTAACACAGCATCAAGATCTTGTCTTTAGATGACATGTAATCATTAATACTCAGAAGAACTTGCCTTCACTATCTTGTTGAAAAATTTAAGAAGGAAAAAAGGTCCCCCTCGAAACCCTAGGTGAATCTTTGGGCAGGCCTTGTGGGGGAGGTGGGAGGGCTTTGGCAGGGATGATTTTTTTTTTACACAACACTGGCCAAGTTTCACGTTCTTGCAAGTCTTTTACACAACATGCGCTACTTTGCTAAGTGGCTTATGTACAGTAGTACCTGCTTAAACCAAGACATCATGACACAATTACTAACTGCTACCACTCAATACCAACACAATATTATCAGTCCTCATGTTTACTTTTTATGTTGTTAGCTGGGAGTTAGCTGATGAGGAGCAGCTGATGTTCATGTGTTAATATTAAAGCCAAGGTGCTAATGACTAGCTTGTTATTTGTGTGTGTGTGTGTGTGTGTGTGTGTGTATGCAGGCAGAATAACAGGCTCACTATGGCTATAAGAATGTTTTTTGAAAAAGAGAATCAAGTTCAGACAAGAGAGTCACATCCAAAGATTTTCCACAGAAAATAATGTTAAAGGTTACATCAGTGTATCAATATTTATATCTATTATAAAATATAAAGTTATTTACTTTTTGGTTACCACTATAACGAGTGACAAGAGCAGCTGTTAGGAGTTAGTTTAGTTAACACAGAGTTAGTTCACACCGAGTTAACCATGAGCGCCAAGACTTTAAAAAGTCATCATCAATGGAACTCAGAAACATTGAGTCACCATGGAAACCCCTGGAAAAAAAAACGTATTTGTTGTCTCCCTCGGTGGAATTAGGAGTTCTAATGCAGATGTACATTGATTATACGACGGAGTATTAGGGCCATACAGAAAAAAATGTTATATCAAGATATCAAGAATAAAATAGAAAGACGGGAATAAAGTCTAAATACAGTTTTAAGAATAAAGTAGTAATGACAAGAATAAAGTCAAAATACAGTCTCTTCAAAGTATGAATACTTATTTATTATAATGCTGTTTATGTGCTAAAAGGGAAAGAATTTCCTTGTTGCTGAAGCCTCTAAAGTACAAGGTCACTAGCTCATCCACACTAGGCATTGTGTTTTATAGAGTAAAGCTGGTTCGTATCAATCTGAAAGACTTGAAGTTAATGTCAACGTATTTTTTACTTTATTCTCAAAAATGTACTTTGACTTTATTCTCGTGATTTTGACCTTATTCTTGAAACTTTGACCTTATTCATGAAACTTTGACTTTATCCTTGACATTTTAAGTTCATTCTCATAGTGATGAAGGGAGAAAAAAAAAACAATACTCCACAATTTTTTCCTATTGTGGCACTAATACTCCGGTCGTAGTGATTATGACCACATTTGAGGAAAACAAAAAAGTAAAAGAGAGACAGGCAGGTGGGTCAAAAATGCCGAAAGAGTGAATGCATACGTTTTTTATATTTTATTTATACAAAACAGCATGCACATCCAATGCTCGCACATCAAAATGATCAATATGTAAGTTACAATGCTGTTGAAACTAAAAATGCATGTTCTTCTAGATGCAATCTCACAGGAGAGAAAAGTACGTGGCAACAAGTTAATAAAGTATAAAAATATAATTCAAACGTTAAAGCGTGTGTGCGTTTTGTTTTATTGGTGATGTACCGCTTGATAAGAGCATTTAGAGACTGCAGTGAAAACAGGGAACACTCCTATAGATACATTTCCGGGAATGAAAGAACGTCTAATCGGAGCCTAATCATGATCTTACAGCGAATACCTAACTCCCTGTGAAGAAGAACAGCCTCTTCATCAATAGGGTCCTCAATAAACGGACATGCCATGTTCGCAAAGGACGAGACTTACAAAGGGAGTGGTATTTTAATTCAAGGAAATTGAAAGGGGAGGAGACTGAGATAAACTCAGGGTGTCATGCACAAAACCTGCTCCTGACCAGGTTAGTTTCAGAGACACTGTAACCGTAGCAACTGACTCATAGTTAAACTTAACTTCCTTTGTGAAACATGCTAGAGTCTATCTGGGTTATTTAAACCCTCTTTCTGAAACCAAAAACTCTGAGTTGGCCTCATTTGAGGGTTAACTAACTCAGAGTTTACAATAAACCTGCTCCATGAAACAGACCCAGAGAGATGACTTTGTTTATTAGTATGCATAATAGTATTTTGTTCATATTTATGTAATTGTATTCATCTAGTTGAATACAATGTATTTGTGATTGTCAGTACAAAGAGGAAGAGATGAAAAAGCAAGAGAGGAGAGAGAGAGAGCAGGACAGGAGGAACCAGGTAAGAAAACAGTTAGAATAATGACACAAAACAGCATCTGTTAAGCTGACAAAGAAAACAGTCCATTGAATCACTATGTTGTCATATATATACATATATAGGTAAAAGTTTTTTTATTTATTTATATGTCATTAAAGTTGTTTTCTTTCCATAAAAAATTCCTTCTAGAAGCACATGTACACTAAAATTGTTTAAGAAATTAGGATTACAATATGTTTCTATGATTTCCGCCTATTTTTCTTTTACTGCGGCTCAGCATTCTTTCATTTATTTTCTATGCCGCTTATAAAACAATGCTTCAGTGCTTCATAGAGCTAGACCCCACCCCTGTAAGAGGAAGTGAGAGACATGGAACACTCTGGACATGTCGCCGATTCATCGCAGGGAGTTCAGCATTCAAATAACTTTTATCAGATTTAATGGTTAAGTCACAGACTTTTCAAATAGTCCTTTTTAACTTTCAAAAAATTGGGAATGAAAATGTACTAAATGTACAAAACTGTGCAAATTATCTTGTCTGGCTGGACAGTTCTGTGGGTGCCCAGCACCCCTAAACCTCAGATCCTAGAATCACCCCTGATATAGCATGTATAAGATGAAATTGTTAGACAATGAATTCTAAATGAATGAAAAAACATAAATGATGACCTCATATCAGCAGAAACTTCTAGCATACAAGCACAATAAGCTTATAGACAGACACCTGTATCTTTAGAGACTGCTAGTGTTGCAAATGGCACCAATAACTGCTTTCAAGGTGCATTCCTGATCAACATGGATGCAAATTTGTTTTTTTTTTTTTCAAAATTTCTACACAGAAAAAATGGAAAACGGGTACCATAATGTACATATCCTCTCAATTCTTCTCTGCAGAGCTTATGTTGTCAAAAAGGCTGCTGTCACAGCGGTGGGCCATTTGAAAGGCAAATATTTGTTCTCTATTGTAGACTTGTAGCATTGAGCAATGATGCATTGCTTGTATTCTCTACAGTTCACTGTGACATGAGAGCACTCACCCGGAGAATACACATATAACAATATACCCTAGCCAAACACATGAGGAGAGCACTCTGAAATAAGAGATTTAGTTCATGTGCTCAAGTTGTGTTTGACACGTGACTTTGCTCTTTATCATGTGAAAGGCTTGCATGTGTGCAGGTGTTCTTCTCAATGTGTATTTCATAAAGCTTTGCACTTACGCAGAGTGAGGGCTACTCCAGAGGATGTAAATCCTGCTTATACTAAAGCTGTTGCTAATACTCTCACTCTTTGTCCAGCACAGCTTGAAGCTCAGCTCGGATTTTAACCAATATGTATTTATTACTATTAGAGCCTTTTGTGATAACAACTTTAAATTGCCATCATTTTTGTGATTTTTCAGCTCATGTGTCCATTTGAATTGACATGAAATATTTTTACTCTAAACCAGGGAATATACTGTGATTGAGTCTTGTCTGCTTTGGACAATTTTTTTTTTTTTTTTTTTTGCCCAGCACAAAAAATTCATGTCTAAAGGGGTTAAACTGAATAAGTATTGAATTGATAAGGTGGCTAAAAGTTTTGGTTCCACAAGAGGAATTATGTTTACCTTCCATCAACAGCACCTGGATGACAGTTATTGTGAACCAGGCAGCAAACATGCTGGGAAAACAAGGCGACAACCCACAATAATTTTCTAGGAAGCATAGTGATGATTGCCTCTAATTGTTCATAATGACTGTCCAGTGGTAGGGTAAGAGGGAACTGGTCCTCTGCTCCAGAGGTGTGAACACAAATTTTTGATCCGTCTCAATATGCAAATTAAACTCTGTGCTTACATGTCATATTATATGGAACCTTACTGTTGCATACCAGCACATTGTAAGTATTATATAAAATACTGAGGTCCAATTTAATATCTTTAATGTACAGCTTTTGCAATAGATGCAATGAGACATGTAATTGAAGGGACACATTTTGTAAGAATATGGATATTTGGTTACTGGCTAGAACTCAGATGAAACGATTGTTACTTGAGTGCAACCAGCAGTCAATTTGATGAGCCCAGCACAGACCCATGGGGAAAAAAGGAAAACTGCTTGGATCTGTCCGCAGGTAACAAATTCAATCTATCAGCACATCTACATCTCACTAATTATCGCTGTTGTTGCCTGGCAACTTCACACTGGACACTCTTTTCAGCCATTTGTGTATTTAGGTAGATGGAGAACTGGAGTCTTTTGTGACTGTTTAGAGTGTGGTTTTCATTTAATTAAATTAGGACTTAAAATCTTATTCTGTTCCTAAAAACTGTTAATTTATTTGACGCAAATGCATACAAATACAATAAAAATAATACTAATTCTGTTTTTCTATAGAAAAGAATATTAATATAATCTATGTCCATTCTCACTTAGTGATGCTCTGTAACTGCCAGGTGTAGTGGGCTACATGATAATGTAAACAGAACCAGTTGGATTTTCAGTAGAAAGAAGGTTAAAGGACAGACTTGAACTTAGAAATGTGTACACGCTTACAGCCATCTCATGATTTTTAACCTCTAAAATACAGAATAGGTTTTGTTGAGCAACATTATGCACCCAAAGACAGAAGCCAGCTTGACTACTTGAACATACTGAATAATCAGGTTATTCCAGCTATGGATCTTTCTTTCTGGATGGTCTTTCCACGATGATAATGCCAGGATTTGACTGGCTCAAACTGTGAAGGAGTGGTTTAGGTAGCATGACATCATTTTCACACATGGATTGGTCATCACAGAATCCAGACATAAACCTCATTTGAAATCTTTGGGATGTGCTGGAGAAGGTTTTGCACATTGGTCAATACAGATAGAATCAAATCTTTTGACATTGCAGACGCATAATGTCAGATTATATTTATTACAGTCATTTTTTTTTGTTGTTTCTTTTTTTGCGTGACATATATTGATGCTTTTTCCATAATCTCATACAGTATTCTCAGGATTCCCCAGGATTTTTTATTAAAGGAGCAAACAAACAATTCCGACCAAGACATTTTTAAACATTTGTTTTGTGTCGTATTTTAGAAAAATCTGTTAGCAAAAGTACAAAACAGTAAAAAAAACAAAACAACTTGTTTTAACCGTGATGAAATGTGTTGAATGTGATTTCATTGGGATGAAAATGAATCCATGTAGAATATTGCGAAGAAAATTTGAACTTAAAATTTGTCCTACTTCAGTCATTTTAAAAATGTTTATTTCCTGTTTGAAAATGAGGAGGAAAACACAGAGCTATTAATAAAATTCCACATTTGAAATAAATGGAAGGAGCCTTTGTATTTCTATTAAAGCAAGATTAAAGCAAATCTTTTTTTTTTTTTTTTTTTTTGCTGAGGCAACACAACATTGGCCTTGAAAAGCATCCTGTATAACTTCTTAACCATAACCACTCATTTAATCAGCCTCATTAAAGCACCTGTGTGCATGCTTATAGCCAGCTGGGGTCAACAAGGTCCAGACCTCATTAATGTTTTAAAGTGTTCTCATGATTTTCAACCTCTAAAATACAGAATAGGTTTTGTTGATTAGCTTAAGAAATGTTCCAAATAATGAATAGTGTAGAAATTGGCCTTTATTGATAGTCAAGTAGGTAAAAGTGCATTAAAATTTTTTAAAATTAAATAATTCTTTTCAGAAGCAACAAAGGAATGTCCCACACCAGCTGATTCGAGAGAACTCCAATAGACACTCTGCTTCATGTATAGCAGTCAACTAATAAGTTCAGTTGCAGAACCATCTAATAATAGCCTGAAATAAGTGAATAAAATGATTAATAAAATTATTTAACTTAATCTGAAATCCTAACCTGAAATAAGTGAATAAAATGATTAATAAAATTATTTAAATTAATCTGAAATCATTTCCTCAAAAAATATATCACATAATTGCCCAGCTGAAGGAAAAAAAACCCACAGTTTATTTTTGAGCATCTGAGCAAACGTACCTGCTACATATTTTCTTAGAGTGAGTTTGTATTCTTTAAGGCACGTTATAGGCATTTTAAACTGAATTTAACTATTTCAAACACACATTACTTGGGTAGAATTAAAATGTTATATACTGTATTTGGATAAATAAGGTAAATCTTATCTTACATTTAAAATCGTCTCAAATGGGATGGTTCAAGAGAAAAAAAGTTGGTTAAGCAGAAGCTGGTTTCGAAGTCTCTACCACAGGGAGGGAGAGGATGGGACGGGTGGGGGTGGGTGAGAGTGCATTTCTTTCTTGGTGGAAATTAAGTTATTAGTGTCAGAAAGAACACAAAATGAAAACCCTGAGGATAATATGGCATAAAAGCACAGTTTCTGCTGCAAAGCACCATCCAACACACACACACACACACCTGTCAGGAGATGTTTACCCACAGCGTCATCTGCCTAAAGGAGTATATTCCAGGTAATTGGATCTGACCATCAGTTGTCTAGCAGTCATGCTTCTACCTCTCTTATTGTTTCTGTTTCTTTATCTTTTAGTTTATTCATGTGATTCCACTTTATTTGATGTTGTATTGATTTATTTAATGCGAATTTTGTCATTATTTTCTCATAAGCTTATCTTTACTATTTCACCACCTACCTCAACTTAGTCCCACCTTCTTCTGACTCATCTTCTTTTTGCTGACTCCAAGTTATCCCACACTGTCATATCAGTCATGACAGTTCTTCTTACTCTCACCGCTCGCCTGTCAGTTCTTCTCCTATTCTTTATTTTCTCGCTTTCTTCTACTTCTCTTCCCTACCGCTCTTCCTGAAATACCCACAGAGAATCTGACTAAAATACTCTTGTCAGCTTTTGCTCCACTGGTTTTCAGATTCTCTATTATATTTTCCTAAAAATGTGACATTTGTCCATATAGATTAAATAAAAGCAAAAACATTTAGTCTACAGATTTTATTAATGGAAATTAATATCTGACAGTAAATCAGGATGGGATCAATCAGTGGAAACTTTGTTCGAGATGTAGATCAAATATGATAATCTCCTGAAACTTGAAGCTGGATGCTGTGAGATGTTCATGCTTCCTGCGTGTTGTATTAGTTTTGGACCAGAGAGGGGCGTATGCAACAGACACTAAGTAAACGAAACTACCTACTTTCACTTCTGTCTCCAAAAGTCTCCAATATCACTAGAAAAAGCCACTACATTTGTTGATAGTCACTTTTATTAAAATAAAAAGACATTTTTTAAACATTTGTTGTGTGTCGTATTTCAGAAAAATCTGTTAGCAAAAGAACAAAACAATGAAAGAACAAACCACCTTGTTTTAACCATGATGAAATTTTTTGAATGTGATTTCATTGGGATGAGATTTGAACTAAAATTCATTTTAGCTCCAGAAAAATTTGTCCTACTTCATTAATTTTTAAATTTTCGTTTCCTGTTTGTGGGGAAAAACAGAGCTGTTAATAAAATTCACCATTTAAAATAAATTGAAGGAGCCTTTACTACGCTGTTATGGCTTAGGTGACATTTAATATATATATATATTTTTTCTGCTGAGGCAACACAACAGTGGCCTCGAAAAGCATCCTATATAAGGTCCAGACCTCATTAATTTTTTAAAAGCTAAAAATACAATTTAAACATAGATACACAGAACTAGAAAATATTTGACAATGTTGCTAAGTTTAGTGCATTCATCACAATTTTTTAAAAATGTTCAATAACTTCTAGAGAGAAACTGTTTGAGGAAATCATTTTCAGCTGCACTGAATCGGTTATGTTAACATACTTTCTATAAAGAAAAACCAAGAAGACATAACCAAACACATGAAACAATATTTGGTAATAGTCTTTAGTCAGGTGTGTGTTTATGTGTGTCATACATTATAGATCTGATTCTGTCAAACACACAAAAAAAAATTATATTGGATGTTTTGCTAGTATAATGCATCCATAACCATCATGACTGCTTCCATCTCAAGTGTTTCAGCTCAGGAAATTCATGTGTAGAAACTTAGGTAGGGGGTTTGATTGTATCTTTTGAGAAAATAACCCATTGGAGTCCTACAGTGCTAATCTATAAATCTGCCTGTGCCAGACCTATACTGTGTTCAAAGTGACAAATGACTGTTATTTGAGTTGACCAAGAAAAATTGCTGTTCTTCTTTTCATGTAGTTGGACTTGCCACCAGGAATATGTAGGGAAGTGTTCATCTGTAAAATGGATGAACTGAGTCCATTGTTCTTCTAATCTTCTTACTAATAGATTTCAGGTGCTTAATGCATTATTTTCAAAGAAATGTCCCCTGCTGACACTATCTAATGTGTAAACACACACTTTGGTGTCCCGAGGTGATTTTTAATGCCATCTGGATTGATGTCTGCTGATTCATCAAATTAGCGAGTGCTCACCAATTGGATTAGAACTGCTGCATAACCAGCAGCAGGACATATCAGCATCCCTCTATAGATTAGATTAGATTAGATGATTAATGATCGTTGTGAGATTGCTAGAGTTTTGCAGCAAACACAAAACATAAAGTGGGTTTTCAGATCAAACAGTGGACACAAACTTATTATCTCATCTGCCACAGACAGCTAAAGTATCTTTTGAAGTTCAGACAGCAGCTTCATTAAGTCATGTTCACCGCATTAACTTCTCTCCTTCTCCATCCAACATGTCACCTGTCCCTCCTCCTGTGTTTTTCTTCCAGCTTGTCTAGGAAGCCCCTTTGATCTGTGGTATGACAGCAGCTGCACTCTATAGCTTCCCAAAAGTCCATAAATCAACTGACAAGTGCTTGCTACACACGCACACACACACACAAACAGGTTACAGATCTCACAGGAATGCTCAGTTTTCGAACTGCGCAGCCAGCTGGTTTTTTTACAAGTTAAACCTATAAATTCTGAGAACACAAATAACATTGTAAGAGCATACAAACCATAAAAGACAAAAAAATGGACACAGATTGATTGGCACATTGTTAAACAGTAGGTATTTCAGGGGAGATTTATGGACCAATTGCTTTTTGTCTTTGCAATTTATTTTTCTAAGTGGCTTTGTGAAGCACAGCTAGCTGTGGTTCAGGTGCTAGGGCGAGTTATGCACTAATGGGGTCGGTGAAAAAATGTTGGCTGTATCTCAATTAGAGTCTGCATAGTTTGAAGTATGCATTCGTCATACTGGTGCACCAAGTGCTGTCCCAATTCAAAGGGTGCTTCAGATCCACGTTTCAAAAGCGCACTTTGTTCGGGGCAGAATTAGCTTAAAACAAAGTGTTCATGCTATGTATCCTTCGCGGTCTCAAATAACCCAGAAGACATTGCACACCAAATAGAAAAGCATAAGAAGCTGTAGAGTGCTGGAGAGAACATTCTTTTATGCATTATCCACCTCTTTCTTGTTACGACAACGGGTGTCACCATGACACCTGGTCCCCCGGGAACTCAGTTGTTAACCTCCGGTCTTCGCTAACTAGCATGCATAACAGACTACAGTATTTTATAAATGCAATTTGATTTGATATATTCACACAGATGTCTTTGGGGACAGCATGATGTCAAAACAATGGCTTGCGGCACTGACTTTAAAACACCCACCGAAGAGGATCTTTGTCTGCTCTTATTATTTCGTTGATCATAAACCAACAGAGCTGCATCCAGATTCAGAATCATATCTGGGCTACGAATGACCATCAGCAAATTTGTCGCGAAATGCTAACTAAATGCCACGATGGTTAGACACCTGCTTCCACCGGCACTAATGAAGTGCAACACGAAGAGCCTCATAATCTAATTATTAGTGCAGGTTAGTTCATGAGGTCCATGGTTTTGATCACTTCTCTCTATTCATTACTCATGCCAGATGTTTAGATTTGTTTGTGCATTCACTTGCCTTTCAAGACAGTAAATCTTCCCACCTTTTCTACACAATAGTTACCATATTTTTCCCTATAGTTATAAGACTCTGGGCTTTTATAGTTAAGGAGTCCATCGACACCCTCACTACTATGACAATGTAACTTAAATTGGGCCACTGTTTCATGTCATCTACCCATTCTGTTAGAATAGACAGATGAGACACTCCCTCTTTTCTGTCTTCTTTTGACAAATAATGCGACCCATGGATTAATCTTTGATATTTGGCCATTGTTTGAGTAAGGGAAGTGTTATTCTTGAGATTCTTCTGAAGTAATATTACACAACTGTACTAGGTAATCATTATTTCTAACGCAGATGGAAAGGGGAAGTATATTTCTAAAAAATTTTACACAATGGATTATGGGAAACAGGTCTACCAAGAAAGTGGTGGATAAGCACAAATATTTGCTCCAACAGAGAAGCTGGGACGGCAGCTGCACTGTGTACTGTGATCACAAATGAATTTTATTATGTTCAACTGACCAGGAAATATTTTTCACTTACATTGATGTTTTAATTTACATATAAACACATATATACGAAAAATCAAAACAATTCAAAGTACTGAAGCAATTTTCTGGAAATAAAAAAAATATATCTATTTTGTGAAATAGTGTGATCATTAATCGGATTAACAACATATAAAGTTGCTAGGCAACTGAGGTCTGGAGCACATCTATGATGCTCGTACACTGGCTGTCTCATTTCAAACAGCAGACACACTTTGGAGTGCGCAGACTATTTAAAACCCTTTGCAGCCTGCGTAGTCTGCGTACTTTCAAAGTATGCAGACCCTGAAGTGAGACTCAGCAATGGACTTTTGCAATCTAATAACTCCACACCTGGGCTGCAGATCTGACAAAGCATCCCATCAGTCGTCATGCATCTCACCTGTTACCAATCATTCTCTGTTCTGCACTACATCATCTATTGGATTTCACCACTCCGCACTTCCTCCTTCTGAACCTATAATAATTATATCTCGACTTCAAAAGGGAGGAGGAAACAGATATTAGGGGAAGCTATGGTCTTTGGGATTGCTGATACTCGTTTTGCTGTGTGATCTTTTCAATTGCGACCCAGACTATTTGGACATGTGGTTTTAAATCTGATACAAATCTGATCTTTTGACAAAAAGAACAAGATTGTGAATACAGGCGGCTGAAATGAGTTTCCTCTGCAGGGTGGCTGGGCACTCTCTTAGACATAGGGTGAGAAGCTTGGTCATCCGGGAGGGACTCAGAGTGGAGCCGCTGCTCCTCCACATCGAGAGGAGCCAGATGAGGTGGGTCGGGCATCTGGTTAGGATGCTTCCTGGACGCCTCCCTGGTGAGGTGTTCCGGGCACGTCCCATCGGGAGGAAGCCCCGGGGGAGACCCAGGACACGCTGGAGAGAATATCTTTCCCGCCTGGCCTGGGAACGCCTTGGGATCCCTCCTGATGAGCTGGGAGATGTGGCTGGGGAGAGGGAAGTCTGGACTGCTGCCCCCGCGACCTGACCCCGGATAAGCGGAAGAAGATGGTACGGTACTGTAAGGAAGGAAGCTCTCATGTTTTGTGTCTAGCAAATTTTGTTTGTTTATAGAATTTGTTTTTTATGTCTCCTTAAGAAACTCTTTTTGTTGCTGACTTTGTATATAATTTTCTTTTGGATTTTTATTGTAAATATTAAAATGTACTTATCTGTTGAAGATAATTGTAATTGTTAATTATAAATTGTAACCTCATTGTGAAGACACCTTTTTGTTTATTTTGATTATTCATTCTTTTTCTATTGTTACTAGATAGATATAACCCGTACTGTGGACACATTTTGTTATTGATTGTACTGAACCTGGGAATTTTTGTTAGATTTAACATTGTTATACTGCATCTTTTAATTGTGGTACCGATAGATGAAAACCACTGTAATTTTTTGGGAAGTTTCCTAGATGCATTTTTCTGAACTTTAGGAGGATCTTAAGTTATCTAACATGTTTTCTTTCAAACACCTCGGCTAAATTTTATTTTGCTGCATGTATACCTCTGTCACACACCAATGCTTAATGTAGAGCTTTGCAGTCATGATCAGTGAATTTGATAGAATCTTTTGTTTGGAGTTGACCTTCTTTTCTGAATAATAATTATTTCTATGTTCTGTGTATCAGCTAGCTTTGCTTCCTGTTTCAGTTTGCTGGTTGCTCCACATCTTGTTTCATTCATTAAAGCCAAATTATTTTCCACTAGAAGTGTACATTTCATATGATACAAATTATGCGATCTTTGCAGGCAATTACTTGCATCAATGCATAAAACTGTTATAAAAAGAGACTAATTTTCAGATTAGTGAATTTAAAATGATTGTTTTGATGAAATTTTTTTTCATAAGCACAGCCACAGTAATATGAAACAGATGGAAATGGATTTTAACACAAAAGCTTTTCAGTTTGCATTACTTTTTCAGAAAATCCTAACACAACATGCAAATTCATAACATTAAATACATAACAATGCCTTTACTTCAGACAGCAGATAACCATGAAAACAAAGGCTTTACACAGAGATATCTTAAGAAAGACAGAATTACAAAGCTCAAAGCAAAATCATGCAGTCAGATTAAACGCGCCATCTGCCAACTGTTCTTGGAAGCAGTTCTTTGATTGGTCAGCAGGATGGCAAGGTAATTATCACACAATGACGCATAGGTCTGTTGATCCTGCTTGTCAAACCTCAAAGCCTCTGTACATCAGGAGCGTTTGTGCAAGATCAGTATCATCAGGTTGTTCTTCTGCAAGGACTGTGCTCAGATAAGACTGCTGTAGTGGACACTAATCCCTCTTTGATAAACATATGTTTTAATCCCTTATCCATCCACTTGGATTCACACAAACACAATGGAGATAGATTTAAAATGAACGGGACTGAAAATGAGTAGCAGAGAGATTTAGACAGAAAAAAAAAGAGTGTGAAATGTCACTGAAAAAGAGCAAGACGTGATACGAATTAACTATGAGACGCTATCAGGACAAAGACCTTTTGGCCTCACGCATGCACTTTGCCTCACATGCATATTCCCAGGAAATGGATTAGTGAGTTGGACTGTTTGGAGGCAGATTGGATGAAATGGTGATTCACCATATCAGTTCAGAGGTGCCCTAAGGGCTTCTCTTGTGGGTGTGTGTATTTATGTGCATGTGCCACACTGTCTCATTAGCAAGAGGAAACCAACTCTGTGGAGGCGAAATCGCCACAGACCTTGTTAAAAACGTTCGAACCGTGTGATACTTTAGACATAACAAAACACACGTTTACACACACACCCCATCTAAACACTGTATTTTAGTTGGAAGGCTAAAATAATATGTTGATGCTCACATATAATAAGCCATATTTAGTGGGTTTGTGTGTGTTTGTGTGTCTCCTCTTTGTAAGAAGAGAAGAAATGACGTAAGTAGGCTGAAATGCAAGTGAACAACCAAGGTGAATATATGACAGCAAAAAAAGTTAACTGAGTATTTCCGGTTAGAGCACATGCACTTTTAATAAGTTATGCATCATATTGACTTAGCTAAATACAACCAGAACAAGATCCATCCATCCATTCATTCATCCTGAGGTCAGAATGCAAAGATAAGAGATCCAGAAGGCAAACACGGACCATCCTTGTCCTGAATAATACTCTCCACCTCCTGTAGGAGGTTTTCCTATTGGTACATACCACCCGGAACCTCATTATTGTGGATGAAGTCCCAAACCTGGCCATGTGTTGTTCCAACTTTTCATCATTAGGGCCAAGATCCGATGATTCTTAAACTCCTCTGGTCAAAAACCACGGCCTTAGATTTGGAAGGACTTCCTTTTATCCCGTTACAGCCTGTGTGCATGTAGAGCCCTGATGCTATGCAAATGTGTCTATATTCTCTAAGCAACTTACTTCAATGCAGGAGACTTTATGTCTTTATTTCAAGTCCTTCTAAATTGGGAATACTCTACATTTATATAAAATATGCTAACTTGACATGAAATGAAATAAAAAAAACAACACAAAAAACCCTCCATCTATTCAAGAAATAAATGCTAATGTTGAAGTTGTATTTTAATTTTGGTTGTTTTTTTATTTTCATTTTTAAATATAAAACATTTATGATAGTAACTACAATAAGATAGTGACCAACGAAGTCTCCAAATTGTGTAATACCTCCAAAGCTGAAGTCACAATCTGTTGTAAAATACAGCAGTTTCCACTGAAAACAGAAGGAATGTTCTCCATGATGAGGAAAATGAAAAGAGGTTCAGATACAGTTTGAGAACTCTTATTGTGACACGGTCATGTTTTGCGCAGTGGACAAATGGAGGTATTATACCAAGTGGGTAGTAGTGATTCTCACGGAAGGCGATGGTTGCTGGCAGGAATGATTTCTGGGACATTTTATCCTGCAGTGGACTTGACAAAGCATCACACTGAACACACTCCATTGTTTCATGAGTGTTGCTCAAAGGATGTGCAGTTTTCCATTACTTCCAGTTACCTGTGCTATATTTTCAGCAATTTTAAGGTTCCTCCAAAGTACAGTTGAGCAGCACAACCTCCAAATCAACGTGAAAAAATCCTCCTGAAAAATAAAACAGCATTTTCCTTTTAAAGCATTGAGTGTATTTTAAAATCACAATCTTATGGTTGGACTTACTACAGATTGACACCAACTTGCAATGAAGTATACTTGTCCCTCAACTTCACATTCAATGTCCCTGCACCAATGCAAAATGAGATGAATGCATAAATCTAAGCGGTTGGTCGTGAAGATGCTTTAGCTTAGCTCTGCTTTGGAAGTAGCAAACATAAATCTGCTATTTTCTTGTTTTTCATGAATACTTATGCACAGTTTACTGTCTATGTTGGTTTAATCTCTGAACTAATTTTCAGGCAAGCAGCATTTAACAATCTTAATCATCACCTCTAATACAGACGGATACCTCTGCACAAGCACATTCAAACTCTGAATTAACATTTCCAGTCATTGTCCTCCCAAATGATTGGGTCTACTCATAAGTACCTCATGATGCTCCGCAGAGCGCTGATTGGTTTGTTTGAGTAAAATGTTTTTGAACAGAGCAAAATAAGCCATGAGACCATGACCTGATGTAAATCACTGATATAAATACAGCAGTTAGAAACATATTTAGCTTAAATCTTTGTTGCTGGATCTTTACTGCTTGGTGAGAAAATTCTGCAAACGTTCTATTTGCCCATTATTGTAGAAAAAAAGAAGACATAGCACAATTAAAATCATAAAAACTTTAAAAAGTAACAGTGGTTAATGTAAAACGCCCAGTTTTTTTGCGAAATCTAAAAAATAAAAACAGAGACGGACCAAATCTCTCCCCTGATTGATATCAAGAACTCCTCCAGATGGTAGGAAATGCAGGATATTAACACTGAATGCGGGAGGGATAGAGGAGTCCTCAGCGAGGAGGCAAGGGGGTTAAATCTCTATGATTGGAATGCACAGCTGCACAAGGACACACACGTGCACACACAAAAATGCACATACATATTGTCACACAGCTGAGTATGTGAGGAATGTGCAGCAGTTTCTAGAAGAGTAGCGAGACTTCACAGAGCTGTGTCAGTCTGCGCTGGAGGTCTGCGTCTTCCTGTCTGCCTCTCATCTTTGTGTTTATCTCCGTGTCATCTCGAACACATCTCACTCTTTCAGCGGCTCACTTTTATTAGTGTTTCTCAGAGCCGCTTGCACTTGTTCTTAGCACACTTTCTTACACATGTCTGTGTCTCACTTTGAGTCTGATTCCCTGCAGGAGCTCATAATTTTGCAGTCAGTGCATACTCTGCTGACAGCTGTTCCAGACACACTCAGTGGAGTGGAAAGGAAAAGACAAACACAAAGTGATGCTTGTAAAGACAGTTAGTTGCTCGAGGAGAAGTTGTGAAGGTGGATAAACCTACCTACAGCAAGCTACCTGCACATGCTCCCTCTGTGAAGTTCTTTTTCCTCTTTGATCTAATGGAGAAGTATCATGTGGTGAAGGAAAGGATACATTAAGAAGAAAGCAAGGACAGAACTACAGATGTTATCTATTCTTCAAGGAGTGTCAGATGGAATAATATGAAATGTCATGCTGGCATAATGACATATGATATTAAATAATCCTTTTCTGTCAAAGATGGCCATTTCAAAAAAGAAAAAAGGGAACATTGTGAAGGATATTTCTGTCACCAGCTTCACATAATCAACTGATTCTTTTATTTCTTTCCCCACTAATCCCAGTTAGTACGGATAAATGTAATGAAAGTTTTATTGAAAGTTCCAGTTGTCAGAAACGATGTAATTAAATGTCACTTGTGATTTTCATTAGGCTGCACGGTGGTGAGGTGGTTAGCGCCGCAGCCTCACAGCGAGGAGGTTGCTGGTTTGAACCTCGGCTCGGAGTGTGTGTGGAGTTTGCATATTCTCTCTGTGTTAGTGTGTGTCATGATTTGGATATTGTGTGGGTGTTTTCTTGGTTTCTTGTTGTTGTGGTATACCTATTTTGCTCTTTGTTTTTGTTTGGTTTCTATCTTGTCCATTAGTTTCACCTGTGTTAATTGGATTAGGTTCACCTGTGTCTTGTTTAGTTCAGTCTGTATTTAAGTACTTTGGTTTTTCAGTTCTGGTTGCAGGTTCATCAGTATTAGTCTAGTGCATTGTCTGTGTTTTGCTTTTTTTAGTCCAAGATATAAGAATTAAAATAATTTTAGTCTGTACCACTGGTGCCTCCTTTGCCTGCATTTGGGTCCACATCCTCCATGCTTCTTGACAGAATGAACCCGCCAACTATGGACCCAGCAGGCACTCCCTATTCCACCACGCCCGTGGCCCAGACTTCTACAACCGTGCTCCAGCTCCAAGCACAGATCTTCACTTTTCAGGCACAACTCTCCACTCTTCGGTTACTGTTCTCCACACCAATGCCACAGCAGATCTCCACGCCTGTGTCGTAGCCGCCACCTTCCACGCCAGCGCCAAGGTCCCGTCTGGCTCTGCACCCTCCAGTGTCGTCACCTGCGACCCAGCCCTGGTCTACACCACCTGTGGTTTCCGTATCCTGGAAGGTCCCAGTCCGGGATGCTCTTCTCTGTGTCTCCGAGGGGGTCCCAGGTCGGGATGCTCCTCACCTCGTCTCCGAGGTGGTCCCAGGTCGTGACGTTCCTCTCTGTGTCTCCGAGTAGGTCCCAGGTCAGGACGCTCCTCACCTCGTCTCCGAGGGTGTCCCAGGTCGGTACACTCCTCCGGTTTGCGCGCCAGTGGGTAGCGCTCTTCAGGTTCCCACATCAGACTGGCTCTGTGGCGTAGCTACTCCTCCGGACCCTGACCTCCTGCCTCCGGGCCGACCACCAGAGCCCGGGCTCCTGTGTTGGTGGACTACAAACCTGGTATAGCAGGATCTGTGAAGCGCTTTGGTCCTCGAGAGATGAAAGTAAGCGCTATATAAGTAAGAAGTAATTAAAAAAGTAGGAAATGTGTTAAAATTAGTTGTGTATGAGATTTATTAACTTTATAATAATTTCTAACATAGTAATATCTGTAATGCTTTGTGATAATGTTTCAAACCTGTTTACTGTTTGACTATATCTTAACCTGGTCTATGTGAAAATCTTTCTTTCATTCACTGAACAGCTGAAAATGCATGGGGCAAAAGAAAATGTACGGTAGGTTAATACAAATCAAGAAACCTTGGTTTCTTATTAATTAAGATAATATCTAAAAATAACATTTTAATTTTGGACAGCTTCCAAATAGTGGACAAAAAGAGGTACATTTTTCAAATATAGAACAAGTAAAAGCAAATTAATATAATAATGATAAATGTAGTAAATGTCATATATAACACAATTTACATTTGAAGCCAAATCTCACAATGAGCAGAACAAAAACAACAAGGAAAAATGGCATAAAAGAAAACACCAACAAATGAAAACAGCAATAACACAACTGCAGTAACCACAATAAGATAAGAAATTTGCAATTACAAGATTGTAAACTAGAAGTTTTCTTTGTTTGTTTTTTTAAGACTGGGGCACTAAATTGTTCCCGGAGGATGTTCCACAGCCAGGAAGCAGCGCCTTTGAAAACCTGTTTTTTTGACCCACAATGAGTTAATTTATTTTTTAACCTAATAAAACCAACACACAAAATGAAGAGTCTCAGTGTTCACTTTAGATTCTATAAAATTTTATTTTAGTCATTGTCAACTCTAATTCCTTTCCGTCTATAACAAGACACATCCTGCTGTCATGTTTTTTTTTTTTTTGCGTTCCTGTTATGGTTTGTTTCCTGGTTTACTTTGGAATATCCGGATTTTGGTTTCTTATGTTCTGTTTTGCTCTATTTAGTTCTGTTAATCAGTTCCACCTGGTTTTAGTTTGTTAGTTCATTGATTCCACCTGTGTCTAGTTTAGTTTGCCCTGTATTTATACTTCCCGGTTTCAGTTCATGTTGCGGATCATTAGTTATCAGTAGTTGTCTTTAGATGGCGGCTCTTTGTACTTGGCCAGTACATATTTAAACCTGATCACTCCAGCATTTCATCTACCTCTGCCTCTAACCTGCCTATGGGTCTCATTACATCCATACCACCCTGCTTATGACACCTGAATACCAAGCATCATTTTAAATGGCTCATTTATTCATTTATTTATTTTTTTATCCAGCATTTTTCTTTGTCAGGAAACTGCTATTCATTTGCTGCCTTTGAACTGATCTCATGGACATTTTATGTAAAAACCAACCAACAAAACCAAAAATACAAATACTTTACATAATACATTACCAAATAACAGGTAAGCAACATATCAAAGATCAGTGCAATCCTGAAAACGTTCATGCTGGTTTCTGTCACTCTGCTGAACTCTGGATTAAGGATTCTATTAAAATATATACTAAATAATAATGTTTTGTTCATGTAATTGTTCACCTTCTGGTCTCATTAAAGACTGAATAATATTCCTATTTTAAGCAAAGTCTGTAACAGAGCCATGCATTTGGTTCTACAGTATAACATTACGTATTTACTGTGCTGATAGTGGTAAAACAGTGTACATGTGATAACATATCACAGAGGATGCTGAGAGATTCTTTTACACAAAACCAGGTTTTAATACAGATGTGATTGTGAAACATCAGTGTCTGTCTCAGTCATGCTCTTTATGTGTCAGTGTGTTTTTTCATCTATTGCTTCCCACCATCTCGCTCACTCCATCTCACTGTGACTTTCATCACCTTTATTCTTCTGTATTTACTCTCTCCCCTGTTTTGGTCTCAGCTTCTCTGTCTCTGGATCGGTTTGAAGTCTACCAGTAGGGGTGTACGTGGGCTGTAACCTGCAGGTCTTTGTACTGAAAATGAGTCTTATTTATATAAAGAGGTGTACAGGCAGTCAGCTCCTCTGTGGGTTTATGCGTATTCACTTTTATTTTCAATAGATAAAAACAGACAGTGTAATCGCACTTCAGATGATGCAGAATCCGGGAAAAAGGTTGACCTGGTGAATATTTTGCCATAAATTATCCATTCCATCCATCGTCTACTGCTTATTCCCAAACAGTGTCGAGGGGGAGTGAGGCAGATTTTGTGCTGAAATTTAATTTTTTACTACTTTAAAGTGACAATGTCCATTACATTTGTTCAAGTAAAACATAAAAAGATGTAAAAGAAAGGAATGAAATATATAAATTGTGCAGACTCAGGTAGGTGCAATGAAATACTGTTCTAAATACAATATTAGTAACGTTGCTTTAAAAACCTTCAGGTGTTGAGGTACTAGATATATCCAGACTAATCTGTAACACAACTGGTTTAAATTTTCAGCAAAATTGTGAAACGATGCTTTAAACTGAGATCGACAAGACTTTGCAAGAATTGCAACACTTGCCACCAGAGACGAAGGTGTTAAAAGGCAACATGGAAAACATGGGGAAGAAAAGCTGGCTTAATAACAAAGACACTTTATAAAAGCTTTATTTATATTACATAAATAAAATTAACAGTTTGAGCTTCAGTGAGCAATCTCGGTGGCGACCATTAGGGGCTCACACATAGGAGATGAAAAACTGGGTAAGACGTTCTATCTCTTTATTGGTAACTCCTCTTTACCAAAAGTCACAACAGCTCCTTGTGACAAACAGGGTAAAGAAAAATGCATACAGCAAAGTATGTACAGTTTAAGAGAATTTCGACATTAACTTTAAACCTGATATGTGCAACAAATGTTACATGCCTCTCTAAAACACCAGCCTTCAAAGTCAAAACAAATGAAGCCAAAATTAAAAGTGAAACCCAAAGTGGAAGACAAACAAAAGAATGAAAGACAAGATCATTTTCTTCCATTGAAAGAGTTGTTAATGGATGCATGAATTTCCAGCATTCAAAATAGAAAGATATGATACAAGTAAAGGACATAGACTGTTGTCGTGCACACAGCAGTATCTTCACTTAGCAAGTGGCGATTCCAAATGTTTAAAATTTTAGGCTTAAATTGATGAACTAGCATTCTCCAAATGTTTTGTAAAATATTTAATTTGCTTCAAAAGCAGGCTAATATGATCTGCAGTATATGACATAGTTGAGTAAGATTTATTGCTTGGTTAGCAGCCAAACTAGCTTGACAACCTGAAAAGTACTGGCATTTCATCAGCCGGCTGGCATCTTGCACTTAGCATGTCTGCTACTAAATCTCAGCCCACAGTATCGCGCACCGCTAACAGTTAATGCTCCAAAGAAATTATGGCAAGCATTGCAAATATGTATTAACTGCATGCCAAGTAAGTAAGGGGCATTTAGATGGTCTTAGAGTCATAAACACAATGACATTGTTATCTCTAGTATGACAGCATACATGAGCTGCATGACTGGGTAAGCTCTGTAGCATGGTGCCATTCTGCATGTGTGCACACGTGCTGCAAGATTATTCAATAGATTCTTATTTCTTTTGTTTTGTTTATGAATAGTGATGAACACTGAACACTGATATTCTTTTCAACTTGTCCTAAATAAAACATCCAGACTTGCATATTTCATTGTCCTCGTGGAAAACGTGACACACTCATGTGCGGATATGTAAGGAACAGCAGTGCATGTAACTTGGAAAAGCCCCCCTGAAAGAGGCTGGACATGCTGGGTATCCCCTCCTCAAACACGTCAGAAGGCTTGATGACAAGACTCCAGCCAGCAGAGACACGAGGGAAAGGATTGAAGGAGGAGAACGTGGGCATATCAGAGGATGAGGTAAGCAAGTGTGAAAAGAAACAGATTGTGGTGAAATCTTAATGAGCTGCATGAGACTAGATTGTGTTTAATCATTACTTTGGAGACGTCCTTGATGTCTTTGTTGTGTTTTTATGGCACACATCTTGAGAAATTTCTTATCAAGAAGTTTATTCTTTATTTATTCTCATGCAGATTCTGTTAGATATTTAATTGATTCATTTCTTTTGTAGGTTATGTTATGTAATATGCTTTCAAATCCAGATGATTTCCTACAACTGCTAACAACCCCACGATGCAGCTTAACATTGCTTAACACTAGAGAAGCAAACAATTTAAACGCACGCATCTCATTCCACCCCAGTCTCACTCCAAACTGTATAATGCGTGCGTCTATATGTGTCCACTGTGCAAAACATCAGCATTTCACAATAAAAGCACTGAAATTGAATCATGACCATGTTGATATAAATTTTGGAGCGAGACGGGGCTGCTCATTAACTGAAATCTGTTATTGTTTATGACTATTAAAAAAAAAAAAAATTTTCTAAAAAAAAATTTTTTTTACATTAAAACCACATATCTTTCATTTCCTTCCTCTGCTGTACAGCGCTTCAAAAATTCCACTAAGTAGGATCGAGTGATGCGAGAGGAAACACAGATGAGAACTGCAGCAGGAAACGGCTGGATGATGAAAGTGTAGGAGTCAGAGTGAAGAGGAGGATGGAGGATGATGGGATGGGGGGATGGGGAGCTGGTTGGAAGAGCCAGCAAATGGAAGGCAGATTCGTCCGTCTGAGGGACGAGTTATTGATCGTCTGTGAGGAAGACAAACATTTAAACTGATTTAGAGTAGTGGTGACACATATTACCTAAATGAAATTAACACAGTGTGAAATGAAAGATGTTTTCTTTAATCAAGACGAAGCCCAATCTCATTTGTTCCCTGGTGAGATTGCAACCACATGCGTTGCATAGAAGGATTATGAAGCAGTAGTGGAGTCAGAATCGCGAGATTCTGCATTAAAAAAACTGAGTAAAACTTGTACATGTCTTATCTGTGGGAGAAGAGTTGTAGTATTTATTAATAATACTCTGTTAAAGAGATGCCAGGAGCAAAAAAAAAGTATAAGTTGAGTAAAAATATCATGCACAATCATATTTGGTCTACCTAAATGCGAATAACATAAAGGGGAAAAAGGGGGATACTTTGACCAGCTGAGTAGAGCATGACAGGAAAAGCCAACATTTAGCTATAACCTCATGGGAGCCATTTTGGGGCCAAGCCCACAATAATTAGGATTAAAACTCCAACTGTGCATGAGCGAGTGACCGGAGAGAGAGAGACAGGGTGGTGGGGGAGGAAAAACAGGTGTCAGGGAGGGGGGGTGTGGCGGGCGCAGAGCTTGATCTGTCAGCATGCGCCTTGCTTCTGCTCACAGCTGAGAATGAATGGACATACGGCCACACTGGGGGTATTTAACTCCTGTTATGACTTCTGCGGGTCAGCACGTTGGGTTTTACTTTTAAAAATGAGACGCCACGTTCCACAGACAGAGAGCTCCAGACGGAGATTTATTTTCTAGCACTCTCAGATAGCTCTGCCGTAATTACCATCATGAAAGAGAAACTGTCATCAATCACAACCCTTTCATAGTGGGTGAATTTAGGACTTGTTTCCATTTCTATCTTTGAGCATAAGATTGTACTTGTTTGAAATAGTTTCACCTACATTGTTTTGTGGAGATTATCTACTTTGGGTACATGGTTGTTGGCAGAACTTATTCTGAACTGGTCATCCAGTTTTTTTTTTTTTTTTTTTTTTGCTTTCTCTGTCTAAAAGAAGTCTTTGATTGGCTTTTAAAGATGTAGCTCCTCAATCACAGTATTAAATGAGGGAATCAACCTTTGCTTTACTCATAAAAGCTTGGGGCAGGCTCACATCCATGAGCCAACTATTTATCCATTATTTTCCAGTGTTGCTGATGCGTCAAAGTGATATCTAAGCTGTGCGAGGCACTGCAGCACCACGGCAGGGCAAAAATTGGATTACCTTCAATGTGATTACTACAGATAGTATTTTAATGAATTACATTAATCAAAGAGATAAACTACTAATGAGGAAATTGAAAGACTCTCAATGGAAAAGTGGTTGAAAATCCGGTGTTGGCTTACGGTGGCTGATTTGACTTTTAATGTTTGTTACTGTACTGAAAGCGTTTGCACTTTATTTCTGCTCACTGCAACTTGCCACATATTGGGTAGCTAAACCATATGATTTTATGACTATTCAGCTAGTACTTAGGAGTGGAAAACAAATGGAAATACATGAAAAAAAGCAATTATTCCTAATTTGACATAACACTGTGATAGCTGTAACGATGGAGAGCTGGAGCCAAAAGGAAGGTTAACAGGATTTATTGTAAGATAATGCTGGATGAACTGAACCTGTAGGGAAGGTGAAGGAGTCCAGGAAGGATGCAGGGACGAGGAGCAGGAAGGCGGGCTTTGGGGTATCCAGGAGACCAGGGAAGGCAGGAGCCACATTGCCTTCCTTGTCCATGGACAAGGAAGGCAATGTGGCTAACAGCAGCAAACATGGCAAGCAATGAAGTGGTAGACAACAGGGGAAGCCCAGCAAAGGGTGTGCTGACGGACTAGTGATAAATGAGGAGCAGGTGTGATCTTCAGAGACCAATAATCAGATAAGCAAGTAAACCAAAACCCATCAACCATGACATTAAAACAAACAAACCAAACAAAAAAACCCTTTAGATTTAAATCAGGTCAGAAAAGAGTGCACACATGGTAGGATATACCGCCAAGTGAACATGAACTCATTTTAATGGTGAGAACTATCCCTCCAAACATGACCCCATGCAGGGCTTCTTTATGAAACAGCATGTAATGGTGTCTGCTAAATATTCATCCTCCAGGTGTTGTGAAACTATGCTGATGAACTGTAAAAATGGTGTTCACCATGGTAACAGCTGACTCATAAACTGGATGTATTTTAGCCCTCGAGGTGATAGTTTTCTACCTGTAACTAAATTAAATTACAGGCTGCACTCAATCAGTGAATGACTACGTGTTTTTGGAAAGTGTTTCTGTTTACCATTGCATGATGAATAACGTAAAGTGTTATTTCTGCCTAAACATGAGAATTTTATAAAACTTACTACGCAATTTTGATTCCTTTTTCCGTCCCGTTGAGTAAAGTGTTATCATGTTATTAAAAAGGTATATCAGTTGATGGTTTTGAGGTCACATCATGCACAGAGTATCCATCACCTCCTCCTGCCTCCTTATGAGGATGTTGTTACATCTTAAGTAAAATATTTGAAAATGATGTCGGCTCTGATTTGGAAAAGTTCTCAGTTATTCTTTCTTGCTCTAACCTGTAAGGCGTAGTATTTTTCAGGGTGTCATAATGGATTGTTTGCTATGGCGCTTCAGTTGGAGGAGTTGTGCTGTTTGATCCAACTGGCCCTTCTGCAAGTAAGTCACCATGTTTCTGTCTTGTGAGAAGCTTGACTACTGGTTTTTGATCCAGAAGTGTTTTATTTTAATGCCAAAATTGTCTAAAATAATCACAGATGACTTTGCTTCCATGTTAATTTAATATTTTCATTGAATTAAATAAAATAATTGGTCTGGTCACACTGTTTATTATATAGGTTTTGGAGAGCTATAATAAAGAGTAAGCGGAGGATAAGTGCAGGGACAACAAGAATGGGAAAGAGTGCTCATATATCTTTTCACTCCCTAAAAAAGATGCCAATTTGTTGTCTTGCCAATCTAAGTGACAATTCTGTGAAATAAAGAATAAAACAATCTAATCCACTGCATCAGGATTTTACATTATATGCGCACAGTAGTGGGGTATAAGCTTTGACCATAGGAAGACAATATGTGCTATACCTTAAGGAATATATATATATATATATATATATATATATATAT
>JBAMHX010000023.1:8512917-8535218 GCA_037177515.1 Pseudomugil tenellus | reverse complement strand
TATATATCAACTCCCTGTTTGGATTCATGTGCTGCATAACGTACATGGAGCTGTTTGCCCACTGTGTGAAACGTTTTCTTAACCGGACGCCACCTCACGTGTCAGAGCTTCAGATCCTTGGTCAAGTTTTTTTCCTTCTATTTTTTCTATCTAAGATTATTCACTGAGCTTAAGCCACTTGGTCCGACCCACCCGCGCGCATCGACACTCCATGCTGCGTAACCAACACCTCAGCGAGGATGGACGGGTGGATGGACGCATGGATAGGTGCTCCCGTTCAATCGTGCGCGTAAGGCAAGACCACTCCAAGAGACTTCCTTTACATCTTCCAGTAATTTCCAACGATCGGATTACCTTTGATCACTGACAAGCACAGTAAAGAGGAGACTTCTTTTGCGGAGAGGAAACGGAAGAAAGAAAGAAAAGAAAGGGAAGGTCCGGGTTGCTGAGAACGGCTGGGTGCGCTAGAACGACGGAAAGTCACGGATCATGCTTATGGGAACTCCCGATTCCGTTTTGATAAGGTATTTTAACTCACATAAGTTATATTTGTTACATTTAACGTGTTAATAAAAGCAAATCCAGCACTAGATGTACTTCTTTGAAGACAAAAAATATATATTCAAAGATGACGAGCGCTCCATTCCTCACGGCGCATTTTGTTTCCTTTGGCACAATTTAAAACGTCCATACGTGCACTTTCTAACTGCTATTCATATTAAAGTATGTTAAATATGTTTCTCCTCTTAAATGATAATTAATCTGCCAGGAAGGCATATGCTTATCTTCAACATCAGATGCGCTTTTCTTTTTCCCGTTCGGTGATAAATGACAGATAAAGCCTATTAAAAGGGTAGAAAAAAATCCCGAACAACCTTGAATTAGTAAACTCTCTTTTACTCAAATATTTAGGAAAATTTCTTTCTGTGATTCCACTTATTGGAAAAACAGCCTTATCGTTGCGTATATGGCTATTCTCCCTTTTTGGCGCATTCCCTGCCCACCATTGAGTGGTGTGGGCTAAAAACCGTTCACTAAACCAGAGACAGAGTGGTCCATCTGTTCAATCACATAGCAACAGGAAGAGAGAGGGAAACAGGGTGAATAATAATAATAATAACAATGAAATTCCAACTACTTCCATGGTATTATATTGTAAATCAGTAGCGCTCGGGGTTATTTCCGTACTGCACTGTAGGAGCAGTGTAATTGTAAGTATTTAAGCAACTGAAACCACTCAGTTTTCCAACCAGTTCATTTGTGTTTCTGCTGTGAAGACTGAGTTATGTCATATTTATATGGGCTTTATGTAAGACTCTGACAAAGACTCGTTTTGTTGGATTATGTGAGCATCTCCATTTAAGTTACTGAGACGGCTAAAAGATCATAAAGAGGGTAAAGTAAAGGAAGGTCATAAAGTAATTAAAGAAGGGAGTGTTTATTTGGTTTGTTGTGTGATTTCTCTTTCCTGAGCTGATCTAATTTGCCCCCCTTCTGTTTTTCTCTGTCGTTCCTGCTCTAAATGATCTCTCCTCCACCTGGACACCTGGCCTCAATCTCTATCACTTCCCCTTCCCTCTGACCTCCCCTCAGAGTGGCTCTGCCTGATGCTCTATCATGACTGATGGCGAGGGGAGAGCGCACTTTCAGTACGCAGAGTGCCATGAGCAGGAGGAGGCGCAGGAGGACGTGAGGGTTACTGTATCGACGCCCCACAGGAGTGACGCCCCAGGTCATGATGTTGACCCAGGAGGAGGTCAGGATGGAGAAGCGAAGGACGAGGACGTGGACGAGAGAAGAGGGAGGAGTGGTTGGGGAGAGGCAGGAGAAGCTGGAGGAGAGGAATGGAGTCCTGATGTTCAGGAGCACGAGAAACAGGAACCAGAGCTGGAAGTAGAAATTGGACCAACTCTGGGAGTCCGCATCACAACTCCTATTCGTGATCCAGACTGCGTCTCCGAGGAGGAGGACCAGCAGCCGTATCCAGCCCTGGCTCCTGTGGCCTTCTTCTGCTTAAAGCAAACAACAAGGCCTCGCAACTGGTGTCTTCGCATCGTTTGTAACCCATATCCTTTCATATGCTGGAAATCTAATTCTAAGACTAAAAAAATGTGCCGGGTCCTGTACATGTGAGTACAACCGTGATGTTGATCGCTCAGTTTTCACATCCAAAATACACAACAAGACCACATTAAGGTTTAAAATTTTTACAGCTTATGATTTAATGTTATCAACTTGTTTGTTTCTGGTTGGTAAAATTGGTGCCATACTGGGGAAATCTGAGAAGCATCCAGACAAAGGAAAGCAATTTTAGGGGTTAGGAGACTAACAATGAAGCAGATAACTTACCTTTGGTATCGGTGCTGTTGTCCTTAAGTAATGCAAACATTTGGTGCGTTTTCCAAAATTTCTATGAACTGTATGAATTATTAATCAAATAGTTAAAATATTGTACATTTGTAACTCATGCTTGCAGAGTGTGGTTAAAGTAGCAGTTTGGTCTCGACAGGCTTCAATACTGTTATTTATTTGCAGATTTCTTGGCTTCTTTATAGTTTTTTTTAGCCTTTTCCCAAGTAGCCTTACCATCTTTCCCTGATTTAGGAATGGAAGGGATGTAATAATTGCTGCAAAGTTTGGGAAACACCTTTAACGAAGATGTTATGAATGCAAACTGGAAGCAATTGTCATCCACTCCCATTGAATGATCCCAAACAATATAAAAAACCTCCAACAGCTCTCAGGTCTTATTTAAGAAGCTAAGAGCAGACTCAAAAGAGTTTACATCTTTCTCTTCTCTGGGGCATGATGCTCTCCAGAGATGGCAAAGAGCCCAGCCATGAAAATGCAAAGCCTGTTATGGTAATAACAATAACATGGTAAATTATATTTAAGAGGGTCTGCCCTTCAGTAGGAGCATCTGCATCCACAAGTAGTAGGGATATCATTTAAAGCACTTTGGGAATGATATAAATGTATATCTTGTTGGCCTTTTAGATGATTAGAGAGGAATGCTTGATAGGTATTTTCTTTTTAAGTCACTTTTGTGCAAGAACTGCAAGCTGTGTTTAGATAGATTTGGCCCCAGGCATCTTGAACTCTAATTTTAATCATGTCTTGCTGTATTTGAGATATTGCTCAAACCTTATATCTTGGTTTTAAGAAGGTTTAACAGCTTGGAAAGAGGATCACATGAACAGGCAGATGAAGACAGAAAAGTTTTTAAGATGATCCACGTTTAACCAGATAACCATGAAGCCCTAAATATAACGAATGTATTGGTGTGGCAGCCTGCTGTTAGGCAGATGTTAATGTTGCATTATATTAGGTCTGTTTTGCTCACACTGCCGTAGCATGGATAACACCGCAGTGGCTGCTGAGGCAGCTTCCCTCCTGTCAAGAAGCAGATGCTCCTATGGTCAGCACGTGTATTTTCCTGCATGTGTCCTAATCAGATTTGTGTTTTCTTTGAGCTGACAGGAAAAAGATGATTTTGTTTTTTAGTTTTTGCTGAGAGGGTGGACTTTTTGAATCAAGACAGCATGACTGATGAGTGAGGCAGACACTGTCACATGCTTGGTAGAACTGCTTGTGTAAGACCAGGTTATGTAGTAAGAGCTGATCTCACAGGACTACTTTCTCTGTGTGTTTTTTTCCACACTGTCCATGAGTGTGTGCAGGCCCCACTGTAAGCAGTTCCAACTTGGTGGTCCACAGTAGGGTATGTAAATATTATTCAGAGCATAAATGCTCTGCCA
Organism: Pseudomugil tenellus; assembly: GCA_037177515.1. Classification (NCBI taxonomy): domain Eukaryota; kingdom Metazoa; phylum Chordata; class Actinopteri; order Atheriniformes; family Pseudomugilidae; genus Pseudomugil; species Pseudomugil tenellus. Next base: position 8,531,460 of record JBAMHX010000023.1, on the reverse strand, counting down.
CTCAGCCGCTTGAGGGAATGGACACACTAGTTAAACATGCAAAACGGAAAGAACAAAACAGAAAATAATTTTGTTCTTACCATCTTACCTTTCCTCAACTCAGATGCTGGATTTCAAACAAATCAGTGATCAAGCTATCTTCAATAAAATGTTGTCAAATATTATTTAGGTGTAGGCTATAGTTCTTCTTGTGACAAAATAACTGAACTGAAACGTCATTAATCATCTGCAGAAATTAAAACATGTCAACAGTTACACACAATTACCAGAATGGCATTTGAGCACAAGAACAATTCCCATATATCATTTTTATTGCGCTCATCATCATTGATTAACGATAATGCTCTCGGGACTGTGCGAACAGCTGTCTCAGAAAAATATGTGCCTTACTTTAAGCTCTAATTACTGGAGCTGGTGTTAGGTCTTTTAAATGTTTTATATATCTTTGCAGGAAAATATGAATAGCAGCAAAAATAAGTCAAATAAGGCCTTAATAGAAAGAAATATTACGCGCCTAAACTATCTAGCCCAGTGGTGCTCACACTTTTACAACATGTAAACTACTTATAAAGTGAAGAAGGCAATAAGATTTACCCAGTGAGTGTGCCTGACTCTCATCGCTTTCAGGATGTAGGATGAGACCATTTAATGATCTTACACGTTTCACTGCTGTGAAATATATTTTCTGTATGCTGGGTACACTGGCCTTAGTCTTCTATAAGCAAAACTGCAGCTGTCCAGGTGCTCAGGTAGCAATCTGTAATAATAGACATCTGGTACACTTTAACAGTAGAGATGTTGATGTATATGTGGGTATGGTTAACTGAAAAACAAATAATAAACATTGCAGTCAGTACAAAAAATTCCTCCACAAGGGATCTCTTCTTCACCATGACATGAATATCACGTGCATATTTAGAACTCGCAGAAACTACAGAATGGTACAACAAGTTAGCTTAAACCACATGAAAACAATTCACTCCTGTACATTTTTGTATGAAACCATCCATACTAGAATCAGAACTTTGTGAACAAACAACTATGAACAACTTCAGACAGTAAGTAAAGCAACACTTACACTAGCGGATATCACCGATTTTATACTCAGAGTAGCTGTCTGTGCATGCGCACTGTGCAACAGTATTTGAGGTGCGTTTCATTCCTACATGTCCACAGCCTGATGTAACCAGGTAGGGAAATTTGCACGACAATTTATTGAAATTTTACTGAAAGAAAATAAAAACAAATCTGACCACGCAGTGTGTTAGCGCCGCTGGCTAGCCTGTAGACGTAATGAAGTGACGAGACGGATGATAGACTAACGTATGTATTTTTTATGTCATGTGATCGATTGACACCACCTTCGCGATTGACCGGTAGATCTCGATCGACTTAATGAGCACCCCTGATCTAGCCTATTCTAGTTAGAAGTTAATCTGACAGAAAACATTATTATTAGTTTGATTAATCCTTTAAAGTTCACCATTTAGAAAATGGAATTTTAAAAAAGTCAAGTCTTTATTTAGTCCTTTAATTAAATTTGAAAAAAATATGTAATTTTCTTTTGGTATTTTTTTTAACAATTTATTACCATGTGATAAGACTTTCCCTAAGTCTTTCCCTAAGACTTCAGGGTGCACGGTGTCAAAGAGGAGTATTGGATGGTGTTGGTTTCTCTTTTTGTCTATTAGCAAAAAATTTTGTTTGTTAGCAATTTTGATCAAATCTTCTGGGGGTGGTCTCTGTATGTGTATAGTATTTGAAGACTAAAAAACTTATTACATCTCTGGCACATAATGGTATTAGTATTGTGATTTTGCTTCATCAGAACCAGGTTAAGGTTCGTGTTCTGGAGTACCCAAACCAAATCCACTAGAAATTTTGTGGAAGGAATTCACCCAAATACCTACTGGGAGAAAATCAATTCATCATCCAAGAGGTGAAAGTTTTGTGAAAAGCAGAAAACCAAAGAATCCCTCAATCTTGTTGCAGCATTGATAAACAGTAGAAACATTTAGCTGAAATTAATACTGCAAAAAGCAGAAACTGCGCATAATTTGCCATATTTGCCACTGACACACATGCAGCATGACACAGCAAATTCTACAATTCTTTTATAATCTGCTTTTTTGTAATAAAAAAAGTTTCACAATACAGTGGGACTGTTGTAGAGTTAGGAAAGTAGATAAAGAATCCTAAAGCATTAATGGAGAGTCATTGGTTTACTATTTAAGCTGAATAAAATATTGATCAAATCAATAGATGTTTGGCAAAAGCCTAATTGGAAGTTGTTTGAGAGCTGCAATGTGCAAATCAGCAGCTTGTGTGTGTGTGTTCTTTATAGCAATCTGTCAAAAGAAATCTGTCCAGAGATGGCCATTAAAATAAGTTAAACCAGACGTGCTTTTTCAGTGCTATAGTTGACTCCATTTCAAAGGGTAAATGTTTTGTTGGTGATAAGTTGTTTTCTAGACTGAGAACCTGATTGCAGCTGATTAGATCCTGGGCTATGGGCCAAATAAAGGTAATCAATCACTGATGAGTGGACTCATCCAGCGAACCATTAACAATCTCATTGTTTTATTAATTGGCCCCTTGCACTTCCTTGAGAAATTGATATGAATAAGGCAGTGCAAACTCTTAGTTAACCGTTATTAAAGCAAAGGAACTCTGATGGTCATGGGTTAAGGAATAATTGAAGTGGAGCTGATCTTTCAGTCCATTTGGTGTTTCCATGCACCAAACTCTCTGTATAAACTTACGAAAGCTGGTTGAGGGAAAGTCTTTAGCATGATAGGATGAAGGGGGCTTTACACAGCGATATTCCTGGGCAAGAAAGTTGATTTCTGCAAATCATATCCCTCCTGTAGAGAAATCATTTCAGAGGTTTTATTTCATTTTGTCTGTGAGCATGTCTGTGTATCTTAAAAAAATGACAGCATCTCTGCTGTGTGAGAAATAAAGAAGGTTGGTCTCTATGTCAGTGACTTGTCCCTCTCCGACTGTCACTGAGACATGACTCCTGATATGGAAGTGAGTGTGTGAGCACGTACACTCACAATTCTTTGCCACTCTCAGTACTTGTCTCGCTGTATTTATACCGAGCAGTGCATCGATGTGTGTGTGTGCCTGAGTTTTCAGTGACTCATTATATTTGGCCTGCGCTCGTCATAACAGCAGATTGAGGGTCGTTAGGTGCGTATCTCTGCAGAGAGAGATAGAGAGAGAGAGGGATCCTGTCTTTCTGACGTATAAAGTCCTGGCAACTCCTGTGGAGTCCTCACAGTTTTATATGTGTGTGTGTGTGTGTGAGTGAGTATGTGTAATGGGCTAAACTTTGTGTCGATTTTCATAGTGGTTGAGGATGATGATTTTAATAATTTTAAGGACTCCTAAAACTTGGCAGCATAACATTCCCTTAAAATACAGAGAAACAAAACACTCAGATGGGCTCTTTCTTCCATCAAATTGTCCCAGAAGACTAAATAAAAAATAAATGAAAGCAAAAGAGGTGCTTAATGATAAAGCAAAACTTTCCAGAGTACTACTTGTCTAAAACGGTGTCTCAATCCATAGCTGTAAAAGTAAATGTGAACATATCCCTTGGATGTTTCTTTCAGGAGGGCAGTGGTCATGTGACATGACATGAAATGAGGCCTTTGGACTTTAAGCATTGACTACATACAAAGATGGATGGAGCCTTTGTGACATCCCCCATGGGTTTCAAAAGAGCTTAATTGAAGCTCGATTGGTGGTTTTTTAAGCTTGGCAGTGTCATGTATCATCACTCCTGGACCGTACAAAAATGGGCGAGGCGGTAGAGCTCAGAGGGCTGACTAGAGCTAACTGGCTAACAGAGATAAGTTGGCTAAAAACTGTTTGTGCAACACTACCATCGTGCAGCTGTTGCAGATGTTGGATACCTGTCCATCAAAAGCATACAACTCTAACTATGCAGAACTTTAAGATTAAATAGCAAATAAATGGATGAGTTAAGACTAATTCACCCCCTCAGTGTTGTTGTGGAGGTAAACTTGACCTATGAAACCAGGCTGTAAACATGTTTATTTCTGCCATTTTAACTAGAACGTATATAGATTTGCTCCTTTTTGGAGCCTCTAGTGGATGAGGGGTGAACTGCAATTTATGGCACTTCTACATTGGCATTATCTTAACCACTCGTAGTTTCTGCTCGAATTTAAGAGATTTCAGGTGTAAGTTTTTAGGTTTTTACAACTCTCCAACAGAGAATGTTGTGATGCAAAAATGTGCCTTTAACGCCTGACCAGAAACCTTTTAGGTTAAGTTGCAGCAAAAAAGGACATTAAAAAGTGCAATGAATGTAGAAAGAGATCTTTGTGGCCAAATGAACAGCAGCAGGATATCAAAAGTCGACTAAAATGATGTTCAGTGGGAGCATGCAGGTTTTATGTTGTCCTGTGTTAAACAGGCTTGAATTACATTTGTGGTAGCAAAACTTAATAAATAACTGTGAAAATTATAACTGTGTGGAAATTATATATCCATAGCACTTTTTACAGTTAAAAATGGGAATGTGCATCATAAGACCAAGAGTAAAAGCTAACAAAATAAAAAAAGAATAAAATACAAACAGAATAGAATCAGAAAAAAAAATTTAAGGGATCCATTTTACTTGAAGCAGGTATGTAAGGGCAAAGATACATCGAAAACCTCAAGGATTATGCTTTACAGGAAATTGTAAAATGGTGTTGAACATTAAAGAGCTGAGAAAGCTGAGGGCATTCGGCTAGGGGTCCCCGAATGCCCTCAATCTTTCTATTCCCCAATACTCGAATAGACACAATACAATAATATAAAGACGCACATGTTCATTCCCAAAGTTCTAACTGGTGTTGAAACTTTGAACCAGCCCTTTCACGCCATTGTAACATTTCTTTTTATTAGTTTTACACATTTATTTTGCTAATGTACACTTAAAACCATGTAACTATCATTTTCCCCATACAAAACTATCTATGGTTGCACTGACATGGAGATGAAGCTGATTTTGTTTTACTAAGATTTTCTGCTGAAACTAAACCAAACAAAACTAGAACCAAATATTTTGCAGTAGTATGCATTCTCAAGCCCATACGTGGTGCTGTAAATGTTGATAAACATCTAAAAACAGAGATGGAGAATGTGCTGCAGCCTAAACTTAACACTGTAACCCACCTTGTTGTAGCCGTTATTGGAGTTTATTTTTTATTTATTGTGCATGAAGGCTATACAGTGGAGTGGAGCTACAACTTTACTGGTTTAAGGAAGGTGCACAAAGATTGCACTCAGTGAAACTAAACAATAGCATTTTAAAATGTATTTTCACATCCAAACGGTACAAAATTTACCCCTAATAACCCAGTGGGACATATATATGTTTACTTTTCTCAGACATTTTAGATCACGTTGATCAAAATTCTTTAGAACACAACTTGATTTTTGTCTTCTGCTCCTTAATGGACACCAGAAAGCAAAAGAATACACAAATGAAGACATCAGTGATTTTTCATGGGTTGGCTCTTTAAGGGTTAATGGGTACAAACTAAATACCGTGCAACTCTAAATGCATGCTAAACCTTTTTGTTTGACACATTATCTTGTTTTACTGAAGAAAAACTTAAATTTGTAATTTATTAAATCAATTTATCAAAATTGAGAAAACAGAAAACGTTTAGTTTAACGTGCACATTTTGAACGTGCGTTCATACAGACAAAACAATACATCCCTAAATTTAACTTCTGACATTGTTTAACTCCCTTAGCAAGTTTTCATTACCAACAACAGAGATGTAGCTTTTAGCTACATTTCTGTAGCTACAAGCTAGGCTCTGTTTTTACTGGGGAAACGTTTGCTTGTACTTCATTTGCAAACATAGTAAACTACAAGTGATACCTGGTTGTAAGTAGAGCATTATTCCTGGAGCTCATTACACGATGTAGCCAAATCTAATAAGGAAACAAATGCGGATTTCAACCCTTCAGGAGTTTATTAATGTTTGTGTCTGTGTGTGCTCATGAGCCAGTTTGCAACTCATCACACCTTGTATGTGGAGTGTTAAGGTGTGTGTATTGTGGGATTACTTCAAATGCAGTAAGATCTTTGTTTATCCCCCAGCTCAGTGTTTACAGGCTGCTTTGCAAAACGATCTGGAACTAATAGCACTGTGTTTCATTTGTGTAAACGCACTGTGAGTGACTGTATGGGAGCGCAAATGTGTATATGTAACTGTAAGAGCATTTAGACACACACAGACACACACAGTGCACAGTGTATTAAGTCAGTGACCCCCGCTTGCCCTGGGCGCTGACTGTCTGACTTCAGCATTGTCACTCTTTTTTACTCACTGTAAAGAAGTGTGGTTATATTTTTTTAGAACATTTGAGCTGCCAGTCAGATGATAACGGTGTCTATGAAGTAAAGATTGCATCTGTGATATGAGCAGAAACATTTGAGAGCTTTTCGTGCTCTCCAGAATGACTTACTATAAAGACAAGTGTGGCCTGAATTTCAGAGGATTGCATTGTGTCAGTGGGAAATGCCTCACAAAGCCTTCTGCTAGCAAACCAGGCTTACCTTTATGGGAATGTACTGATTAATATAACTAGGATATATATTACTATAACTAGGATAAAGGTGAATGTGAATGAAGCTGGTCAGTGAGGAGGCTCGGGGTCAGACTGTTAATGCTTTACGGAATGTGCTTGAATCTCCATCTGCTGTCTGACAGAGTATGTTGTATATTTTCCTTCCATCCCAGCACATCACAGTTACTGTCTCTGCTAAGTGCACAGCTTGCTTAGCGAGAGCTGCCAGATTCATCTTTACACTTGCCTGTATTAGAAAATTGGGAAGCCATTGCCCTAATAGTCTGAGACAGTTCTAGATAGAGCACATCTTTTAGTTTCAACTATTTGCTCACGGGTCGTATTAGACAGGTGCTAAGTGTAAAATAAATACATTATTGAATCTAAATTCTGTCGACCCTGTAGGTGTTTTCACTCGGTGGGCTGTCAGTTGGGTTCCCTGTTATGGCAGTGCCACACTGATTGGCCATATGATACTGTAGGAAGGGTTTTCTCAGCAGTTGTTGCCATGGAAGCGCATCATGTTGATGCTGATCTAGAAGTGTGTTCTGCATTTCCAAAACCCTCTGTGTGGGTCATAGAAGAAATTCATACCAAAATGCGTTAAACAAAGCTAAACTGACCATGCAGATAATGATGATTCTAATCAAAAGAAATGACTGTACATCTGAGTAGATCAATGCAGCTGGTGGTAAGAGTGGAGTGCAGAAAGAAACCACCAGAGACAGATGGCTCCATCAAGACCAAAAAAAAAAAAAACGGCAAAGAAAAGAATGAAGTCTGAGACAGAAAACAGACAAGAACTAGGAGAGAAGAGGAGGATGAGCTGGATAAACAGGATAAAGAGAAGAATTAGAGCACAGAGAGGACTGATAGAAGAGGATAACTGATATACAGAAACCCAGTAAGAAGTGAAAAGAACAGAAGCCGGCCATTTATATCCAATTCTGTTCTGTTCTGTTCTGCATGACTTGTGTGCTTTAACAAGGTGCTGCAGTCAGACGCAGCTTTAAGCCAATCAAAAGTGCAAGTGATGAGTATGGACCTCTCTGTATGCTCTTGCTCTGTTATGCTTCCTATTATCTTTCTCTGCGAGTTAATGCACGCTGCAGTGAAGATGCAGTAAAGATGCAGTTCTACACTCAAGAGGCAACTTCTCTCTCAAACCATTACCCCCACCCCCCACCCCCTTCTGTCTCCCCTTAAAAAAGCAGCAGCTACTCTTCCTGTGTGCTTCTTTTCTTTCTTCTACTACTATCCTTTGTCTTTTTCACAGCTTAAACAAGACTTGACTGCACTTGTGTGTGTGTGTGTATATATATATAGATAGATGGATAGATGGATAGATGGATAGATAGATAGATAGATAGATAGATGGGTAGATCTGTTGGGGGGATCGGGATTAGTTATGCATGTTATTTTCAGTACACTGCAGTACGAAATATGCACTAGGCAAATGAATCTTTTTATTCACATAAGACCAGTCGCTGATTTAAACTGTCATGACATTACTTTCTCTCTCATCATTTCTCTCTGTGTATCAGCATTTGACATGAACTGACTCGGAAGGATTATTGATTCATGTCCATGTATTGCATGCTCGTTGGTGCGCAATGTCCAGTTGGCCAGTGGGTTGAGGTGGATGGGAATAGAATTTCGCAAACGTAGACTTGTCCGGGCAGTAAAATGGGACGTGGAAAGATGGAGAGTCAGCAGATATAACTGAAAAACAGAGAGATTCAGAGGAGCCATTAGACATTACAGTGTGTCTCCAGCACACACACACAAAGTTTGGATGCAAATGCAACTTAAAAAGGTGGTAATGTTTTATTTTTTTTCTTTTTGAGGAAAAGCTGATTGAGGTAAACGCAGGACACTTTAGGGACACTGCATCATGTCAGGACTGGGATCATCAGCAGCTCCTCTTGCTCTTCTAAAACTCCTCCATCTCCATCTTCTTTTGCATGCTTAGTATTCAGTTATGTTTTTAGGTCATATTGCTTTGTTGCGCTTGCTGTTTAGTAGCTGCGCTGCTCCTCCTAATGAGCTTTTCTTATTGGTGTGTGACTGCATATGTGTGTGTGTGTTCTTGCTGTTCTGAGCCATTTCTCCACAGTAAATCTCCACATAAATAACACAGCAGCCCTGGTCTCTCCGCATTAATGACTATAAGATGAGCAGAATGAAAGAAAGATCAAGAAAATCAAGAAACCGACTCATCCCTTGACCTCAAGGGCCGTGTTGTGAGAGACGGTTTTCGTCACAGGCAGTAAACGTAGTTAGGACATTTATATAGACACAAATGTTCACTGTGATGAAACCGTGTGCAAAAGGAAGTGCATGCGGGTACTTAAGGGTACTCATACACATACATGTAAGAGTACACGTCTGCTTGTACTGTATGTGTGGATGTATGAAAAAGTAATGGGAGATGGATGAATAAATAAAAGATCTGGAAAAACCCATCAGCATCTAGCACAAGGTTGTCATAGCAATACGGACAGTGCTGCATGGTGTGTGCCTGCATGAAAAGGAAAATAGATAAAATCACTGCAATGTTAAATCAAGTATGCGCAACTTTATTTCAGTACAGATCTCCTTTAGAAAAGAAAATCTCTGCTGCACATAAAGAAGTCTGAATGCACTTCAAAATAAACAAAGAGAAAATAAAATCCCTGTTTTGTGCTCAAGAAAAAATGAGCAGGGGATATTTTCCTTTTTGTGTCTGTTATGTAGTTTCTTCATCACAATCATGTTTTTGCATTTATATAAATAAAAGGATGAAAAAAAACATTTATAGGGTACTTCTTGAGCTAAATGTGTGGCTACGTGCTCATTGGATGCCCACCTTTGTGTATTTGCTTACAAGTGATGCTTTTAGTGCAGTAGTGTATAAAGGATACATCCTGATACTCAACTGCTTCTCCTTGGAGACCTGAAAACTGCAGCTTTTTCTTTCTGGTTCTATATCTCTCTCCACTCTGCAGCACGAGTTTCTGTTAAGCTTACGAAACGGCCGTCTGTATCTGAATGCGTGTGTCAAGGTGGAGGCAAAGGTGTGCAGAAGTGTTGAGTTAGAGCAGTCAGGTTTTGTGGCAGAACGGCGATTTGAAGGTTGACAATGAGGAAAACTGCAGGGTGATTTTAATGCCTGTGTGCATGGAATGAAAGCGACTTCAAACACAGCTAAACCGTGTTGTTATATGACTGTGGAATTATGAGAAATAGAGGGGACTAGAGAGCAGATGAGGGAGAAGTCTAGGACAGTGGGATTCTCTCAGCACTAGAAACTCTACCTGGTTACTAGGCAACAGAATAGCACTTCTGCATGTTGGAGCTCTGGGGAAGGGAGGGCTTGTGGCTCTACAACATGTGTGTGTGTGTGTGTTTGTGTACATGTTTGAGTGCTGAGTCAATAACTATATTATTTATGAGTGTTCTGTAGTAAGAGTGTGCAGCGTGAGATAGATTCTGGGGGAAGGGGAATGAAGGGTAAATTAAGGTTGTGTGCATGACGGTAACACTAAGATATTGATAATGAAATCTGAAAAAAAGGATTACTAAGAAGAGATAAGTGAAGATTTCAGAGCTGTAAATCATAGTGAACTGGCAGCCTCTCTTGGAAGCAGTCCTCGTTGGAGATTGGGTCAAGTGATGCATCACACAAGTGACAGCGTGGAACAAAGAAAAGGAGAAAACTAGGACCCGACTGGTCGGGTTGACCCTGCCGTCACTGTCAGCTCTGAATCGCAGCTCGTGCCTGGTTTCTTCGGCTGACTTCGTTTCCATTGGAGAGTGTAACAGAGCTGACAGTAAACTCTTACACACGTGTGGCCTAAGAGAGGTTGTCGTGTCTGCTCATTTTGCTGCATGACTAAGTACAAGTCGACTCTTTCATCCACTCAGAAACATCCTGCAACCCATGTAATCACAAAAAACCCCTCAGCTACACTGTGAGCAGATACTTACAATTTGTCTGTTCAAAATGTTCCCATCAGTTTGAGCTAATTGCAGATCAGTGCCACTGTGACAAAGTTTTCCATGCTGAATTAGTTACTTAAGAGCAGATGTTTGGATGTACACGAGGTTAATTTTTGCTGTCAGTCCCACTATAAAGTGGGAAAGAGGGGCAACCCGCCGTCAAATGAGCAGTATGATGGTAGCGACTGTTGTTTGCCAGGAACTGGACATCGCCATGTCAGCATGATTAAACCAAAACCCAGTGAACTGTCCCCCTTGGTAAATGATCTATTGTTCTCCGGATCGAACTTGGCATTGTTTGTCTCACCTCAAAAGGCACATACACACACAAACGCACAAACACATACACACACACACACACAGAAACCCTGGGTAAATATGGATGGATTAAACTTCTGACAATTCAAATGATCATTAATTATGTAATAGTGAGTCTTATCTAAAAGCATTTCTGATTTGCTGCTCTGAGCATAGCGTGCACGTTGGATGCTGCCGCTTAACATTCATTAGGCTGTAATGAAGGAACACTACACTCAGTGGCCCCTTGTCTGCTTTCTAATGGACCTCTATTATCACAGTTCAGACACACATGAAAACTGCTGCACATGCACAGCATTTCCCCTTGATGTACACACACATTCACACACACACAGAGCCTTTGTGCAGGATGAAAGGGTGACCCAGCTGAAGTGCAGGAGGCCTGGCATGTGTTAAACAGCTTGATTTTACCTGAAGTGGCTACTTAATGGCGCTGTTATATACTTGTCTGGAGAGAAATATCAGCTTGAGATTGAATACAGATCAAACAATTAGCTGGAAACACCTAATGGCTGTGCAAAACCATTACGGGAGAGGTCTGAACACTTAAAACTTTAATAACTTTAAGTGTGGACCATATTTTAGGGTTTAGTATGATCAATAGTTTGCAACATGTTTGGAAGAAACTCAATTTAGATAAAAAAATGTGCGAAAGTGATGAATTGGCAACAAAATGTCAAATATTTTTTTGGCAATTGCATTTTTTGATGAGTTTTTTGACAAATTTGACAAAAAATACTAAATACAGATATTAGGTCAGTGTCTCAGATGATACACTATTTCATTTAATTTATTTGGACTTAAGAATAACAAGAAAAATAAACAAAAGGAAAAAAAACAATGATTAGTTTATTAACTACTAAGTATTACAATACTGATAACCTCTGCATGGGAGAGGTAGAAGCCAAATGGGCTTATAACAGCACCCACTCCCAAAAGAAAAAAAAGCAAACAAATAAAAACAAAATACTAATGATACAGAAAAGGCATAAGATACAACAAATACAATACCAAACAGGCTTATGTACAAACAAACTCTGTAGTCAAGGTGAATACTCACCCATTAATTTCCATTTTAGTTTATTTTTATTTGCAGCTAAAGTTATTGTTGAGTCCAAAAGATTTGACGTCTGTTCCAAAGTTTAGCACTATGGTATCAAATTGCTAATTTATCACACAAGGTTTTATAAAATCGCAGATGCAGATGATCTTGCTTAGACTGAGGATGTGAGTATTTCTCTTCATCTACATTATTTTCTCTAGTGAGCAGCAGGGCACTAAAAACAAACAGCCAGGAAAACCTTTAGATTGTCACACAGGAAAAAAGCTATATTCTTTCATCAGCTAGGTAATCAGTAAAATTAAGTTTGACATGTAGCTGTAAATCTTTGAAAAGGCTTTATATTTGGCTTGGACCAATTTTAGCCAATGCAGATATCCGATACCAATATTGTTGTTATGGCTAATAACCGTTATGCAACGAATACGATGTAACTTTTTTTTAGAGTTTGAGATGATTAAATACTGTTCCAAATAAAGGTTAATTTAAGCATCCTGCCACATTAGCAACATTAGCTTCCTGCCATAGTTTGTGAAGTCATTAATACGTATTTTTATCTTAATACATATTTTTATCTTTTCCTATTGTGAAAAATAACCTGATATTATTTCTCCACTTAAGTTAAACCTCACAATCCTATGCTGCAATATCACCACTGTCACATGACCAAACCAAAATAGCCCAAAATAAATATCAGCTGTTAATATCAGACCAGTTTTACCAATGAAACCAATATTTTTAAAAAGACCCTCATGAAGTGAATAAATTATTTATTATTCATAATTGTATCCATTCGCTCAGTAATTCATGGTGAATAGTTTGAAAGTTGCAAGCATTTTTCTGAAATATATGTGCAGCTCACCCACTGTTCATGGTAATGTTTTAGAGCTGTGGGATCTAAATGAATGCGAGGAAACATAAAGTTAAAACCATCCATTCATCCATCCATTTTCTACCGCTTATTCCCGAACGGGGTCGCGGGGGGGCTGGAGCCAATCACAGATACACAGGGCGAGAGGCGGGGTACACCCTGGACAGGTCGCCAGCCTATCACAGGGCCACACACATAGACAAACAACCATACACGCACACACTCATACCTATGGGCAATTTAGAGTGTCCAATCAGCCTATCCCCAAGGTGCATGTCTTTGGACTGTGGGAGGAAGCCGGAGAACCCGGTGAGAACCCACGCTGACACAGGGAGAACATGCAAACTCCACACAGATAGGCAACCGCCCGAGCCGGGGCTCGAACCGGCAACCTGCTTGCTGTGAGGCTGCAGTGCTAACCACCTCACCACCGTGCAGCCCATCACTCGTCATAACAATGACAAAAAGTTGAGTTGAACTGACGCTACAGACATGCAGAGTCATTAATTTAACAAAATAAATAACCTTACCAATGCAAACTCCACTTAGAGCAGTGCTGTAAGGCTTATTTAGTCTGAAGTGACTGGTGAAAAAGACTGTTTGGTTGAACGGAGTAACAATGGAGTGAGTAATCTAGTGGACAAACTTTGCAATTACATCACTTTGCACCACTACGGCGCTATGAAATATGAGGCATAAATCGGCGTATAATCGGCGAGATTCACGCCGGTTAGAGACATTTTAAAAAACGCCAGATTTCTTAACCGGAGAAACAGAGTCACATGACAAGAGCGACGTTTCTTCACAGTAATAGTTGTTGACATTTTGTGTAATATATATCATCTCAAGACCACTATCCAAGATGAAACATCCAAGCTCTACCAATAGAAGTCTCTTACAATGTCTGGAGGAACATGAGGTGGAAGACCCATCATGGGATGTACTGCCAGCAGATCCCTGAAGTATAAACAAGTCATACCAGTGATTGGAGAAGGCTGGTCTTTTGGTATTAATAGCGATCCAGGCGACAGCTTCAAAACAAACACCATTGTACTTTCTGCAGCTCTGATTGTTCGCAGCTTCAGAATATCTCTGATCGAGTTAGTACATTCGAAATCTCTCCCACATCGGAGGGTCCCGAATAATTATAATGGAAAGGTAGTTAAGTAGAGTTGAGCTGACCAAGTGGAGTAGACAGAAGTAGGTACTAATGGAAACTGTCCATTTATGAATGGTTTAATTTTCCTTAAAAAAAAAAAACCTCATATTTTGCAATCAGTGTTAGAAGAATTACTATCATATATTTTTTTCTATGCAAAACATTTCCCCTCTCAGATATTAAGCCCATTAAAAGTAAGCCCAGAGATGTTGCCCTGATAACTGGAGCTGGAAATACCTGACCTGGCTACTTCTGAAGGTCATTTCTTCCAGGATCAATTCCAGTATACAGAGCGTTACTGTTACTGCTCCATATTCTGTCAGACGGCATGTCGTCACGATGATGTGCCATCTTTGTCTAAGGGAAAACAACACGTTAGTCTCATTCAGTTATATGTGTTTGGCTCACTGTAGGGTGGTTTGTATCATCTAAATTTTGATTTACTTATTCCACAAGAGTTTTTTCATTTCAATGTCACCTACCAGCAAATTAATTCACATGATATAAAAAAGGAAGTTACGGAAGTGTTTGGCCATCACAACCATTAAAAAAATATTGGACCAGTTTCTCATTTGAACTAAAAACATAAATGTGAAAGTTTCTTGATATAACAAGATATGAATCCCATAGAGAAACTAACAAGATTTCTGGTTATAACAAGATGCGTTTCTCATTTCAACAAGGTTAATATAATTTTTTTTATTTAAAGTGACAAAGTTATCTTTTTTCCTGTGTGGAAATGAGTTCCTCTGACATATTTCGACTTCCTAAAATGCACCCCTCCCCATTTTCTGTTTGTTCCTTCCGGACCAAAATCAAAATTTCCCCAAGAAGGCAATGTTACGGTTAAACCTATCATGTTATAATGAGATAACTTTGTCACTTAGATGAGAAAATATCATTTTAATCTAGTTTTTAACAACAAACATGTCTCGTAATAACTAGTGTTCCGCGATCGGCCGATAACCGATAGGTTACCAATGTTGTTTTGCTTACAATAATCTGCAGTTTTTGCTGGATGCAGTGATCAAAAACTGATAAGTAGCTCTGGTGTATCTGTAACACCAGAGCTCTTCAAATGTCTATTATTTCATGTCATAGCACAAAAATGCGGTCTATCAAATAACAAAGTGCATCCCTTCAAAATTCATTAACAGATGTACTGCTTATCTCCAAAGGTCTGTGTTTAAATATGAAATTATATGTGCTTGCAAACTGTGTCAGTCTCAGTTACAAAAATGTGACCAAATATATAAAATAAAGTTTCTTTAAACATTAGGTAAATTAAGTGAAAATGCTACAGATAACCTTTTCGCTCTCTCAAGTTTTTATGCCGTTCTGAATGGATAAAATCGACCCTCTGTTATTGTATTAGCTTTAGTACCACTAGCTGCTAGCGCTAGCTGCTAGCGCTATATTTTCTATACTTCTATACTACTACGCTGGATTAGCGTAATGCTGCCCCTTACAGTTACAGACGGTTATTGTTTTCTATTCTCGGTGGAGAGAAGAAATTTAGCAATTCTATCATCCCAGTAAGACCGAGAGAAACTCATCCATGCTTTCCTTTACAATAGACTGGATTAATGTAATAGTTTTTTAACATGACTTCCCAAAAAGAGCATAAAACATATACAGCTCATCCAGATGATGCTGCTAGAGGTTTAACTAGAAATAAAAGATCTGAACACATCACACCAGTTTTAAAATCTTTACACTGGTTTCCAGTCAGTCACATAGATAGGATAGATTTTAAAACCCTGCTGATTGTTTATAAATCCCAGAAAGGTTTAAGACCAGAATACGTTTCTGATATGTTCAGAGAATATAAACCAAGCAGAGCTCTTAGATCCAAAAACTCAGGTCAACTAGTCCAGACTAGAGTCCAGACTAAACATGGAGAAGCAGCATTTAGCTGTTATGCTGCAAACAAGTGGAACAAACTGTCAGTAGAGATAAAACTTTCACCAAATCTACAAACGTTTAAATCAAGGTTAAAAACTTTTCTTTTCCAGCTACAAGTCTGCACAATAACTTTTTAATTATGTTCTTCTTAATGATTTTAATGTAATATTTTATTACGATTCTTGCTCTGTTTTTATTCTTTTTTACTTGTTTCAACATCTGTGATGCTTTTAATGTTTTTATGTAGAGCACTTGGAACTGTTGTGTACATGAAAGGGGCTATATAAATAAACTTGCCCTGTCTTACTGATTATTAATCATGCAGTGACGGGGCCAAGCCCAAGTCCTGCTCTGTTAGTACTGCACGCACATCTGCCATCTTGGCCTGCTGTAGCGCTGCATTTCCTGAATAAAATAACAAAGTTTTATAAATTATCGGAGATTTTTATTGGGAAAATGTACTTATTGGACAGACAAAAAAATATCCAATTCGGCAAATATTTTAATCTGTCCGATAGATATCGTGCATCTCTAGTAATAACGAGAAACCTTTTGTTAAAGTTTCTCTATATAATGAGATTAATATCTTGTTATATTGAAAATCTCTTTATAACGAAATATGTTTTTGCATTCAAATGAGAAACTAGTCAAATATTTTTTTTTATGGTTGTGACGGCTAAACCATTCCGTAGGAGGTTGAGTCTTGTAGGACTGGAAAAATGTCCTTAAAGTCTTCCAGAGATATGGTTGAACGATCCATTAGCAGGGCCAAAAGCGTATACCCCAATCAATGTTCGTCTACGATGCAGTCAGATTTTTTAAAAACAGCTCAAGAAGCGAGGTTAAAAGACAATCTTATCCATTGTTTATGGTGCTCTGTTAACAGTTAGCCTAAATACGCCCGGTCTGACTCGTTATAATTAAGAGGTCTTCACTGAAATGGGCTCTTTGCAGTCCTAATATTATTAAGTTTATATATAATTATGTATCGAATATCACTGAATGTGCGCTTACTGGATGTAAAAAGAAGGCCACAGACGTAGGTATAGTTGGACTTTGGTTGCCACAACTTTTAAACCATCACCATTCTGTCCGATCGTATTTGGCATCTGTTGATGGCGCTCAGCCACTTATCTCTCCTGACTCCACTTAAGAGTATACTATGGAACTTGGTCATGAACCCCTTGCTTTTTTAAGTTGGCTGTGCAGCCGACCACACAACATGATTTTGCCATGTAGTGCTCTGTAGTGCTGCTATGGGCCGCTTCCCCCACGCCAGAGCTGCGTTGCTATGGAATCACGTGAAAATGTCCCAGATGTCCATCTAAAAGAATAAGTGCTGGTCTGTCTGGTTCTACTTTTAAATCTATCTGCTGAACATAGTTGAGCTGGATCTTATTTTTGTTGCGGTTTCATGTTTTTATGTATGAAACTGTTGATTTATGAGAAAGATTTAAAAAAATGTTTCTAAAATAATCTAAGATAAAATTCAAAATTCAAAATAAGGAACGCTTCACGAGTTTGCGTGTCATCCTTGCGCCAGGGGCCATGCTAATCTTCTCTGTATCGTTCCAATTCTTAGCGCGTGCAACCGGAGTTACACGGTAGAATAGTGTATTACAGTGGTATTTGTGGGGTATGGAACCGGCAGAGAAATGCTCCCTTATTTAGTCTCAGCAACAAAAAAAGTGAACAAAAATCCTTTAACGGGACAGAAAACAGGAAAACAAACGTGTCTGGGTCCTGCTGCTTCTCTTTATACAGTCAAAGGAAGCTCTGCAGCTCCAGTAAGATCCAGTTTGGTTATCATCCTGGAATTTCAGTCAATTTCAGCCTGAGTGAAACACAGATGCATGATGGGAAGTCTGTTAACTCAGCCCCACAGGACTGGATGGTGGAGACACTAGAACAAAAGACTGAATAAACACCCATCCTCCACCCACTGCCTGAAGAGCTCCAACACCCAATATACTCCCCCACGTCTCCACAGTTGCTGATAGGGACACGTTCTGTGTGGAAACAGAGAGAGCGAGAGAGAACCAGTCTAATCCGGTCTAACTGACGTCACTGGTGTAGCTGGAGACCCACTCAGTGTATGAAAGCTGCCAAACTGATCCTGAATCAGATCCTCATCTAGGCGGTATGTAAAAACCTTTCAGGTTTCTCTTTGCTTTTAATGTAGGTAATGCACATGTGTATGTCACTAGTTTCAATCTTTGATTAATTACTGGGCTTTTCACTCCTAAAATTAAGGAAATGAGGCTAGCACCAAAGTGAAACTAAACCCCAGCTGTTCCAACCTGCCACAAGATAGCGCCATTTAATAAAATACAGGTAAATCTAACTGTAAAAGAAAAGCCGCTGTTGTTCCACCAAACTACTGCAAGATGGCGTGACTACAGTTAAATGTATCCCTAAAAAACCTTTGTTGCACCAACCTGCCACACCGTCAAATCAAATCAAACTTTATTTCTATAGCACCTTTCGTACATTAAGTCTCTCAAAGTGCTTTACATAAAAAAACAAGCAAATGTTGTAATGAGATAAAAACAAGTTCAAAACAAACGGTCATTAGGTCACACATTTATCATCATATGCACAACACACACACACACACACACACACACACACACACACACACAC
>JBAMHX010000023.1:8487800-8512817 GCA_037177515.1 Pseudomugil tenellus | reverse complement strand
CCATCCATCCATCCATCCATCCATCCATCCATCCATCCATCCATCCATCCATCCATCCATTTTCTTAACCACTTCATCCATTTTTTTGTTTTGCTTTGTTTCTCTATCCACTAATGTAGCTGTGTTGCTCATTCAATTTTAGCACAATTTTTACAAACTATGCCTGGATCAGAAAGTAGCTAATCATGCTTTTAAACATACTTATTATACAACACAAACTAACTTTATTAAAAAGAAAAAATAATTGACAATAAACACATTACCTTTTGTTTTAAGATGCAGGCGGCTACGTTGTCATGAAGAATTTTGTCATATCATAAATGCTTTTAAAAAAGCATGTTTACAACTGTGTGCTTGTGAGAGTTTTTTCTGGCCGAGATGAGCATGAAGTTTGTGTGATGTTGCATATTATTTCCTAATTTGGTAAGTGAAGGATGAGAGTTGAACTGTATGTGTTTGTATTTGTGTGGGTGTGAAAAACAGAAACTGAGTATAAGTTTATAAAGGTCACATGTTTTTCTGAATGATTGCTATCAGGTGCAGTAGATCCTAATATGTTTGTGTGTTTTTCTTTTAATAGGCATAGAGAGGAAAGCAGCAAAGAAGAATAACGATGGAAGAATTGAACTGTTAGAAAGCTCAGTGTGATTTTTCCTTTATAACAAACATTTGGAATCAACATTTTGTACTAGTAGAGGATGACCCCTACCCATAATGTACATTCAAGTAATTGATACTAACCCAGTGAGATGGCTAAAACAATGTTAACCTTGGGTGGAGGGATGTGGCAGTAACAGCTCAGCGTGGATAGCTGCTAATTTCATACACATGCTAGCCCACCTAGCTTCATGTCTGTAGTTGTTTGAAGTGCACTTTTATCTGAATAGGAGACTGTCATCCAGAATGTGTACAAGAAGAAAGGATAGATGTACTGAGACAGATGTGAACAGGAACAGATGCAGCTTTTATATAAAAGTCAGTGTGGAAGGATATGTTTTCTGTCATATAATGTGATTTGTCATTTTTACATAATGCGATTTACACAGATGCATCACTTATACTGGAGACAAATGAATTGCATTGTCTGAGGAGAAAAAGAAATTTATGTTAAACATTAAAGTTTTGATGCTTTTTTGCAGCATTGTAGTGAAAATCCAAATCTCTTTTCCCTCAAAAGCTTGCTGTTTGTGCTGCAGACACTGAATAAAGCTGAAGATCTAGTACAAACTATCAGTGAGTTCGGTTATAGTGTGAATTTTTTAAACTTAAAAAAAAAAATACTGTAATGCAGTCGTTTTGGCTCAAGCTGAAATATCTACAAGTCGTACTGCACCAGTTTAGAAAGAAAAAATAACTACTGTGTATCAGAGTTAGAATATCAACTTGTGTGGACACAAATGATCCACAGATGATTAAACTTGGTGAATTTAGCTGCGTCTTGATTTTTCTTGACTAACACAAACATATTTGGATTTTTTTAAATTTGGTACATCTTGAAAGATAAGGCCCAAACATAATACTGATGTAATGTTAGGATGGTATGGATTTAAGGCCAGAGGGTAGCATAGTGGGAGAAAAAATTTCCAAGCCTTGGCTTGGGCAGTGGCCTTTCTGTGCGGAGTTTGCAGATGAGAATTACGGTGGGTTGCCTTTGGGTACTCCAGCTTCTTCCCACCATCCAATAACATACATGTTAGGTTAGCTGATCATTTAAAATTGTCCTTAAAGGTGTATGTGTGAGTGAGTGACTGTTGGTCTTTCTGTGTTGGCCCTGTGATGGACTGGTGATCTGTCCAAGGTGTACCCTGCCTCTTGCACATGATTGCAGGGATAGACTCCAGCTACCCATAACCCTGAGTTGAAATAAGCAGTACAGATAATGGATGGATTTAAAAAAAAAAAAAAGTAAAATTCATTATTATTATTAGCACATTTGCAGGATAAAGATATCATCAAGTTGAAGATGAAAGTTTGAAAGGGTCCCTTCAAGGCTCTGAATGTCATCAGCAAAGGATATGCATGGCAGTCTCTGTGGACTCAAACATCTGACTTGTCAGTTGACTTGTTTTATGTAGCTTATGTAGCTACATGCTTTCCTCCAAGGCAACCAGCATGTAGAAACTATTGTATAATAAGAACGACAGGATCCAAATGGGGACAAAATTATCCCCTATACCTATCTGTAACTAGTAGATTGACTCACAGCATAATTGGTCACAGGGGGTATTGTGACAGCTTGATTCTTCTGTGCTTGAACTACTCTGAGCATTTTGACTACAAGTAGGCTGGTGTGAAGCCTAAAATAGCCAACAATCTGGTAAAAAGTAGCTGTCATGGGTACAGTCTGAAAAGCTTGATTCTTTTTTGTTAGCGTTTGATTCTTAGACTCGTTTCACACCTAATAGCCTGAAACATTTGGGGCGATTGGGGACTTGATTCAACTGGAGACTGCACCATTAATTAGGTCAAAGTTGCTGCAATCCCATCTTTAACCTTTCAGTTAGCTTACAACACAAGCATTAGCATGGATCAAACTAGTACACAACCAAAATATTGAAATAACTCCAAAGAAAACCAATTAAAGTTAGTAATTTAACTCGTTTTTAACAAAAACTCTGAGGCTTATGTTGAAGGATTCTCTGGAAATAGAAAGTAACATGAACAACATTTACATACTAAAATGTCTTCTGTTCCAACTGCTATTAATTGTTAATGAAATTAAATGTGCATTTCCCAATGTTAGTGATATTTTGATAGAAGTACTTAAAAGAGATGGTTTTAATTGTACTGTAAAAAGGTCGGTTAATGGAGTCACAGCCAGCGTGTAAACTCTGCTAATGAGAGGGAGAGAGAAAGATGATGCACAGCAGATAAAAGGAGAAATGCTGAGGGAACTAGGATGGATAAGTGATAGGAGACAGGAATATAAAAAAAACACAACAAGACAAGGGTACAGAGTAAACAGCAACAACAACACAATGGGAAGAAATAAAGTTGTTAAATAAGCGAAAACAGCAAAAAACAAGAAGCAAAGAGGAAAGATGAAAAAAGAGAAGACAGGTGACAAAGCAGCAAAAGGAAAAGGTAGACAAAGTGAAAGGAGACAAAACGAGAAAGGGAACCAGAATGTTAACAGAATAAAAGGGACAAGAAGATGAGGAAGTTAGGCAGAGTCTCCAGCTTCCTGCAGTAGAAACAGACTGCAGTGGAGTGCAAAGAGATGCTTCACTCTGTGACTTTAGTTGCATAATACTATGAGAATTGCACAATTTTTTAAATAACTGTTTGCCTCTCAGCTTTAATACACCAACCAGCATTGAAACTTTTTTTGTTTTACATGAGCTGTGGAACCACTACGGTGGAATCTGTTCATGTCTTCTCCCTCTTTCAGTTTATTAAAGTGTGTCTGCTTGCTTGTGCATCTCTGAATGCACACAACTTCTCTAGGGCAAGGCTCCAGATGGCCTTAAAACAACTAACAATTTCTTCAACCCCCTTATTATAGTCTCCATTTCAATTAACAGCTGATCAAGCCAAGCAGGCAAAAAGGTTCCCTGCCACAGGCTTCTGAAACCAACTCAGTGACCTCTTGTCAAGTTACGAGCTCCTGGTCGCACCCGGGCAAGGAGAAACATAAAAATGTCAACAGTTAGTGCAGTACCGACACAGAGAATACAGTCATCAAGAAAAATGGGAGATTGGGGGACAGATAAGGGGAATTGGAAGATAAAAAGGGAAGGGCGAGACTTGGAAGAAAAGCAGAGGACATTGTGAGAAACTGTATAAGATTGTATTTCAAATAATGGCGACACTAAAAAAATTAAAATTAAGTCACTGATTTGATCTATTTAGACCTATTTATCTATTTACAACTTCAAACTTTTTAAACGAAACAGGTTTTCTAGACCTTGTAGATGAGGAATGTCTGTTAGCTTGCAGATAGAACAGGAGGCCAAAAACGATGTGCCTATGAGCAGATATAAGACTAGAAGAGGGTTCTCAAGTGGTCATAAATCTGCTTCAGCAATGTGAGCATTACTTTTACATTTGTTTGACGGATATATTTTAGCCAAAGCTGCTTTCTTATGAAGGAGCACATTACTGACAAAGTGTAGTTTATGTAGATGATGTAACTGGGAATTGGACCAGCTACACAGCTTTTGAGCATCAGCTGAGTCGAGTTACACACTAACATGTTGCTTTGCTGTTTATTTCTTCTTTGTAAAAGAGCAAAAAAAGCTATGTGGGTATCTTCTATGAAGAAAGCACAATTTGTCCCGCAGTCTGCCTCATGGAGGACGTGACTGCTGTTAAATTAATGCAGCTGCTGGTTTGCAGTACGCTTTAGTCCAGGATTTGTTGTGTGCAGCTGTAGGTCCCCCCCCCCCCCCCCCCTTTATAAAACAGAGAGTCATGCTTGTCACTCAAAACATGACATGTGCTGTGAGTGTTTTGCTCCCTGGCCTCTTAAGGCTTCTGTCACTTCTCATCTGTCTCTTTTAGAGATAATCTCTGAATGTTGAATTGTTGAATGTTGTCAAAACTGTTTTCCGAGAGTTTTGAAATTGCCACAGGTAACTGGCCTGTTTTCAGCCCTGGCTGTTTAGGCAAGCGTTGTTCAAACACATGTTGTTAGAGCTTAGTACTTTCAGCCATTGTAAACATTGGTTTATCTTTTATTGATGGATGCATTAAGTATTGGGAGATATATGTAGCACAATATAGGTCTAGACAAAGCTAACAAGGTGATAGTAAGGAATAAATCTTCATAAAAGAAATTAAAAGAGACAAAGTTGTTGAGCAGTTAGCTCTAAGGGTTAACCAAAGAGTTTAGCTTTATATTGGTAAAATATAATGCCATGAAAGACTTGGGCATCACTGCTGACAGTTCTACATATGATTATTTATTTAAAACAACATAAATGTGAGGCCATTGGACTGTGTGTCTATTTATGTTTGTGTGTTTGCATGCATTACAATGACAGAAGACACTGATGAGGTTAATGGAATGACAGTCCTCTTGCATAGCCTTTTATTTGGAGTAATGGTGGGTCTCTGTAAATGGCACTGACAAGTGCACGCGCATCGTAAGAAAGATGAGACGAGCAAGGCAGGAAGAGGAATACAATGGTGGCATTTGATTTAAGGGAGAGGAGTGCCATGTAAAGAGGTAGTTGGAGAGTTAAAGGAAGGAGAAACAAGAAATTCTTTTCAGAGAAAATGTATGAAGACATTATCTGGAGTTTAGAAAAAGCTTATATTTGCGCTCATTTGGAAGTCCTTTGGCTGGCCTTTAAATCTGTCAGTGTGAAGTGAAATAGCATCCGTTTAGGTTGTAGATGTGTCTCTCTGTGTCGGTGTGTCTGCACACTTATTCATGTATTATTTCGGCTGATAACTGGTCTTTTCATGAAGGAAAAAAATGATCCAATGCAGTCACTGTCACACACCTCTGACATAATAGCTGTTCCGCACTGTGCATGATTGATTTTGTTCTGTGATACTTGTGGTGTAATTGTTTGCTTATATGGAATTGAATCTGTTTTACTCCTCTAGCTTTATTGGATTTGATGGAAGTTGAAACGATGAAGGATCTAGTTTAAGTTATTTATTTTTATTAATTTTTTTCTGATATTTAAAGAAAAGAAATGAGTTTTGAAATAATAAAAAGTATCATTTTTTTTACGTTTAAGCTGACTTCCGAAAGGAAGTTCAGTAGGGATTTCATTTCCAGTATGTGCATAAAATGTGCTTCACACCTCTGCTGTCTAGAAGGAGTTATGCTTTATTTGTTTGACTTCAGCTGTAAGCACAGATTCCTTGAAGGATCTGCTTAGCATCTTCTTAAAACAGTAACAGCACCTTGAAGGTGGTGTCATAGGTTTGGAAAGTTGTGTTCTGTTGATTGTTTTTCCTCTGTAATAAAAGCATTCGGTGTTGTGCTATACATCATGTTAGCAAGGCATATTAGTCATCCTTTCAGTGGGCTTCTGTGGAATGAGCAACACAGCTAAATGTGTGGGTGTTGCCCCCCCGCCCCAAAGAAAAAAATATACGCTAAAATCTCCAGGTAATATTGTTTGTATTCAGTCTTTTTGAGATACCTGGTGGACTGGATGATTGTGCTCCTCCACAGTAAAACGGATAAGAAATCTTGATCATTACATTATATCTAATGTTTTAACAGTTCCTTTACAAATCACTGAGCTTTTTTTTTTATTCCACCAGACAAAAAAGCTGAATATTTGATATTATTTAATAATATCCCTGCCTGATTGGACCGCAGAATCTTCTTTAGTCTGTAAGATAAGAAACCAAACAACTAGCTGCACTATTTTCACACTTCATCATGATTTCAGTCTAACTGAAGGTCAGAGTGAAGACCAGCAGTAAAGGTTTAATCCCATATGTGTTCAGTTTGACTGATGCGAATGTTTTTGCAATTTATTTCTTAACTGTTTTTCAAGTCAAAACCCCAAAATTGTTGAAACAAATCACCTTCCCTCAAATATTCTTCAAAGTCTTGAACGTATGCACTGAAAGATTTACAATAAATCATTAAATAAAGGGAAGGTTGGGACTTACAGAGGTCAGAAGTGGAGGGAAAAAAAGAAGGAAGCAATGCAGCCAGTCAATACAGCAGAGGGAGGTTGAGTTAATTACATTAAGAGTGTATTTAGACTAAGTGAGGAGGAGGAGAAGGAAGAAGAGGAGGAGTTACTTATGGACGAGACAGGGGAATGAGAAGGAGACAGAGTGGAAGAGTAATGGGTTTTGAGGGTTGAATAAGTGCCATCAAGAAAAAGTATCAGTCCATGCATCATCTCTGACCATAAAAAAAACATGTTTAGAGCCAACATTCTCTGTCTCTCTCACACACACACACACACACACACACACACAGACACACACACACACACATTTATCTATTAAGCGTGGAAGCATTGGGTCATATCAGTCTTCTAGTTCTCAGTAACTCAGAGAGGAGAACATGATGCTTTACATTATTCAATCAAAACCACATGAAATCCCTCTGCTTTACTCTTAATCTGAGAAGTGCTACCAGCCACAATGATGCGATAAACTAAAATCACTCCCCAGTATCAGCAAAACAGATAACTTTTTAATTAGCACAACAATAAGCTTTACCGCCAGAAAAACATAATGTGTCCTTTATTCTCAACGCAGGGCCGAGAGCACTTCGCTCAGAAAGAAATGGAGAGGGCAGAAAGCAATTCAGCAATAAGTCCCTGTGACACAGGAGATAAATGTGACATTAAAACTCTTTGTACAGCTACAACATCAAACAACCAGAACAATGCGTGCACGAGTGTACGTACATATACACATACTCGCTTGTATGAACATGTGAGCCACTACGGAAAATGACTCCTTTAGTCATGTTTCTTGTTTTATGCAGCTTTGTAGTGAATGTCAGTCATGTGAGGGGGTCTGCGTATGAATGTGTGAGCTCGTTTTCATGTTTGTTCTGGTGCCGCATAAGGGTGTACACACCATGATGTGATGGGAGCTGATTTATCTCCAAGGCGGAGACAGGTTTGACCTTTAACTTGGCTTGGAGAAGAAGGAAGGAGAAATGACACGGGGAGAGAAAAAGGAGAGAAAGCTAAGGGAACTGATATATTTAATTGATGTTTTCTATCTTGTATGACTTAAAGAGGTTTTTAGACGTTTTTAGACACTTCATTCATAAATAGTTTAAACCCTTTTTTGACATTTGCATGTTTTCTTGTCTTATGTTTAGAAATCTGACCTTTAATTCATTCAATGAATGTTCCCTTTAGATCATGCACTAATTTTCTCAAAGTTATTCCTGCCATTTTGTCATGGTGTGTTTAAACTTGTCCACCTGAATCTGTCAGCCAGTTTTCTTTTATTTGCAGCCTGAGAACCTGAGCTCTCTATAATCTTAAATAGTTAAAAATATGAAACCTAAATGATCATTTGCAGCTTGCAGCTGCAGCTGTGTGCTGGTGCATCCTGCTCCTATCAGTGGTCCTTGAGATGTCTTTCCAACTTGACTGTTGTCCAATGCTGCCTAATTTATTCATCAGACAAAATTAAGGCGTTGCATACCTTACTATATAAGGATGATGTAGCTCTGAATGAAAATTTAAAAACTGAAGAAGGAACATTTCTCCTGAAATAGGCCTGATATACATGAATACTGTAAATGAAAGGTTTTAAAAATCATTAGATGACATTTGATTTTAAGTTTTTAAAGTTGAATGACTTTTGAAACAAGGGATAAACGTCCTAGATCTGTCTGCCCAGTCAAACAGCCAACTAATAAGTCATTGGTAGCATATGTGTATTGGGTCATGTTTTAGATCTGAATACTTATGGATAAGATTCAGAAATCTTTTGTTTTACACAATATTTTTCTTTGCTTTTTTAAAACTTCTCTAATGAGAAGTTCAATCTGTTAAAAGATACATCTGAAAAGTAAAGTTTCAATGTTTGGCAAAATTATTTTGAGATTTTAAACAATTTTAGTTTGAAGCAAAAACAGCTTTAACTATAATAGCACTCAAACTTCCACGAAAGCCCACACTTGCTCCTTTTATTGTGACTATTTGTCCCTATCTTGCAATGTTAAAGAATCCTTCAATACAGTTCTGGATCCAGACAGTGATCCAGATCACCTCCAAAATTTAATAATTTGTTCCTTGTCCTATTTCAGGAGTTTCTTGAATAAAATCGGTCCATAACTTTTTTTAGTTGTCTTGCTCACAGACAGTCAGACAAACAAACTCTCCTTAAAACACCTTACCTTCTTGTTGAAAGTAAATATCACTATATTATAGCCTTAAAATAGTAAAATGGATACTAATTCTTCGTGAATTATGGCACAATGTGTTCCTATTTGCCTGGAATGCCTGGTACAACTTTAAGCCAAGCAGCCACAGTAGATTTTAAAGAATGACCTGACACTTTAAAGTGGTTGTAAAGAAGGTTAATCAGGTGTATGACAGGCCCTTAGTACTATCTGATAGGGTAGACAGAAGCTGAAGCAGACATTAATAACAGTAGACCATCTTGAATTCAACATTTTCTTATTGTATCTTTTGAAAGTTCTCAGTTTCTAAAAAAAAATACTTCTGATCCATTAATGCATAGGCAACAAAATACCTATACCGTTCCTATGGTAACCACCACCAAAACTTGAGCAGGATATCCTTCAGGTTTTGAGTGGCTATGGACACTAGACTTTCACTGTTTATTGTTTCTGTTCCTCTGCACCAGCCGCCCCAACTCTGCAATTTCTAACATGCACTGAAGCTGCATCTGGAGGCTAGAGTGGTTAGCTAGCTGCTAATCGAAAGTTAATGCATCATAGCACACTGTTTATAACCTTCTAACGTTAGTTTCTTTTTCTTACATTATTTCTATTAATTTCTGTTGGCGGTAGAAAGACACATCCACCACTGCAACTGCATACTGTAACATAATCTATTTGTGTTTATGTTTGTGTATTGCAGTAGGTTGTAACAAACAGAACATTACGAACATGTCGTCTTTATGCTAAACATCTGTTTATGAGCGTGAGAATTAGGCAACAAGCAGTGGACACAATCTGATTTATGTCAGATGTAATCCTGCAGAGAAACGAGTTAATCTACTCTTAACTTAATATTTTGCTCACCCTTTCTGAACATTTGAAAGGTCTAGGTGTATTTTGTTATGTCCTGCGCGAATGATTCATTCTTAAATTCCATCCTTACAAACCTTCCCTGTGTCATTTTCAGCTGTCACTCCTTTTGGTGTGCCATGCACACCACAGAATTGAGTTGCTCTGTAGATTGTCGTGGCTTTGATAAACAATAAAACTGCTCATAAAAATCTGGTAGATCACCGTCAAAGCTGGAAAATTAGGTGACAATCACTGTTAAATGGATGCACAAAAACTATCCTCTCAGTCCGATATGTAACTTCATTGTGTGTGTTGTGGACACGCAGCGATCCAACACACCTGCTGGCAGTTAGCTCCTTTTAGCCTCATAAATACATACACCCATACAGCTTCAGATCAGTTCTCCAAAAAAGAAAAAATATTTTTTTGGTTATGTACAAACACATTCTTCAAAGTCACCCAAAGAGTCAAGCCGTTATTTCAATTGTGTTGCTTTAGCAGGAACTTAAGAGGTGCGGACGGAAGAACCGAACTACGTAGGAACCATAATGAGTCATTTGTACTGTAGTATAAAACTTCATGAACATGCCCACGAACAAAAAATGTTTCCATCCAGCGATTTTTAAGCTTTCAATGTGTACAACCCAGGAGTCTTTATTAATTAGTTCCAAATGTCGTCATACTGTACAGGATGTACGACACCCTGTCGTACATCCTACCACCTGTCAACATCAATACACTTGAGGGTGTTTTTTTTTATTCTAATCACAATGATTGTGAAACTGTATTATATTGTTGTATTGAATTTGATCATTTCTTTGCATCATATCCATTGAATAATTTTTTAAAAAAAGATACAAATTAATGGTTTACAGCTTTTTGTTAACCTGTTCGTTTCATTTGCTCCACTGTAAGCACCGGCCAGCACTACATTGTGGTCTATATTGACCCGTCTAGTGGCCATCGATGTATCAATGTTATATTGAGTGCACTATTTTTTTCTCTCTGGATATTCGGATACCCCTAGAAAAAGGTATGACCACTCTATAGGGACTAAACTAAATAGGGAATAGGGTTGAAATTTAGATGCAGATATGGGGAAGCAATAACATGTAGCTAGCTAGCTGCCAGTATGACTCTAATAAAAATGTGTGATGTACAATTTAAATAAAATGGTCAATTCTCAGTTAAGCTAAAGATAGCATAGTTATTCATCTTTTAATGTATTTTAGCTTACAGATGTCTATGATAAACAACATACATATCATCACTTCTACAAAATGAGTGATGATATGTTTTTTTCAGCCCTAATGACTGCAAGAAAACATGCCGTTTAGCAGGCGGATCCTTATTGCCTGAAGGAGGACACAAAATCGGTGGATAATTATGCTATTTGATATAATAAGATGCAGCTCATGACCAATTTATTTTTTTACCTTAAGTGATGCATTATGGCACACCTTATTCAGTTCAGTAAAATGTCCTTTATAAATTTAGAGGTTTTTGTGGGTATGTCCGAGTGGCACGCACACCATCATGTTCACAAAATACATGACAGACAAACAAGAAAAGCTCTGAAAGTGATAAGAGTCTTGCATAAAAGCAGTAAAAGATTATCAAAAAATACATCTGCTGTAGATTCATGACAGATTTTAGATTAAAGAAAATAATAATGCAAATTTGTGAGAATTTGTGTTTTTTATTTAGTTATTTCTGTGGGAGAACATATAAGTGTGTATTTTTGTGATGGCTTCAGGATGTTACAGCAGTATTTGAGTTTTCAAAGTTGAAATGTGCTCCTGTAAACGTTATCATACTATTTGACAACTGGAATACAAAACACGTGCAGACACAAATACCATGAATGTCTGTATTGAAATGTTTACATACCTGTATTGAGAGTATAGTTGTAGTTGTTTGAAAATATAGTGTCAAAATTATGTGAAAACGATAACCAAGTACTTAAACCAGTGGTTGGGAGTTTTTTTTTCTGTCACGCACCAGTGTACTGCCAATAATCTCACACACTTACGCGCACACATGCGTGTACAGCAGGAGGCTGTCAAGTAGGGCCATGGTGGTCTGTTCAGTTTCTTCGAGGATGTGACAGGCCTCATGGACAGGACGAGAGAGATAAGGATGGACAACAGAAGGGAGAAGAGAGCTGCCAGGGAAGCTAAAAGATGGCAGCAATGCTGAAATGAATGTTGTGTGGTTATAGCACTATACTCCGTGAGGTGTTTATTTCCACACAGGGTTTTATGCTTGTTGTCTATGTTTCCTCTCGAAGTCACCAAATTTTTTTGACAGATACTATACAGATATGGTATGCTTTACATTTTGCTGTTTGGTTACCTGTGACTTCTTTTCCTAAAAGTTTCCTGGTTTCTATTTTTTACCCAACTATTATTAACCAGTCACCATTTGGTGATGTTTATTGCAGCTTAACTTCTTAAATTAATTTCTGCTGAACAGGATGTTATCGCTTAAATATAGTTTACTCAGATACCTGCTTACAGCACCAGAGCTTTAGAAATATGAAGTGTTGTGAAAAAGACAAAAACAATGAAATAATAAATTTTGTTTTTGTTTGTTTACAAATGTGTCTTAAATCAGTGTGAAAAAGCAGTCTGACATCTTTTTCTTATTATTATTCCTATTGTTATTAGAAAGCAAAAGACAGTTATAAAACCTTTTCTACACACGTCCACAATAGGAATTTAGCGACACTGTCAAGAACAATATATAGCTTTAATTTATCCAAACCCATTACCTGATCTGAATTTTCAATTTAAGGGTAAAGGCTGAAAAGGGATATTTCAATGGATTTCTTACCTGATGTATAGGTGCTCATGCAGCCTCACGTCTATCCTTAAACTGTTGCCTGGAGACCAAATACAATGTTCCTTTTCCTTTTGGTAACACTTCCCAGACATATTCTCATCGTTGGACTTTTCTAATACCAAATATAGTTGCACAGTTTAAGTTTAACTAAGCATGTTATGTATAGGAATAATAGTATTGATATACTTTTGGAAGTTATAGTATAATTACATGAGCATTAACTAAAAAAATCATTATTCCTATATCATTAGTCTATCATTGCAATTAGTCAAATTTCCATTTTTTGTCTTTTTTTACTTTCTGTATGATCAATTTTAACTTTAAAACCAAAGAAGGGACAAATCTGACATTATTTGTTCAGGACTGTGTTATATCCTGAGATTAGGGGCAGTTGGGCTGAAAATCCTGAGCATTTGAAGAGAAAGATCGAGCTTACAGATGTTCTGAAGAGTTATGAGGTCACAGCTGACCAGAGAAGTAATCAAGGGTTACAACATGTATTATGAAATAAACAGAAAGTGTGTGTGCCTGTAAACATCAGAATGACAAAAGCGTGAATCAATATTTGGAAAATCACATCTTTTGTGCTGAACCTCCGGTCAAAGCAGCAGCTGTCCAGGGGAGCATTTATAGTCAGCTGGGTTCCCCGAGAGACAGACCACCCTGCAATGCTCTGTGCTTTTATAAAACTCAATCTATAGCAGTGTAACCACGAAAGATCATGACAAAGTCATTGATAGACTATCACCAATATAAATTGTTGGAATTTGACTTTGTGTGATGTTTAAGGCATCTAACAGAACTATGGTGGTGTTTTCTGTAATCTAGGGCAGAAATATTTAGATTCTGCACATTTGGTAGCTTGTTATATCCCTGAACGTTGTGTGTTGGAAATATTATAGTTTTGCCCCGACCGTGTTCACCAAGTCCACCACATCCACTGCCACTGCATCCGCTCTCAGATGTCCTTCGTGTGTGTTCATAACCTTAGGATGGAAATTGTCCTGATGTCATACCGGGCTGGTTCAAAGTTTCCACACAAGGTGGGGCTTTGTGCATATTTATATAACTGTATTGTGTCTCTTTGAGGATTGGGGAATAGGAGGATTGGGGGTGTTCATGAATATACCTCTAGGTGCCGCTTCCAATGGCATAGCCCTTGTTTTGGCTTCGTTTTTGCTGTCAAACTTCCAGCATTCACTTGTTAGTATGATCTTCTAATCTAATGAGTAGACAGATAAGATGAAATCATATTATTTTCCCTATCAATGTATTTATTTTCTTTTATATGATGGTCCTAATCTTTAATATCTGCAAAGTGTGTTTTCTTATGATGCACTAAAGTTAATTCTCTCATAACATTATAAGTGCATTAAACTTTACTCATTGGATGGAGAAAGTCTCAATTTTTTTCAATGTTATTTTATCCTGTTTTGGCTATTTGCAAAGACAAAAATTAGTCTAATTTCATAATAATCCAATTAAGAAGCATTGTTCGCCTTCTCCCTGCCTCTCAGTGATGTGCTCCTCACAGATTCATCTTTAATACTTTCTATTTGAGCCTCTCAAATTAATTGAGAAATAACAAAGTGAATAAGGTCCATATCTACTGGCAGAATATGAGACTGAGTGGAAATGACATCATGCAAGAGGCTAATCGTTATGGGAAGGCTTGCTGATGACCTGCTGTTGGACCCTATCACTGAGTCATGTTGTAGCTGAACCACTAACACAAGCCTCAAACCAAAACAAAGTGATATGCCGAGGTTGTTACTTCCACAGATCCCATGAGAAGATCTAACCCATTACACCAGGACTGTTGTATCCTAATCCCCCATTTCTGTGTTTGTGTTGCTTTACACCTACACATGGATGCTGTATGCTAGCATGAGCTGACCTCTCTCTGAGAAGACTGATGGTACTTCCTCAGTATCTGTCTTTGTAAGAAATCTTCCTGAGAAACAGTTGCATAAAAAACACAGCAAATGTATCAAGCTTTATCCCAAAGATATACAGTATCTAGAGTAAACCTTTTATTTTTAAGTTTGAACAGGTTGATAAATATTGGTTTGAAAAGAAGGATTTCCTGTTTGAAAGTAAATAAATGAATAACAGTGAAATTCAGACGGAGCTCTGTGCTACACTGTGAAAAAGACTCCTGCAGTTGGTGCCTTTCCACCCACACCAGTTAGAGCATTATGGTATGTCTCATTCACACTGACAGAGAGGCTACTGTACATACTTTATCTGTTTCTATGGAAACAGCAACTTGAGTTGCAGTGAGCTACGAAATCAATGACATTTACCTGGATGTTACTCAAGATTAAAACATGTATCTTTGTGCTTGGCACCTCTGACAAACAGATGCACATACAGATTACAGACACTGTCAAGCGGTTTTTAGCAGATTTTATGCAACAGAGCGACATGCGCATGTCATCTCTGAGGCACTAAGCTTAAGAAGCCTTCCTTACAATTAATATGTTATTTTCTTTCTATTTGTTAAAGGTTATGCAGAAGGGCAAGAGTTTCGAAAATGTGCGTTGGCTCACAACAATTCCCCGGTGAAGGACTTTCCATTCAATTTCAATTCCTTTTCGAATTAATTTGCATTTATTTTGTACCTTCAAAACCGCTTGCTCAATATGATTTTAACTGCAGGGGAGAATGAAGACTTTTGGAGAACACACACAAGGAAACACACATGGGGAAGTAAAGTTTGCTTAATTTTGCTTAAGTAAAGTTTTCTCTTAGGTTAATATTTCCTTTTTTCTTGGTTTTAAACACTTACGCAAAAGCTACAGTGACTGACTTTTAGAAAAGTGGCTAAGTAAAGCAAGGAACTGATGAGTTGCCCATTTAAGATTTGAATACAGTTAAAAAGCAGGGAAAATAATAAAAAGGTTTGGTTTAGTTTGCTGCATTTACAGTGACAACATGTGGAGAAGTATGCCAATCTACCAGAAAGACCATTTGTTGCAGTGCACACACTGGCTATCTTTTTATGCTTCTGTGTTTGTCAGAGATTCATGGCCACTTATCTGCTTTTGAGGATCGGCCTAAAGTGGCTGGAAATGGGAACAGTGGTTGACATTTCCCTGATGGCCTTCATGACAGAGCTTGTTACCGGCACATGTTGTACCTAATAGAAAAGTAAGGGGTGGACTCTGTGTGGACGCTTCGCGGAACAGAAACACATAAATACAATAAGTACAAAGTTCTGATTTTGATTTAGGTTACATTTGGCTTTGCAAAGTGGTAATTATGGTTTGTGTTAGTGCAAGGCAACGCAGTGTCCTCTGTAGTGATGGAAAAGCCAGCATGTGAATGTGTGTTTGTATCAAACAGTGTGGGGAAAGAAGAGTGTGGGCATAAGTAATGAATGTATTGTCACTTTCTATTTGCTGTACTAAAGCCTCACTGCGCTCCTTTCCCATGGGATAAAACACTACCTACCCTATTTAGCTCTACGGTTGGAGTGGAGCGAGCAAAGGAAGGAGTAAGTGAGGCTTGCAATGATAAAAAATAGTATGAAGTAGATGGACTTGAAAAGAGATTTGGAGATGGAAAATTCTGCTGCACAGCTGTACCTAACACAGACATTGCTGTTCAGAGTGCAGATCTTTTTCAATTCAATGCAGAGAAAGAAAAAAATCCCCCCCAATTAGAGCGTCTTAACTCTTACCTAAATTACCTTAATGAACCAAAGTGCACTAGAAGTTAATTCACTAATTACTATTACATGGCTGCTAATTGCAGATGTGTGACATGGAACGGGAACAAAATCAGGGTTTGTATATTTACATACAAGGTTGTATTATCTGGGATGCTCAATTATTAATTCCTTGAGATGCTGAATATAAACAACTCCATATATTCAATTTTCCATAGCAAGGATCATGCATCCTAATTTGGAAAAAGCTGAACGGAACAAATTTTAGCCCATGATGTCCCTTTTTTTTATCTTGCAGTGCAAGTAAGCTCTGTTTCCATGGTAATTTTCAGTAGGCTTATAGTCTTGTTGTTAATATGCAATACAGTATATGGGAATGTGTCTTATAATGATGCATAAGAAGGGTTTATTATGATAAATAACTTACAACTTACATAATTGTGTTCCTGAGTGTTGTCTGTCTTCTTTATTTAGATTAACTGATATTTAATATTAACTGGTGTACTTCCTGTTTGAATAGTACTCAGTCTGTCTACCCTGCTAACATGGACCCCTTGCTATAGGAGTCTGAGCCATTTCACCAGGGTCATCCCTTGTTGCCAGCTGCTGCTATGGTTACAGTAGATATAGTTTTACTATTGTTTACTAATCACCCTTGACCAGTGATGCAAGTGCTAGCATATTTCCAAGATGAGATTATAAAGGTCAGCATGATAGATTTTTTTAAAAGTAGACTACAGGTTGTTTTTTAACCTTTTTTTATGGCTGATGATGTTTCCTTTTATCTCTTCCTTTTATCAGTTTGCAATAAAAAAAAAAAAAAAAAACATTTGCATTGATTTCCTTTATTTAAAATGTAATATTGTTTTCATGCTGTTCCTCTGCTTCGGATTCTCTTTGGATCCAGTCCCACTCAAGTCAGTCTGCTGTGTCTCTCGCTGTCTCAGCATGTGGTAAAACACAGTGAAGATTTGACTCACTTTACCATACAAAGGTTGAGCACCTCTGGCCTGGTGGGCAGTCAACTCTCTCTCTCTCTTTCTGTTAAACACAGTTTAGTAGTGAAAGATACCAGGGTAAGTTAGACAGGAGGGTTCATTTCCATTTGATGATATTAAATACAGCAAGAATTTGCAAAGTATTGGAGATATGATGCAAGATAAGCATATTTAATAGAAAAGCAACTTCTAAGATGTGTAGCAATGTTTGGAACAGTTTCCTCTATCAGATCTTCTCTAGCAGACTTTGTATTGGGGCATTAAGGGCATGAATGTAATCGAAAGAAGATCACAGCATTTTGTTGCCTATGTAATGATAAGAAAAACTGGACATTTATGTATAAAGTACATGATGAAGTTTGCTAGTATTCAACCAACTAATGACAATTTCTTTCATGAATGTAGGAATGAATTTTCCTCACCATCTAAAGCTTTTAAAGGTTTAACACAAAGGTCGGCAAATCAGAGCATTAACTCACACTTGCATTATTGTGCTATTATACTTTGTTAAATGCACTGATAAATAATTTAGGTTTACACAAGCAGTGTTTTAATATTTAATGGGAAATACCTACTGATTTAGTATAAAAATTCACTGTGTACATAAAGTTGGCTTTTTAAGTATTTAGTTGCCTCAGATGGACATAAAAAAAGCTTGAATGGTTCTGTTCTGGGTAGCTCTTTACACCACAGAGATCCTGTATACACCAGGATGCAGAGACAATAAAGTTAAATACGTTTTGTTGCGTTCTTGCATACTCAGTAACAGTTTGGGGTAGCTAAATCTACAAATATTCAACAACAGCCTCAAGAGTGAAATTTTCTTGCAACACAAAGCAAATGGAGTCAGTGTAAAGTATAAAGCTCAGTAAAATGAACAGGAATGACATTATTGTACATTCAATTGGTATTAATTTAAAAAAAAATTGTGACATCATGTCATTGGACAAAATTCTGTTGCAAACATGGCCACTTGTGTGTTTTTTATTTATTTATTTATTTTTTTGTCAGGAGCTCTGAAGGTTGTGGACTTAAATGCATGCAAGGGGGACAACCGGGATGCAGATGAACTTGATTTATTAAAGAAACTAAGAAAACCGCAGAGTGAGAAAACCACAGACTAAACACATATCTCAAAAACACAAAGAACCAGCAAACAGAAATGAAAACCAACAGACTTATATACACAACTAAACTACACAGGTAAACACAACAACCAATCAATCCCAGGTGAAACTAATTAACAAGACATGAAGCAAAAACAGAAACACAGGGCAAAACAGGAAGACTACAAAATAAAACGGGAAACAGGAAACCCAAAACCCAAAAAGTGCAAATCATGACATTTTTAAGTCATTTAAAATTTTTAAAAAGGAAGATTTAATTTGATTTGTATGGAGACCTGTTTTATTCATAATTAAATAAAGAAATACAACATTTTGAAATAAATACATGACCATGAAATTGTAAAATACCACATTTTGAAATAAATATATGACAATGAAATCATGAAATAAGGCAACTTTCTGTTTTTATTTCATGATAACATTTTCCACAATGGTGTATTTAATTCACAATGCCATTTTCCACAATGGCGTATTTATTTCATGATGACTTGCTCTGTCAATCAAAGCCTATAAGGCGGAAGCAGTAAAGTGATTGGGTGCTCATTTACTAAGACATAAGCAGCTGCACTTGCTGTATCGATTGAAACATACAGATTGAAATGTTGTAAAACTAGAGCGGAATAATCCGGAGGCCTGTATTACAAAGCGGGATTAACTCAGCCCAAACGTTTCTCCGTTCTCTGGATTGACTCAGCCAAACATTAAGGAACTGGGATAAGTTATACAACAAAGCTTTTTATCAACTCACTAACTTAACCCAGACTTTGCCACTGAAGATGGATGCGCGTTCACATACAAGAGGTGCCGCTCGGAGTTTCTGTCTTACAGTCTGGGGTTCTGACCAAACACAAACATGGACAAATCCAGAACAGCGCATTTGACCATGGATCATTCTCAAAATATAGAGGAATTAAAAATACCATTCAGGCAAAGAGCAACACTGTTGCTACAGTGAAAGCAGGAAGTAATGCTGGCAGAAAATAGCGACTCTGCTAATGTGGACATTCGCCAGATCATCCAATATAAGTTAATGGGACAATAAAAACT
The DNA here is from genome assembly GCA_037177515.1 of Pseudomugil tenellus. Lineage (NCBI taxonomy): Eukaryota > Metazoa > Chordata > Actinopteri > Atheriniformes > Pseudomugilidae > Pseudomugil > Pseudomugil tenellus. Next base: position 8,493,473 of record JBAMHX010000023.1, on the reverse strand, counting down.
GACAGCAGTCAGATCACTGTATTACAGTACAAACATTACTGGGAATGCTTTATTTACATACTGTAATATTTGCCAGTTCATTTAAGGATCAGCTTCCATGTGAGCGTGTCATCGCTATGTTGAGCATATTATTTCCAAGGTGTCCTGAACACAGCACAGCTGTGTCTCCTCCAAAGTTTAGTTTTCCGGCCCCAGTTACGTGCAACAAAGTTTGACACAACAAATCTTGATCACGTTATCATTTAACTATAGCTGCAGAAGAACACAACAAAATGACTCTGTCACTGCAGGTGGACAAACTTGGTCAATAGAAATCTATATGGATTGTATTGAGGTTTGAAGAAGACTATATTTTATTTCCATGAGGAGGCTTGAAATAACAGCTTTATGGATTTTTCATTTTACTTTGTTCAAACCATCAAATAAATATATATTTTTTTAAATCGGATTTCTTTATTTTTTTTATTAGTTTAATTAATGCAACAAATTATAATACATAAATACATAAATAATACAATTTCCTGAAGTTAGCCCAATAAGCGAAAATCCAGCTTCGTATTACAGGCCTCTGGTGCTTAATTTGTCTCAAACTATTGTAAAAGGTAACAAATTGTCAAGGTCTATTTGATCTGCTAAATTCACCAAAGCTGCTGAAATCCCTCAAGAAAAACAAAAGCCACTAGCCCAACCCCCCAGCTTTGATTGGCTGAGCAAGTCATTCTTCTAAAAAAGGACATTATGAAATAAATAAGCTATTGTGAAAAAGGGCATTATGAAATAAATACACCTCTGTGGAAAAGGGAATTATGAAATTAAGTACGCCATTGTGGAAAATGTTATTATGAAATAAAAACACAAAGTTGCCTTATTTCATGATTTCATTGTCATATATTTATTTTAAAATGTGGTATTTCACTATTTCATGGTCATATATTTATTTCACAAAGTTGTATTTATTTAATGATGAACAATATGGGTCCCCATAGATTTGTGTCCTAATATCAATTTTCAATAAAACCACTTTAATTTTTCACCAGTTAAAAAAAAAGTTATTTAAACACGAAATGTGGAATTTGTTTGAACTGCCCTTTTCTAAGTGCTATACATAATGTTGCATTTTTTCAGTCCAAATAATACTTATCTACATAGTGGATAAGTTCAGGTTTAAGTGCGATTTTCCCAGTGGAAAAGGTCGTTGTAGATCAAAATCAGGGCCCAGTGGAGCCTTAGAGGAAAACTGGAGTTGCCTCTTTAATTGCATTAATTGTGTCTAATAAATAACAATTACAGGACCAGACATATGCTCCAGTTTCCTTTTTACAATTTAGCTGTTTTTTTTCCTGTGCATTACTGCCCCCAAAGTTGCAGGGAAAAGAAAAAAAAAAAACCTTTCGACTATGCAGAAAAGAAGAGAAACTGTGTGTTGCGTGCTAAATGATGCACTTCTGGAAACTGGTTCCTATGGTAACATGACCTAAACATATGTAAACAAATTAAATGACTTTCCCAGGAATTTTCGCATTTCCAGCTTCTTATCTGCAGTTACTCTACATCTCGGCATTCTCGGCCCGCCTCTCAGTAATTGTTGTGATTTGAAGCTGATTCTCAGAGAGGAAGCCGTTTCATCAAAGTTCTGCAGATGTAGAACTGAAATTAAATGAGCAGGGAAACATCACATTCAACAGTCTGTCAGATCTTTGTGTGTGTGTGCGCGCGCGGAGGTGTGTGTGTGTGTTTTCTTTTTGTTTTGTTTTGTTTGTTTATGTTTGTGTACGGTTGGCTGTGCTGGGGATGAGCACAGTGAAGAGGAGTTATTTTACAGCTCTGAGGCAATAAGGAGAAAATTTTAGCAGAGTATTCCAAACCTTGTCAGTGTGTGTGTGTGTGTGAAATGTTAGCACAGGAGCAGCTGCGAGCTCTATGCTTTCTCTGGCTTTATTTCTCTTTTTCAGGTTTTCTTCACACATTTGAACTCTCCCCTTTTTTTCTAATTTCCTCTCTATTAATTCACCTTTTATTCTCTGTCTTTCTCTTGTTTGTGGGCCCTTCAGGTTCACTGCAGTAGCAAGTATCTCTAATCCTAAATTAAAAATGGGTAGCATGATGGAAAAGTTTAATGAAGGGAAGACAAATGTCAGCTTTTAAAAACTCAGACTGTTCTGCTGGAACAATTATTTCATTGTGGGTGTGATTTAAAGACTCTATTTCGCCCAAGGAGCTGAAAACAGAAAAGAGGAAAGCTGATGGATGTGATCAGCAATGCTCTATTCTTTCTCTTCATAATCTTCATAATCAGACTGAGGGAAGGATATTTGCTGTTATGACTCAGCTACACAACCCTGAAATATGGAAACTGTTATCTGACCTGTGCATGATTAAATCTTATGTGTCTTATTCACTCTGAGTCTTTATCAGAATTGCAATTATTTTGCGTTTTTCCCAAATTACTTTTGGGCAATTTGCACCAGCTAAATTTGTGTGATTTTTTTTTCAGACATATTTTTACTTAGTATAAGATACTCCTCCACCATAAGAACACAGTGTGATTTAGTTTCTCAGACATTTCTGCATTTCTGCATCATTTTATGATAAAAACTTTGCCCAATCATCTATAAAACACAGATTGTTTTGTCTTATGCTCCTTAATTGATATCTGAAAGTAGATGATTACACAAAAAAATATGATAATAAATGATAAATATCTCATGTATATATATATATATATAAATATATATATATATATTGTTAAAGTTGGGGAGTCTTTTGCATATACCACTGCAAAATCTGCAAAAACTGCATGACAGCACTTATAGCAAACATAGTCTTGTAACGACATCCATCTGCTGTGAGTAGTTTTAGCTGCAAATATAGTGCTGTCTTGTAACAGTTATTTCACTAAAATATGGCACATATTACCACCTAAGGCTGCTTTTATTCAGCTCATGTTATCGAATTGCTTAGAAAGCATCAGACACTAACTTTATTTGAAAGTCCTGAGTATTGGAGTATGACCTTGAATGCACAGCTTGGTATTTTAATACTTGTAGACAGACTTCTGCATAGTTCACTTACAGGCTCTAGACAATTCTAGATTGTATGCAGTTTCCTTGGAATACATAGCAGATTTGATTTGATCAAATACACCAATTAGATTCCTTTCAATTTTTTTATATTCAGATTGACTCTAATTTGAGAGCTGCAACTGGAAGATACTGTGGTTGATATCTTGAAAAAATACCAATCTGTCATAAAATATTGCATATATATATCATTAAACTTGAATGTCACCAACAAATTAAGTTTACTAACAAGTTGGATTTCTGCACTCAATTAAAATTTTAAACACATGTTTTTATTAGATATCATCATGACACACATCCACACACAGATTCTGTAGAATTTCTTTGAAATAAGTTTTATTTAAATGTTTCAGATTCTGATTTTCTGGCATAATAAATTTTGGCTATCCAATAGCTATAACTTATAATTATCAACATGTAAAGGAATCAACACTTTAGATATATCTCTTTGTGAAGAATCTATGTTTAAGCATTTGTTTTATGTTGTGGGTGACTAAAATGCAGAAATCAACTTTTTGATAATTATTGATAATTTTTTGAGATGTGCTTTTGATAGCTCTGACGCGGTGTTCTGCTACATTCAGGTTGTTTGTAGTGGATTATTTGGATGGAGTAGATCATGGGGTCTGTGATGGACTGGCGACTTCTCCAAGGTGTACCCTGTCTCTCACCCAATGATTGCTGGGATAAGCTCCAGTTACCCTTCATTGGAACAAGCACAGATAATGGATGGATAGATGGAGGTGATAGGGTGGACGTTTTGTAAGATGGATTTGCTCCAATCATGTTCCCCCAATGCTCAATACAATTCCAGTTCTATGGTTATATGAAGCATCAGCACTTCTGGTTATATAATTTTCAAACCATTGCTCAGTTCATTTGTATGGTCTATTTATCGTCCCAGTAAAGTCTTAAGGAAGCTGGTAAATTACACTAAAATTATAGCAGAATAACAATAATGCTGTAAGATGTCTTTCTTCCTGTTCAACTTCTAAGAAAGATTACTATGAAAGAGAATACTCATGTTTTAATGGTTTCTTTTTACTGTGTTGCTGCGATTTCTCTGCTTTGAGACAGTATCACTTCTATGGTGAAGTGTTAGGACTGCAGTAATCCTACACTGAAGTTAAACAAAATTAAAAGTGTTATTCTCCTCATGGTAAAAAAAGTGCTAATAAGGCAAAAATAATTATTATATGAAATAATAAATGAATAAAGAAGTAAAAAAAAAAGCTGTGCATAAGCTTAATACATTTCACACAAACACTAGGGGTATAAGTGGCAAATGCATACCCAATACTAATTGTTTTTTTATGTATACTGTTCAACAGTGATTATCCTCAGTGCTAATGCAGCACCGAAGTGAGATAAAAACCTTAAGGCGGGTTTATATAATAGCAACTCGATAATGTGTCCGGTCATTAGAGGCTGTAGTGCGAATCAGGTGAGCTCATAGAGAGAGCTGCCAAGATTAACTGCTCATGCATGGCTACACAATCACCTGCATGACCACACACACACTCACATACATAGGTTCATATAGTGGCTTTGCATAGAAACACACAAGCTTACAAACAGAATAAACACAAGGGTCCAAATGCACAGATGCAACACATGACTCTTTGGTGAATACACTCATTTGAACAGATCACAGACGGCATTTAGTTGGAGGCTTTGTAAAAGTGTGTGTGTTCATGGTGTGACTTTATGGATTACTATATGGGATGAATATAAAGTGAATGCATTGAAATGTTTTGCTTGTTTTTGATGAATATATACATACATGCAAACACATGCGGATATGTATTAAGAAATATGTGTGTGTGTATATGTGTGTACACATTGCTCAGGGCTTGGTTTGTGTCCAGATGCCCATATGCTGCCAGGCAGGGCAGGGCATATGGCCATCTGGTGGTAGAGAGACATACAAGCAATGGGTTTGACCTTTGGGTTTGGTTACTGTAATGGAGCCTGTTTGTGTGTTGTTCATTTTACATGCATAGCCTCAAATCACTTCAGCACTTTTTTTCTGTATTATTTGATCTTTTCTGAAATTTTATTTTTCCGTCCTCAGTAAAACATTTGTATGAAATTATTAGTCTCAATGCTTACATCTAAGTCAATCTTTGGCATAAGTGTTTGACCGTGTGAACGTTAAGGAGGGATTTCAGAAGATTCTGCAGCGCTATAAAAACAATAGATTTATTCATGCATACCAGCCCACATAATAATTGCCATCGATTGTACCTTGTACAGCAGGTATAAGGGGATGCCGCTTTTTTATTTGTTTGTTGATTAAAATGAAGCTGCACTTGACTCTCTTCTGAGACTGTGACATTAAATTAAAACTTTTGCATAATCTACCTTCCATTCTATTTATTTTGCTTTACTTGAAGTTCTATCTAGAAAACATATGGGATTGGGATGGGCCAACATATTAGCTGGGATTGGCTCCAGCCACCCAATCCCCCCCGACCCTGTTTTGGAATAAGTGGTAGATGATGGATAGATGGATGGATGGATGGATGGATGGATGGATGGATGGATGGCTGGATGAATGGATGGATGGATGGATGGATGGATGGATGGATGG
>JBAMHX010000023.1:8476478-8487700 GCA_037177515.1 Pseudomugil tenellus | reverse complement strand
TGGATGGATGGATGGATGGATGGATGGATGGATGGATGGATGGATGGATGGATGGATGGATGGATGGATGGAAGGACGGACGAACGAACGGAAGGACGGATGAACGGATGGATGGATGGATGGATGGATGGATGAAAAGACAACGGTAACTGGTTACAACCAAAGCGTAGACATTTCCATCTTTGCATTCACAAGACAGTGAAACTTGGAGCAGATGGGCTACAGCAGTAGAAGACAACACCCAAGGTCTGTACTTCAAAGTTGGATTTTCTTTTATTAAGGGTAAACCTTTTTTTTCCATGCTACAGTGCTGTTTCACTTTATGTAACAATGTTTTTTACCCCAGTAACTTATGTTAAATGGCTAAGCTGCTCTGGAGCAGGTTATGTTCTCGATACAAATTCAGTGAGTATAAAAGTAATCAGGTCTCCTGGAAAATGACCTACTCATAGAAAGGCTTTTTAGGGATAGGCTCAACCCTTTTGTTGAAGAAATAATGTCTTGTCAAGACAAATTTATAGTATGTTTTGTTCTTGTTCTTGACTTGTTACCAGCTGTGTTTAGTTCCACAAGGGTTGGATTTAAAATAAATAGGTTAATAATAATGATTACATATAAGAAAACTGCTCAACCAGAAATTTATGGAGCGTACAACTAGCTACGAGTGCAGTAATGGCTGGGAATTGTTTTTCCAACCTAAAATCTGTTGACATGTGGAGGAAGGAGGTGAGGGATTGTCTAAACTCAAATATAAAGAAGGAACTGAAGAAGTTCTTTGTTTCGACAGTGTAATTGTAGTATTTTCCATTTATATCGACCTATGAATTATTATTATATTATCTGCCGAATTTTTGCATTGACAAAGTCTGCTTTGTTCTGCCACCATTCTTCTCTGGCTGTTGTTGTGGCAACAGTGTTGCCTTTGGCCTGGATGCAGTGTTAAAGTCTTTTGTATTTCTGATAGTCTGGTCCTTCATGGGGAAGTAACTGCTCCATGTTCGCGATTGCTCAGAGGCTGCAACGATCACTCCTTTTATGTGAGAAAGCACTGATCTTGATGGGAAGACCTCAGGTTGAATTACCAAGTTGATAACCTACTTTGAAGTAACTCTTATTCGTATTCTGAATGTCTGGGTATATCAGGAAATGGAGAAAAATCCATGTGTATGTTAATCTAACTTCATAGTACAGGCCTCAGGTACTATTTCCATCAGCTAGAATCTGTGAACTGTAACTATAATCCACACTGACTTACTAACATTGGACAATAGAAGGGAAAATTGGAAAAATCTTCTTCGGTCTCATCAGTTGCAACATTCAGATGGTAAGGTCAGAAACAACATAATAACATTGACTCATCTTGCCTTGTATAACTGGGTCAGGCTGCTGGTGTAATAAGGTAGGGGACACTTTGAGATCCTTAGTAACAACTAATTATCATTAATCACGGCAGCCTGCTTCAGTATGGTTGCTGATCACCTGTACCACCTGTATGTGAACATAGCATACTTAGCATCCTGAGGATGTTTCCAGCAAGATTATACAGTATGTCGCAAAGCTCAAATCATGTTTGTCCCTGTTTCTTAAAATTGACAAAGGGTTCACAGTACTTTAGTGGCCTCAGCCACTACAACCCCATTGTGATGTAATGAAATACGGGCATAGCCATTGTGAATGTGGAGCCAACAAATCTCCAGCAATGGTATAATGCCTTCATGTAAATAGGATTAAAGATTTGTGAGGAATGTTTACATCTTGCCATGAAGACATTGTATTTTATTTTTTCTAAGTATTGCAGCAAACAGTGAAACAGTCCACATAACAGATCTATAAAACACAGTACAGCAGTAAACACAATACAGAACGGTCAGCGATTTATGGTTCTCTGGAGAGCCATGAGACCCCCAACTAAACTCTTGACCAGATCAGAAAAAAACTGCTGTACATTAGTAATCTGAAGGAGTATCTTTAGTACTGTGCGATTCAATTAATCTTATGTGTAATTTGTTATAGGAAGATTTAATCTAAACCATGTTGATATGATGATAATATTCATTTGGGATTTTAGCAAAACAATTTAAGAGGATTAAAAGGTACATTTTTGCATACATGTGTGTGAAGAGATTGAAAACCATGTATTAGATTACATTTGGATTACATTATGTGCATTGGTGATGTGCCTGCCATGTAAAGGCAGAAAAAGGCCAAAGGACAGGAAATACTTCTCTCTCTCTCTCTCTCTCTCTCTCTCTCTCTCTCTCTCTCTCTCTCTCTCTCTCTCGAGAATTTTAAGCACATGACTTGTTTTAGAAAATAGGAGGAGGAAGAAGCAAAAAAGAAAAAAGGGGGAGGGCAGAGTGCAGCAGAAGAGGTAAGGCTGTGAAAGCTGAGATATTACATAGAAAACAAAGTATACACAGGGGCTAAATGCAGACAAACAACACAAAATACTTCCTCGTGTCCTCAACTGCTCTCTCTTTTTTCTTTCCTTTTCTCTCTGCGGACGCTTCTTTGGTATCCACAGACTGCGGTTGGTTACTAAGCAACCAGAATCCTTTCAAAACTGTGTCAGAGAGACTGAGAGAGAGTACCGTGCTGGATGAAAGTAGGCCTCGTCAAATTAAAGTTTTAAGTTTGATTTTTAAGGTAGAGACGGTGTCCACCTCTGGTACCCACACTGGGAACTGGTTCCATAAGAGCAACGCTTGATAGCCGAAGGCTCTTCCTCCCATTGTTTTCTTATAGACTCTGGGAATTACAAATAGACCTGCAGTCTGAGAGCCAAGTGCTCTGCTTGGAATATATGAAACTATGAGATCTCTGATATATGGAGCTTGGTCATGGAGAGCTTTATATGTAAGAGAAAGGATTTTAAATTCTATTCTCTGTTCTCATCAGAAGCCTTCCTGCAGCATTTTGGATCAAATGGAGACTTTTCAGGGCATATTTGGGACAGCCTATAAATAAAGAATTGCAGTAATCAAGTCTAGAAGTAACAAAAGTATGAATTAATTTTTTGCATGACAGGATGTCCCTAATTTTTGCAATATTACGTAGATGGAAGAAAGCGGTTCTAGAAACTTGTTTTAAATGTGAGCCAAAGGACAAATCCTGGTCAAGAATAACTCCAATGTTCCTTACTGTGGTACTGGAAGCCAAAATGATGCCATCCAGATTGATTACAAAGCTAGACAAATTTGTCCTAATAGTGATTCATTTATCAGATCCAGTACAGATGTATTGATTAAAAAAATACTTCCTTGAATAATCTACAATGGGCAGGAGGATTACCGTGACAGAGTTTAGGGTGCCCGTTGTTTGGTTCCATTTGCCACGATCAGAATTCATTATCGGAAAAAATGTGGGTTCCTTTTGGATCGCTCATTGCTGCTGCGTTCCAGCTTCCTTTTCTGGTCCCTGAAATCTTTTTAAAGTTGATTTAATTTGTTGATCAGCTTGTCGTTGCGCGCGTACACAGTCAGCTGCAGTTGTCTCTCGCTGCATCTGCTCGAACACAGGTTTTGTCTGATTTGCCTCGTTAAATTTACTTAGGACACCCCAAAAGCCAGGAAACACTGGCTTAGTAAGATGTACCATTGTCGGATTACACAATGATCAAAAAGTCAAGATTTTATTAAATGCAAAAAAAACTTTTAAAATGCTTTAAAAAGGATTATAGGTTAGTATGTGGTTTAAATGGGCTTTTTTTTTTTATTTTTCTGAGCGGTAATACCATTTGGCCATAGAAACAGAAGTAGTTGCGTAATTGGCATTAGATTTATTGACAGATAACTTTTATTACAATATGCTCTAGAATTTTCATTTGCTATACAAAGATTATGGGAAAGAGCTTAAACTTTAAAAAAAAGTCTGACGCTTTCCTTCAATTATTGGTTTCAGTTGTTGGTATGGAATTCATTTCTTCTTGAAAGGCAAAAGCTGTACTCTTTTGTGGTATGAGTAGTGTGCAAGGATGTAATACCTCAAGGTTGAGATGAATTGTACTTTATCAGGCATGTCTGATATCCTGTAGACTGTGTGTTTGTGTCCGTGTGTGTGGTGCAGCAAAGGTTTAAGGCCAATCCCCTCCAGATCCAGCTGTTCTATTTAGGGCTTTTTCTCCCTATTTAATTTTGCGCCGCCATTTACCCCTTTAGCGCATTTTGACACAGACAGACACACTGCTCATGTTTGCGACATAATGGATGACACAGAGAGGAGAATCTCACCTTGAGATGCCTTCTGTTCAGGTGTGTTGCATGTCAGGATTGCTTCAGTATCAAGTTCACCCACCATATCACAGTGCTTTTATAATCTGATTGTCTTTTGTAATGCAGGACAGAATAGACAATACGCTTTTTGTCGTTGCAGTGATAATCAGTGCAGCTTGGTAGTGTGAACGTCTTACTGTGGAAAAGAAAAGTTTCATCATTATCATGGAAGATTAAAATGGTTTAAATTAGTGGGAGAGAAAGAGGATGCTGCAGAGAGAGAAAGAAACAGAGAGACAGAGGGAATCCTGGTGTAACTGCGTCACTGCCTCCTCCTCCTCCTCAGCCACCTCTCAGGGGTGCTTGGTGGAGGAGGGATGGAGAGATTGGGGAACGGAGAGATGAAAGAAAGAACAAGGAGATGAGGGATAGAGGTGCGAGTTTAGGGACAGGCTGATTTATGAGTTTCTGTTTCTGAACTAGGCTGTCTTCGGGGATTCAACTATGATGAGCCAATCTGGAGTTCACATATCCACAAGCGCAAAACATGCTCACACAGCAGACACACGAGGCACATGCGGCTCTGCAAGTAGTCATCCTGTTGGCAAAATTCTTAAAGCAGTGATCGCAGTGGGGGAGGGAATCTTTTTATCTTCGAGGTAATGGCTATATGTGTGTGTGTTCCCTGTGGCAGATGGCAAAATAAATGAACAATCAAATAAATCAAACAGGACTTGGAATCTCGGCTGGAAGTACTCCACTGCCACAATGACAGTGAGGCAGATCACCGGGACGCAAAGCAAAGAGGGAGGTGGGGGGAGGGGGTGGGCTTGGTGTCATTTTGAGATTGAGCAAATTCACAACAGAATTTGGAGAGTGACAATACATTGTAGAGAATAAAAGAAAAAAAAACAGGAAAAACTGAGCTCATTAACAGTGAATGGAGGGATAAAGGAAGGAGGACAAACAGCTTGTGATGGTCAGTCAGGCGACGCATTTGGAGAAGTTGTGAATCATGCAGAACTCTTCAAAGCTGCTGGTTAAATTAGAAATAAATACCTCTGAGACTTGCTCCCCATGATGTTAGCGATAGGTGTTCAGCATGTCTCTAAGAGTTAGTATATAAATACACGTGTAAAAAAACAGGAAGATCGTAATGATTTATTCAAAATAATAAATGACATTTTGACATTTTAGAGTTTTAAGTAAATGTAAGGGGGGAGGGGGGGGGGGGGGGGGGTTGATTGTCCCTCTGTAGATCTGCCCCTGGTCATTGTCTTTTTTTGTTCAGTTTTTTTTTCTTTTTTCAATACAAGCAGCACATAAGTAATTTTTCACAAGTTACTGTCAAATGGACAACAATATTTCCTGAAAATATGCAACATCATAACGTGGGATTGAGTTGCCCTCTGTGGATGGATGGACAAGAGCTTGAAACATGAGGATGAGGGTACAGAGAAATGGATTATGAAATGGACTGGTAGCACATGAGCACCGATCCGTTGAGGGTGAGGCTCACATTGAAAGGTGAGGTTAAAAGGCCAAAAGAATAAAGAGAGGGAGAAAGGATAATTGGAAAGAGGGGGAGAAAGAAAGAGGATAAGTGACATTCAAGGAGAGTTGGATGGAGAAGGAATAAGTGAAAGGTGTCAGGGGATAGATAGAATTAAAAGAAAAGTAAACCCTATTTGCAAAAGTGGGATGAGGTTAATATTCCTACTCTGTAGTGTGATTACATTATCTTTGACATCAGCAAGAATGTATGTCATATTAGAAAATGAGATACCATATATACCATATATATCTATATGGTGCATTGTAGAAATTGCATTTATTAGACATAGACATAGACATGGGAGGATAATCTGCTCCACTAGTACCCATCAATGAGACTAAACATAAGAAATAGTAAACATAGTACAGAATAATGAGAGCAACTCAGAATGTCTTCCTACCTGAAAAGCCTCAGAAAATTATTACACAAGTAGATTAGATAATCACTTTAAACCTCTCTGTGTCAAAGATTAATATAGAAATATAGTTTTAAATGAATTGGAAATTGTTTAACTTTTTTTCTTTTCTGCTTTCTGTTTGTGCTCTTCCCCTGTTTTAACAGTGATAGCCTAAACATGCAATTAACCCCCATGCCACTTAAAGAATGCACTACTAATCTGCACACAAGTTTATTTATTTTCTCCCCCTTGTTTGTCTGTGCAGTTGCATTGACTTGCCCACCTGTCTCAGTAGCAGAACTAAATGCTCTACCTAGTCTGTTACTGATCTGTACTTTTAAACACTAATTACATATAATTTATCCTCTATTTCACTGAAACAACAAAACAAATGCACAGTTTAAAATGTACCCATTTGACCACATGAGAAATCTAATTTGACACAGGAAGCAACAACAAATGGGCTTCACACTAGAGCCATGCCGCTCTGTAATTCGTGACCACTTGCTGTGACCAGTTTTAGTGGCACAAAGCTTACAGTCAAGCATTAAAAAAGTTCTCACACTGTCTCAAAGAATTTGTAGCTTATTATAGAAGAAAAACATTAAGCCATGAAGCAGATAGGTGTAAGTTCTGCTTCTGAGCTGCATGTACGACTTTATGTAGTTGATGAGAAAAATGCCAAAAGAGATGAGAACTCGGGAAGCAACAGTAAACCAGAAGTTGAGATGTGATCCTAATGTGGTTTTAATTAGATACATTTTTTAAGTGAAGCTGTGATTGAAAACAACATCTCAAACATCTCGTTGTCTGTAGTGCTTCATTGCATCTTCACTGTTTACTGCAAACTCCTTCCACCCCTTTGTACTCTCTGTAGCTTGCTTTGCTCGTGTACTCTGGCACTTCTATGACAGCTCAACTGGAGTGAGTTTGACATTGTGTGCATTGTGAAGTGAGCTTGACATTGTGTATGTGTTGTGAGATTTCTCCTGTGTAATCATCCTGTAGAGCATCTATGTATGCCTTGTATAGAGGCAGTGCTGGGGAAACACATTCTCTCATCCAATCATTATTTACAAATGTGTTCCCTTGACATCAAATTTTTACACATTGGGTTTCTTATTTACAGTTATTTAACCCCTTAATGTCTAAAGTTGCATATTTGATGCATACACTTTCTCAGACATTTTAGATCACTTTATGGTCGAAACTTTATTCAAAACCAAGTTGCACACAATATGATTGTCTCCTGCCCATTATATAATGTGCAGAGGACTATACGTTATAATATTTTTACCTGCCACATGGTAATAAATGGGAAAAGGTATTTTTTTCCATGATTTTTTTTTTTAGGAGTTGTTCTTATTTGATGAATGAAGGGGTTAAAAAATATAGTATATACTATATCTAGTAATGTATATCAACATCTATCTGGTCAAAGACATCTACTGGAGAACAAAGAGTGACAGAAGGAAGTACATGGGATTGCCAAGAAAGTTCAGTTTTATGAGAACAATTTAAAATGTAGTGTTGGACTATTAATGTAACACATTTACCTTCCGTCTTTGTTTTTTAGTCTGTTTGTCATAGTTTGTGAATTTTTCTTGTAATTCTCATTTCTACCCTTGGCATATTGACATAAATTATGGTATACAGACTTTCCTTTCAGTTTGTTTCTCCAGTTAACTAGCAGGCTAATGCTAGCAAGCTAATCTTTGTGTGTGACATTTTCAAGTTCTCATTTCACTCCCAGGATGTGTGTGTATATGTGTCTGTACGTACTTATATAAGACCACATGAGACATCAATGTCTGTATCTGGTGAGGGTTAAATGTTTTTGGTTTTAAATAAACAACATTTGTCCTGGACACTTTGCCCATCAATGTTAGATTTTAGATTTCTAACTTGACAAGCAGACAGGCTCATAAGTTTTAGTTTGGGCAACCTTTGTTTAACATTTGTTTCAAAATGTGTTTATTTTCTCGTAAAGTTTCTTTAGTATTCATGTTTGCCACAAATAAGTGAAGGAAAAGAATCAATGTAAGCTGTAATTGATGAACCCAGTCCTGATTGTGTCTTTACACATAGTAGTTTAGCTGTGTGTGAATGTTCACTTTGAGAATGTGTGTACGTGTTATCACAGTCAGTAGAGGTGTGAGACTTTGCAATGACAGAATGTGGAAAATTTTACAGGCTCTTGCTCATGTTTAATAATGGATTTCAATTATTGTGTCATGTTTACCTTGGAATGTTTGCACTGATATTTACAACAGAGGTGAAGAGTTGCCACTGAGTCATTCACAGGGCTCCAGATTAACTTTTGCACTGGTTGCACTGGTGAGTTTAACTTGAAATAAAATTGACAGCAAGTTATAGTGATCTTGTTGCTTTGTAAGTTCTATCCTGATGCCACATGCATGATACTTCCACACACACACAGCTAGCCACACTTTCATCCCCAGACAGGGAGCGTGTTAGAAAACACGTCAAACAGCTGATCATCAGACCAAAATTTCAGACTTTTTAAACTCTTCTAAGAAGCTGAATATGGAGATATTGCTGTCCAGCAAGAAGCAGCTGGATTATGTCTCGTGCTCCAGGGGCAGTAGAAATTATCTTGGCCATCATGGGGACGTCTGTCCATCACAGAACTGCACACAGCTGAAACTAGAAGAATCTACCACAATTGTAGTCACTTTTCAGTTGTATGACAGCCTAAAATGGATATAGTATTCTTTGTGGGTGTTTTAAACATCAACACGTTATCCAAATTTATGTTGCCCTCTTTTTTTAATGGACCATGAGACTGGGATAAAGATGAATGAAACTGGCTCTATATTGCACAACTCTGATGTATTGGATTTGTTCAGTTTTTTGTATAATCTGTTAGATACCATTGAACTTCTGGAGGGACCTGATCCTGGTCATTGCAGGCAGTATGGCACAGATTGAGGTCCTGGCTGGTCTAAACACAACTGTGTTTAGGTGTAGTGTGGCCGACCTCTTATCGAGGGGTTATGGGTTGGTGCCGACTCCGTCTGAAGTCTGCAAGTTGAAGTGTCCTTGAGCAAGACATTGAACCCCTAGTTGCTTCTGGTTGCCGGTGTGCATGGCAGCTCTGCTGCCTTCAGTGTGTGAATGTGTGTGTGAATGGGTGGATAGCAGGATCTGTGAAGCGCTGTGGTCATCAAAAGATAAAAATAAAGGGCAATATAACTGAACACCATTTACCATAAACATATTCACCAAACATCTTGCTCAGACGGGGCAAAATTCTTATATTAGTGACAACAATAGCCAATATAGCAATCACATGTGACAAATTAAACCATATTGTATTTTTTAGAGTATGTAACATGCTTGAATTTGTACATTAACTTTAATATTTAAACCTTTATATAACCTGAATTTTACCTTGTGCTGGAAAATAGGGCGTCCTTTTCCTCAATAACCTTTGGGATTTTAAGTGGGACTGAATAACAATGACTCGATTTAGGCAAATAGCAAAATAAATGAATACAAATCAGCTTTATTTATGCCAACATACTCAATGAAAGTAGACAGCACATTATTTTATGGGTGGGTAATAAGTGATAGGATTGAATTGTTATTCAATGTTGGACTTTTGAATACAAACAATTCCCTACATCCAGTGTGACACGGCACAGACCTCATTTAATTTGCTCAAATTATGCTCTGGCATAAAATGACCTTTACCACTGGGAAATGGAGCACTGTTTGTTGGGCTGTGTTTAAACTTGCAGAGGCAGCATAATTTTATTCCTTCATATGTGTGAGAGACAAAAACCAAACAAAACATTAAAAGCAATACAAGGAGATTCTCCTTTTCTGTTTACTGCACGTCAGAGTGTCCTGGCTGAGCCCACTCTGCAGTAACGGCTTGGCTTTGCTTTGAAGACATGCACATTATGCCTGTGTCTCTGTTTGTGTGTGTTTCTGTTTAGGAGGAACACAAGACAGAAAAGACAGAAGGGGGCTCATGAGGTGTTGACTTTGGAGATTAAATAGGAACGAGAGAGAGTAGAGCATGAGAAGGCAAAGAGGGGCATGAGAGAGCGAGTGAGAGACAGCTTTTGTGAATATTAAAATCTCTGTTTAATTCTGCTGCAGATTGCTGAATCTTTCATCTGTGAAGGAAGGATCAACCTTATGTTGCTTGACTCGCTGTAGGCATGTGTGTGTTTGAAGTGTGTTTCCTGGCAGACGACTCAAGGCACTCCCATTGTGGCTCAAGATGATTTTCTCATCATTGTTATACTTGCAGCAGCACCTTGTAATTTAACGCAGTTGTATTGTATTGATAATGTTTCATTACTACTCCCTTCAGGTTTTCTTATTGAGTGTTGTAAATGCATAACAGACAACAGCCCCAAAGTCACTAAAACAGTTACAAACAAGAGGTTGCACACACTAAGCATGCAAACAAATTATAAATTACAACACTCCCTGGATTCTCAAACATGCTCTCAATAACTCATATGCCATACCACATGCATCAACCTTCCCTGTTTCCCATTCCTATGTTATATACTGAAATGTCCCTTGTTTTTCCTCCATCTCACATTTTCAGTATGTCATCAGTATCAATCTGCAACATATCCCAACATCAAGAGTTTAGCTCTGTAACGTGGTCATGCTCTTCAGTTCGTCTCTGTATTATTACCATGAATCATCCTATACAAATGAATATTATGAGATGCGGGTTCAAATATACATGACACTGTTAGAGTTTTACCGCAGTTAATTATTTATCTAAAGTAAATTTAGATATTCTTCTAAAACAGCTGATAATATCAATTATATTAATAATCAATCCTGCTGTATGAACATTCTTAAATATCTACACATACACCATGAAACCCCACAAGACAATAAAACAAATTGCAGCCCAATGAAGATGAATGAGGAATGAGATGCAAGGCCAAAAAAAAGAAAGAAAAAAATCCCTATGCAATATAAGCAGGGGGGAAGAGAGAAAGAAAAAAAAAAAAAAAAAAAAAAAAAAAAAAAAAAAAAAAAAAAAAAGAAGAAACGGAAA
>JBAMHX010000023.1:8460626-8470673 GCA_037177515.1 Pseudomugil tenellus | reverse complement strand
AAAAAAATTCTTGGGAAAGAGAAGAAGCCCCCCCCCCCCCCCCCCACACACACACACACACACACACACACACACACACACACCCCCAACGACTCCTTTGAGTCTGGATCCAAACCTGTTGAGTTTGATTAAACTCTGCAGAATCATGTTAGAAATTGTGATATTTACCCAGAAATAGACTCCATATCTTTTAAAGCTTTAAGCCTGATATGAAGTCTAAACAACAGTGAGTGCAGAAAATGTGGAAGCATGGCATTTCTCGGAAGTTAAATGTCAGGCCGCGGCTAGTCCGTCAGGGGCTGCACACCTGAATCCTCCAACTTCAACGTAGCTGACACCATTCTGACTGTGGTAGGATGTTTTATAAACCATCGAAGCAGCGACGTTTATCAATAATATTTCACAAGGTTACAATCTTTATTATCCATAAGCGATAGATAACAGCCAGATGATAAAGAAGTGTGGCGACTGACTGTCTCTCTCTCCTGCGCCACTTGCGATTGTAAATTGAAAAAGAAAATTGGCATGGAAATAAAAATCAAGGTCCTCTTTGTTTTCATTTTAGTCTTGCCCCAACATAAGCAGTCTGGAGGAGAAAATAAATAAAAAAAAACATTTTGGATGATATATTATTATTTTTATCAATAAGACAAAGAATAGAGCTGTGACCTTGAAATGAAAAAGCTTTTCTGTACATAATGCATTTTAGTTTTCCAATTTTGACATTTGAAAATAAATTTTGGTAACTATTTGCTGGGAAGTCTTTTGAAAATCAAATCAATTAAGTCATAAAATGAGCAGTTTTAAAGAAGAAAATACATTTTATTCATGAGCCAAAAAAAATGCAACTATATTATGAAAATAAAAAGATGCATTTTAGCCCATTTTCCTTTGAATTATGTTTTAGAATTACTTCCATAGAACCTGATATGAACAGGTTTTCTGGAGCTGGGAAATATTTAAAACTTGCAGGATAGCGTAGTTTCAAGACTGGGATCCTGTGCTTTTCCAGAAATCATGATACAGAATGGACAAGATGATTTGATGTTATGGAACAAAATTGAAAAAAAAACTCTACTTTTTAATTGTATCCAGTTTATTATTGTTTAACTACTGGATTCCAATACAGTGACAGTTGAATAAAAGTAGGGAGATATATGTTTAAATCTACTGCTAGCCAATCAGGATCACTCAGATTAGCAATGAAATGTGAATCATATCTTAAGCTTCATTTGTTGTTTACAAGGTGAATATGTGCTTGAAGTGTCCTGCATTCATCTGGTTTGACTAACGCTGAAGAAGTGATCAGTGGCAGGCATTGCTCAGGAAGTCGTCTATGTGCAAATGGGAGCTGAATATAGATTATGTAGTTAATGAAGAGCATTGGACATTTTTGTGCATTTATTTCAGATGGCTGATTGGAATTTCTGGCTTTTCTTCTTCTCCGTCCAACAGGATCATCAATAATTTATATTTCCTTTTCAATAAACATTCCCAAATCGGAAATGAGTCCAGCTGCAGCTGGATTGTTTGATTAAAATCTACATTGCACGCAGGAATGCTCGGACTAATATTTATTGTATATGTGTCTGCAGTGCTGTTTCATGACACAATACAAATAATGAGTACTTTGAAAGACTAGTTCTGTTTAGTGTCCTACATTTCTAAAGTGTTTTTGTGTGAAAAACCACATTTAAGATTTGTATATTCATGTTAATGTGTCTGCGAGGCTTTTAATTTAGATCACAGTTGCTTTTGTTTTAAAAAGGACAGGAAAGAAAAAGATGCAGGACAGACTGCTGCTGATGCGTACCTCTATCTTAGTAACTGATCATAGTGAGGTGGCCTAAATTTCTCTGTGAACAAAATTTAAACATTTTGCATACAACCTTTGTCTGCTGTTCTGTGTGTTTTATGAGCCAATGTTATACTATGAATCTAAGTTCTGTAGACAGTGGCTACCATCAGTTTTTCTGTATAAAGTTGCTTTCCAATTACAACATCACCTCGGGAATACATCAACACTGCAGCTGCGTGCACTCTCTACATCAGTGTATTTGGCTGAATGTGGGAAGTGTATCTGTGGCAAAAAGCAAATCAAAGTAGGAAAACAGTAGCATCAGTGTCCTCTTACCATTTGCCTGCTGTGATTTAGGTGCACTTAGTTTTCTTTTGCCTATTTTCTTCCATTTAATCTGTTTAACCATTCTCCTTGCAACCCATCACTCGCTCATTGTCTCTTCATGGCTTTTTATTTAATTGGTGTGTATGTTTTGCTTTTTGTAATGATGAAAGATCTTAAATTAGTGACACTGATGCAGAAGATCTGCCATATTTCTGCTGTAATGTCTGTGTTTTGAGTGTACTTTTTATGATTTGGAGTGTTAAATAATATGGCTGCATGCTGTTTGAGCCGGCAGGGATTATAAATATGTCATCAGTGGGACTATGACTGATGCACTCTGAAAACGTTCATGTCTGCGAGAATCCTTTTGTTCCTGGAAATACACAGCACATCATCCAGATTTTGGACCTATTTTGATTGAAAGAAAATTAAGAATGAAATGATTGGAAACTGGTGGACAGGTTTTAGATTTAACTTCTCCTAAAAAACAGTCCATTTGAAATTAACCTCTTTTTTTGCAGTTTGATCAACTGAAAAAATTGGAATTCTTTTGACGAAGCTTAAATGTGGGCGGAATTTTGAGACACCATTCCTTACAGTGCTCTGATTCAACAGCAGCCAGAAATGGGATGAAGAGGAAAAACTGCTTCTCGTACCCTTTGTAACTTATTGCTTTGCCCTAAATAGATAATCTTCCTGTTTTACCAAAAAGGATAAAAGAAGGATTAAAGACATAGACTGAAATCCATAGAAGATTACTCACAAGTGCTTTTTAAAGTCATATCAGAGGAGACGTTTGACTTTTGAACCTTTGTAAGTATATGGCCAGAAAGTAGAACGAAGGTTTTATGGTTAAATACTGACAAGCTCTTAATGCTTGGAACTAATTATCACATATACATGTGAAATTCAATAGGAAAAGTGAAACAAAAGATAAAAGAAGAGACGATAAAAGGGTATGACGAATATGGAAAGGTATAAAATTATATGTTGAAAGCTATGTATTTTATAAATTTTGATCTATTGTTCAGGACGCAATTGTGTTTTGTGTATTAAGTAATGTGTAGTTTTCTTTTTTTTTCTTCTTCTTCTTGTTCAAACTGTGAAATTGTTTTAAAAGGGGTTTTTAGACTTGTTTCAAAGCCCTTTTTTGAATTTCGAAAAAAACAAATCTTTTTTTGGTGTGTTTTTGGTGTGACCCTGTTTTAAATGTAGTTTGAAAATGAAAATAAATTTTAAAAAAGCAACACTAGGACCTAATATGTGTGGTAAAATGACCACAAAATGTTATCTAGGTTATTATTAACATAGATTATTTACTCTTTTTTTTTATAGCTCACACAATAAGATTAATAAATCCTAATGTTGTGCGTATTGGAGCATCTTCTGCCAGTCCATCTAAAGCTATGGACGCTGCCATAAACTTGCTCTTGTCTGCAAAGCACATGGAATCTCACACAGAATAAAACAGCCCTGTGCAGTGCACCTCAGGTTTATTTATCTGTATGTTTTGCACCCGTTGCTTATGATTTAAAATGACATCCAAAAATGTTTTGACCTTAACGTCTTCTTCCTGCACGTGGTTTGAGCACGTGTCCATGCTGGTGATCCTGCTTAACTGTGTGACTCTGGGGATGTTTCAGCCCTGTGAGGACGTTACCTGCCAGTCAGAGTGGTGCCGCATCCTACAGGTTAGTACGACACTCTCGCCAAGCAAGCCAACCTCGTGGAAACAGTCCCCTGACGTGGGAAGTGGTATTTCAGTGTGCCATTCTGCATTTGGTTTCTGTCCATGTAAACACATAGATGACATTCACCATGCACATTCCTGTGCTTCACCGACAACAAGTGCCAAGTTATGTGCTAAGTGGGCATATTGTAGTAATGGCATGGGAGAATGTGTTGTTCCTGCTCATTTAGTCTTTTTTATCTGATTTAACACACTGCTACTACAATGAAAGGCTCATTCTTGGCATAAACACACTCATTATCCTCAAATAGAATCTTTTTTGCCGTAATAGGTCTCTAATTAATTGAGACAAACGTAATCATCCTACATGAGAAATGTTTCTTGTTGGAATGAAGCTAATAGATATAGTTTTTCTGATACTTCAGCTGCTTAATTGATAACACTTCTGTGTTTCATATTAATGCTGTTTTTGTGTTCTTGTCGTGTTTGACCAGGTGTTGGACGACTGCATTTTTGCTTTCTTCGCTGTGGAAATGGTCATCAAGATGGTGGCGCTGGGAATTTTTGGGTCGAATTGTTACCTTGGTGACAAGTGGAACCAGCTTGACTTTGTTATTGTCATGGCAGGGTTAGTATCTGATTTCTTCCTAATCTTGTACTCACAGACTGATATCTTCTTTTCCAGTCAGCACTAGTTAAATAATGATTATTTTTCTATGTACGAACTGCTAATGTAAGGTGCAAAATAAATCATGGTGCAAACAGGATTCATGCATATATGATTCAGGATGAAAGTCTTGAGTTTAGAAAATTTGCATCCAAGCAACCAAATGCATAAAAATATAATGTGGTCATCTTATTTACACCAAATTAGACCGCAGAAATATGACTCAGATTGCAGCACATTGTTTTTAACCTCCCAATAATGTTCACATCTTGTCCAGAGCTCCAAAATAGCTTGTTTTTCACTGCTGATATGCAGAAGGACACCAAGCAAACAAGTCCAAATTTTGTGCTTCACAAGACAACAGTTTTCCTGTCTGAGGGCTCAGTAGGGTTATTCACAGCAAGCAAACGGCATATTGCTCAAACAAAATGTTTGACACAGTTCTATATGTGTGTCTTTAGTTGTCTCTCTCTCTCTCCCTCTCTCTTGATCTCTCTCTCTCTTGCTCTCTCTTCTTTCTTGACCACATAAAAAGAGAGAAATTTTTAGCCTTCACCAAGAATGGTGAAAATTCTAAATTTACAAATGTAATATGTGCATGTCATCATTGTTTCTGAGCTAATGTGTGACAACAAAGATGTTAGATCAACCTTGAAATGTTATAGTAACCAATACTAACCTTGTATAGATTACTGAAGTGAACATTGTTCCAAGTAGTTTAAAATTATGAGTTACTATTGAGGTTCAGGAAAAGTCTGGATCCAGTTGAGAGTTTTGACTTTTCTAGCTTTTATAAGTTCAAACCCTCTTCCAACACAATCCATGCTGTATTAAACCAGAGCACTGAGCACAATTGAAGCTATCTATTTCCTTCAAGGAGTGTGTAGACTGTCATGGTAAAAAATGTAAACTGTGTTGATAAAACAACAGCTTGTGTTTCTGTGTATTTAAACAAAAGGTTTACAGTAATTACACAATTTGCTTTATTGTATCCCTGTTTTTCATTTTCTTATGTTGTTTCAAACAGCGATGTCTATGTGTCTTTTTTTAAATTTTTTGAAGGATAATATATCAAATAAAACTTTATCTGGCTGCCTGTCTCTTTAGGGTGATGGAGTATTCTCTGGACGGTCACAATGCCAGTCTGTCCGCCATCCGTACCGTTCGAGTCCTCAGGCCACTGAGAGCTATCAATAGAGTACCAAGTAAGTTCAAGTGTCCAAGAGTCGCTTGTGGCTTTGTCTTGTGTGAGTCTTAATCTGAAAATGAAAATCTAGCTAATGTTTTTCTTACATCTCATCTGCAGTGAATATAATTCTATATATAGCAATATAAGAAAGTTTATAAGACATGACACCAGGTACAGGCTACTGTAAAGGATATGAAACCAAAGAAAAGAGTGGTTTTATGTGTGTGTAGTTTCCACCAAGCGTATTACGCACTGCGCGTACGGCACCAAGTGCTCTGAGGGGCACCAAGCCGCCTGTGTGTGTGTGTGTTTTATTGTATATTATGTATTAGTTAAACTATATTTAAAATACAGTTATATTGGTGATTGTAAGCTCAGTTATATTGGTGATGATGAGACATTTATCTGGCGATCATCGGTTAAAAAAAAAGAGAAAGAGAAAAAAATCCGGCTGCCTGCGCTACGTAAGTAACTTGCTTTAGATCTCTTGCGTACTTTCTCTTATCATGATGATCACATTTTATTAAAAATACAGTCAGAAAAGAGTAAAGGCGACCACGTTTGAGAAGGACGAGGAGAAAGCGGACTCTGTAGCAGCTACTCCTACTGAGTCTGAAAAGTTCAGGGATTGATTGACAGGGAGCCAAAAGGGGACGTTTTTTTGCTTTGTGGTCGTCTGCGTGCTGTGCTCACACGCGTTCATTTTTGTGTCTTTATGGAGAGAAAATGGATTCAATATAATTTGCAAACTGTGTAAACTGATTTGTGTGTAACTTTGAGTACTTGTACATGTAACATATAGTTTGTAAACTATACGAACCATTTTGTCTGTAACTTTGGGAGCTTACAAATGCGTGTTGAAATATATGCACTATCTTGAACAAAGGTACACAAAAAAAGGTTTACACAAGCACATTTTTTTAAATGCCCACATATCAATATTTTACACACAAATCTTCAACTTCAACCAAACAAATCTAATAGTTTGTTGTTCAAAAGGATTCCATGCACAAGAATCATTAAATACACGTGCACGATACGCAAACACAGATCACTGTACAAATGCTCGAGGGGTTTTGAGACGTTCGAGATTCACACGTGGATGGTGCGTTTACCGTCCATTGGAATGGTGGGACATCTGGATTTCAGTAAGAGTGTGTAGTTTAAACTCATTTTTTCTATGGAAAAATTAATAGCTCAGCTTCCCTCAATCATAACACATAAATCTACATTTACTTTTCTGTATTTCGTACGTCTTATATTGACAAATAGGAATTTATAAGCTTTGATTGAAGAAACAACCACTCGTCTGGCCACTTTTTGTAGTGTGGATTTTTTATCCAGTAATATTACTTTATTAACACAAATCCAGAATAAAACTATTTCCACACAAATTTACATAAGAAATCCTGTCAGCAGTAAAATCTTAAAGTGGGGTATAAATACAGATTTCACTCATCCTACCTGAACAGGAAGTCCATCCTTCTGTCTTTTATTGATGCAAAGTGGTTTATAACCATATTGTAAGTTTCCTCTGGCTTTCAGTTTTTCACAAGATCAATTAATCACACTGGTAGTGGCGTTACATTAGCCTCGTCTGATTGGCTGATCATTCTTTTTCCTAAAGTATCACCAGTAAGAGGGAGCTGTTTCAGTTTTGAGAAACGGTGATTTGAACAACCGTAAATGAAAATCCTCTTTGTTTTTACTTTATTGATCCTGGAGGGAAACGCAGTAGATAAATACAATAAATAGAACAGGCTCAGCTTTCCTTGGCCTCTGGGAGAAAATGCCACTGTGTGGGAGTCTACAAAGAAGTTTTTTGCATCTTTAAAAGAGGTTTATACAACTACCATTTTTTTTATTATTATGTGCTGTTTATTCTAACAATACACAATATTTTTGGTGTATTATTGGTATTGAATGATTTACAGTTTGTTTAAAATCCTTAATGAGGCAAATGCAATTTGACTTCAGGTGCCAACTGCATTCGTAGTTCCAGAGAGGTCTCATGGTGCCCCAAGTGAAGAAATAAAGGAAAACCTGTTGCTCATCCAACTAATGAAACGGGCTAATGTCAGAACTTGCTTCTTTAAAGTCAGGTTAACCTGATTCACCGTGACACAGTACAGCAAAATGATAGATCAAATTTAAACCAGAAATGTTTAAACACTCCTGAAATGTTCTGGAGGGGTTGCATGTGGGAGCTCAAAAGTCTGCAGAACTGGTCCAGAATCCTCACAGAGCTGTTCTATTCAGTGCCTTGATGAAAAACACGTATTAGATTACCGCATGAAACACCATTCTGGGGGATTTACAGAGTAAACAAATGTGCACACATTAACAAGGGCTGTTTAATGTTTTTCTCTGCTCTGCAGAGCTTTTGACTATTTTGTTATTGTCACTGATGCATTCATGCATGTGTTGCATTACTAACACGGGAATCAGTTATCCAAAAGCATTATTGAAACATTTAAGCTCACAATATTTCTAAATGATCTTTCATGCTTGATGGTGTTTCTGTCCTTTTGATTTAGCATTAAATAATAGCATTAAATAAAGTTTAGGTGGGGACTATATACACAAATATTAATTGCAGGTTACCCTGTTGAACAAATTTAACACAAACATATAACACCTGAAACTGTTCAGTGGAAAATCATTTAATGGTCTTGAAATCTCTCTGTATATTTTACATAGCGTTCATTTACTGTCACATAAAGTCCACAGTTCCAGATTCATTACAACTGATGGGAGTCCATGCAAACAATGTTGTAATTATGAGTAATTAAATAGCCTGATAGATGTCATTTAGATGACTGAATACTCATTGTTATGTTTCCTCTGTTGTTTAAATATAAATGTTTTGTGATATAGACGTACTGCTGACACTTTTTTGCCTTTCTGTCTCTTGAGACCTTAGTCGGCTCTTTTACTGGCCTGGATTCACAGTCTTCTGCTCTTGGCAAAGGGCTGTGATCCCCCTTGAAACTTTGAACATTTTTCATTATTCTATTTAAGGGATTGGCATAGTTAACTCCATGTTCACCTCTGTGATGACTTTGACGTGTCAACTGAGAGAAACGAGCAGGTGGGACAAGGACACGGCTTGAGTGTAGACATGAGGCATGGAGAGGAGCAAAAGTAAATTCATGTGAAGTATGACAATTAAACTCATGTGAAATCAGAAGGAGATCAAAAACACTGTTTGGTAAAGTTACCGACTTTACCCATTAAATTCTGTAAAAACATGTTTTGAATATTTTGTTGCATCCTGGTTTTTTTATTACTATTCTATCAAAGCCAGCATTTTTCATAAGCTTCATGTGTTATGGTGTTTACATTATTTCAGCTGTAGTGGTAATGCATATACGAAGTACAGAACTTTACTTTGATGTCTGCATTCTCATTTTAGTGCTAGTTGATGGATGATCCAGCTTTTTGGTGATAACTTTTAACACAACAGAACTCACAAATAGTTCATCATTTACCCAAAAGCTTTGCGACAGAAATGACTATGAATCTCTAGCTAAAGAGGATCATCAGACAATGGTGTCATAACAACTTACAAGATTATTCACCAGCATACATTAGGAAAGCAGCCAGGGTGTTTTCTCAGACTAAAGGCTGCCAGTAACAGAAGCCATTTTGCACACATTTCATGATTATTGACATGCTTTTAAACAGTGCAGCCTCTTAGCTGTGCAAAACAGTGCAGAATAAACAGTATATGCTAGAAATGAGATCTTGATTGACTATATGGCATAAAATAAGTGTGATAGATGCACGTTTGCTGTCTTGCATGAGCCATATGAAATAAACACGAACCCGTAAGTGACACGTGACCAGAGATTCAGACATGTATGTTAAATGATGACAGCAGGGCTTTACACCTTTCTGTGTTTGTGTGTGTGTGTGTGTGTGTGTGTGTGTGTGTGTGTTTGTGTGTGTGAATCTTTATATGGAAATTTAGAGAACCCAAATACAGTGATGAACTGTTTCACATTGTAATTTTATACCCAACCCTGAAAACTGTAGGTGTTACACTAACCTCATAACTGACACCATAGCTTTTTACTGCCATAAACAAGGTGAAGTGAAGCATTTTATTAAATGTAAGTCCATCCTGACAGTGGAGGGAAAAATGGAGGTAGAGAGGGAGAGAACGTAATAAGGGTGCCAGTGACAGCTATTACATTGGGCTAAAAATCTCAAGGTCAGCATAGACACATGTACACAAGCTAAACACACCTCAAAGACCCCCCCCCCCCCCCCCCCCCCCCCCCCCCCCCCCCCCCCCCCCCCCCCCCCCCCCCCACCCCCCCCCCCATCGCTCCCCCCCCCTTTTCCCCCTTTCCCCTCCCCCCCCTTCTTTT
>JBAMHX010000023.1:8404633-8427382 GCA_037177515.1 Pseudomugil tenellus | reverse complement strand
TATATATATAAACTTAAAAACCTCAGATAGGTTAAATAATTAACACTGCTTATTTAGCTCATTTAGCCCCTATTGGACACTTCACTCATACATGGATGCCATTTTTACAATTGGCATCTACTTACATGATTTTTCTGACTACTCAACTACATTTAAACAGCTTGAAGAATACTTAGGTAAAAATGTTTTGAATGTTCTACATCTTCCTTAAGAATATTTAGACATACGTAAGAGCTAGTGGTTGCATTGGGGATCCATTTAGGGAATGACCACAGAACCTGCTGAATCATGACTGCTTAGGAAGCTCTTAAAGTATGCAAAAATTTGTCTGAGATGTTTCCCCAGCCTCTAAAGTTGTCCCAAACAAACAAATATATTTCGTTTTTGAGTTGGAGGAGACATAGCTGAAGGTTTTGATCAGTGACTGTATGGACAGCGCATACGTCACATTACATTAGGTTTCTGAAGAGCGGATTTGAAGCCAATAGGTGGGTCTTACCTTCGCCATCTTGGTGTTTTGTCATTTTGGGAAAATCCCAAAATGGATGAAAAGGTAGAGCTGAGAGGGCTCTATCATAGTGGAGACAGCAGGAAGTACGCCGCTACAACTCATCAATCAAAAATTTAAGGTTAAAATAACATCGAAACCGAAGTGTTAGAAAAAAAAATCACCCCTCCCAGAGTTGTCATGATGGAAAATTGGACCTATTCAGCAGAAAAAAGATTTGGAGCCACTCTGTAAACATGTTTATTTCAGCTGTGAAATCGGACATTTCAACATGGGAGTCTATGGGCAATGCTCTCTACTGCAGCCAGTCATCTAGCAGTGAGGGGTGAACTGCAAGTATTTTCACTTCCTTATTGGCGTCACAATCGGCACCCAGAGATTGCAGCCTGGTTTTGATATATACATGTATAAGTTGTAATTAAGAAAAGTATTAACTGACACCCATCACATTTCACTTCCAATATTGGCCGATAAGAGCCATATGCCAATAATAAAAGGCATCTCTAATTTATTGTTATGATGTACTCATAGATTCATGATCAGTGAATACTGGAAAACTCATTAGCAAAATCTCGAACATCGCTTATACAACAAATAGTTGTGTTTGAGAGAGAGAGGACATTTTCCTTCAGTCGCATTAACACCAAATAAAGAAAGAAATGGAGCATTTTCAACAAGCAAATTGATGTTATTTAGATTTGGCTCATTTAAAGCATGTCCAACTATAATATTATCCATTCTACATTATCAGCTGATAAGTTGGAATAAAAAGGTCATTTTGCTGCCTATAAATGAGTCCAGTGCAGCTAAATATAAATTATTAAGTATCCTGTTATGGAATTCAATGTTTGGTGAACAATTTGCGTGCTGCTTCCGGATGGTAATGAAAGCTTGAAAGTTGGAGATAAATGTGAAGATAATGGTATTTATGAAGATTTTATGTTTAACCATGATGGTGCAATAATCGTTATAGAGCTGATTATGACTCTGGTTTATAATGTGCAATTAAGTAGTTCTATTATTAGTGCATTAAGTTACATTGATGTTTTATCTGTTGCTTTTCCAGAGTAATTTATGTTACTGGATCAAGAGAGAGCTTCAGAACATGAAGCCACGTTGGTGCAAAGAACATGAAGACTGGACGCTCTACTTGTTTTCTCCAGAGAGCCGGTGAGCTTTATATACAGACACATGCTTTGGTTTTCATCAGACAGTAACAATTTTTAGCTTTGGTCTGACTTATATAAGCCATCTGGAAAATATGTTCTAATTTTGTCTTTAAACTGGATGCAAATCTCAGAATATTGTGTTATGGGGACATGTATTCAATTTTCCACTGTGGACTCCCTCTTGCGTAAGATTACCTTTATTTACTTATCTTGCTGTGTCTTTAGTTTTGTTCTTTTTCTTGACCTTGTTAATATTTTTATCCTTATATTATTTGGTTGATAGCTTTAACCAGGTTATTTACAGATGATTCTGCATGTATTTAGATGCCGCATTTGGTGCCAAGCTGTAATCTCCCACAAGCTGTTCGACCACGTGGTCCTGGTTTTTATCTTCCTGAACTGTATCACAATCGCTCTGGAAAGACCTGACATACAATCTCATAGCTCGGTGAGACAAACGCACAAACACCTGATGGAGACACGCATTTCATGTGTGTTTTTTCGCTTCTCAGACTTATTGTTATAGATTATTGTTCACAGAGTTGCTTTGATTGAAACTGGTGTATTTACTCTCCTTATGTTCTGGCTAAGATCGATCTTTGTAATTTGGTTTTAAAACTAAAGCCATTGGGAGACTACATAGTAGCCTAGCTACAGCCATCTTTTAAATATACTACCAGTTAAAAGTTTAGACAACCTTTCCCATTAAATCTAAAGAAAGTGTGTCTACATTAGACTGGCAACCTACAGATTTGTTTTGGTATAGTGGGCTGATTTTCTCTATAAAATCTGTCTTGAATCTGCTGGTTTACCATTAGGGCTGTGTTGAAAAGATCGATTAATCGATTCTGAATCAATTCTCATATCAATTCCTAAAAATGGATCCATAAGTCCAAAGATCGATTTATTTAATACATTTCTCTTGGTGAATGTGATGGCTATCTCCATAGCTACACATCTAAGGCGGTAAAACATTCATTATTTTCATTTAGTTGTAATGCTTTAGTTCCTTTATGTTTGCGCGCACATTAAGGGCCATTGTATTTTTTTGTTGAATGTCAATATAATCCTAGTATTCATATGTTTCATAAATATATATACATATAATTTTAAAAAACCCAAAGATTTTAATAACACTGAACAAAATCCATATCTGATCTGAACAGATCGGATTGAATAGTGAAAATCAATTCTAAATCTTGAGAATCGGAATTGAATAGATTGATGAAATCTGAATCAATATCCAGCCTTATTTGCCATATAATAGAACAAAGAGCCCATGCTTATGCCTTTTACATTTAGTTGTGCTTTATGCGTAAGTTAAAATGCTCTTTTGTCTTTCACTGTAGGAGCGGGTGTTCCTGAGTGTGTCCAACTATGTTTTCACTGTGATCTTCCTAGCAGAAATGGCAATCAAGGTAAATATCTATTTTTCCATTCTACCTCTTACCCCTTAGATAAAATGGTGTTATTAAGAATGAATAACTTCATATTCAGAGGTCTCATGCACAGCTGAGGTTTGACTCATTCCATAACTCCGTAATGTTTTCCACAGGTTGTGGCTCTTGGATTCTGCTTTGGGAACCAGAGCTACCTCCAGTCCAGTTGGAACATTTTGGATGGATTATTGGTGTTTGTATCTCTGGTGGACATCCTGGTCTCCATGGCTTATAGCGGTGGAAACAGGATTCTGGGTATTCTCAGAGTCCTTCGTCTCCTACGAACACTTCGCCCACTGAGGTACGTAGTGTATCTGTGAGAGTGTTGACACTTGAAAATAGCTTTATTTTCCTTTTAGTTGCTATTGTCTGCTGTATATATGTCTGACACTCATTCTGTTTTTTTCCCCAGGGTAATCAGCAGAGCACCAGGATTAAAGCTGGTTGTGGAGACTCTCATCACCTCTCTTAGACCTATTGGGAACATTGTTCTGATCTGCTGCGCCTTCTTTATAATCTTTGGCATTCTGGGGGTCCAGGTAATCCCTCTTTCACAGCACAGGCATCTTTTTTTCAGGGAACAAAGCTTTTTATTGCTTAAATATCAGTTTTACTGAATAACTTTGTGATTTTGAGAAAAAGAACAAAATGTCTGGAATTTTTTTTAGACTTTTGTTCCTTAAGAGTGTAAGATTTTAAACAATGAAAGCTGAAGTTGGAATAAAAAACGTGACTTCTAGACCATTTCTTTGCCAAGCACTAGAAAATGTGCGTGAAAACCTGCAAGGCCCACTGCAGCTGAGATAATGAGTAAATGACAGCCAGACATCCCTGAAGAGCCATTTTTGTTTATTTTCTTTTTCCCCTTTTGTAGCTGTTCAAAGGAAAGTTCTACCACTGTGAAGGTCTGGACACGAGAAACATCACAAACAAGTCAGACTGTCTGCAGGCCAATTACCGCTGGATACGAAGAAAGTACAACTTTGATAACCTGATTCAGGTATGGATCCACAGAGATGACGCCAGATAGATGAAGTGTCATGGAAAGTGTGGCTGCCTGTTGCCTGATGTTTCTCCTTTGGTGTTAATGTTCCCAAACTGAACAATGTAATTGCTTCAGTCATGAAGCAATATAGTTCTAATTACATTTAACACAGTGTGGTAGACCTGGGAATAGACAGGTATAGACAGGTATTAATATTCTGCAGATATTGCATTGAAGTACATTGATTTACGGGTACATCTCAATTTTTTTCTCTCCAGGCCTTGATGTCTCTGTTTGTACTGTCATGTAAGGATGGCTGGGTCAACATCATGTATGATGGGCTTGATGCAGTGGGAGTGGACCAACAGGTAATATAATAACTGAATGTCTTTACTAATCAACTTCACTTAATTAATAATATATCTAAATTAAAGATAATTGTTGACATTTTCTTAATGAAATGTGTCCATTTCACTGGATGCAGTATTTCAGCTGTTTAATATTCCTGTTGTGGTCATTTGATTTTCCTCCAAATGATGTGTTCATCTATATTATAATTTCTGCAGTTGATGGAAAAGTTGTGGTGAAATAAAAAGCAAACCTATTTCCCAAGAAAGACCACATGTATATCAAAAATTCCAATATTGTATTAATACCCACACCCGTATGCAATTTATCTATGATATGGTCAGAAACTGCATATGGAGTAACCTACCTTACATCTGCATTACTTCTGAAAACGTAATCAATTAAGTGATTCCTAGAAACAAACATTTTAAACCCATATTAATGAGATCATCAATAATATTATCTTAAATTATGAAAGAAATTTATTTTTGAGTAATAATAACTGAAAAATAATAATTTTACTCTCTCCCATCTTCAGCCTGTGAGGAACCACAACCCTTGGATGTTGCTATACTTCATCTCCTTCCTGCTCATCGTCAGCTTTTTTGTGCTTAACATGTTTGTCGGTGTGGTGGTGGAGAACTTCCACAAGTGCCGACAGGACCAGGAAGAAGAGGAAGCCCGCTTGCGGGAGAAGAAGATGCTCAAAAGGAAAGAGAAAAAGCGCAGGAGTAAGGAGAATGAAGGGGCTGGTCGGTAGTCTATTTTTCTGAGCACTGCCTGCTTTCAGAGCTTGATTAAAAAAAGAGAATGACAAAGAGAACACAGGGAAATATATACATACTTAAAATCATAAAGAGGGAGAGTTTAAATGACTGGCTAGCTCCCACAAACGAGTGCGAGCTACGCCACTCTGATGCATGCGTCTGCATGACTGCAGCCCTTCCCCAACCCTCCCCTAACACTGCATGGAAATCTTGAGCAGCCACAGTAACCCAACTAGAACATTATGTGCTTATTCCTCAAAAAACTAAGAAGCGCACTAATAAGAATCACATTAGCAGCAATATTGGGAATGCTTAAATTGTACCTAAAACACAACTATCCCTTTAAATCACTTATCACTTTAATTTCATTCAAAGCAAAACCTCTGTAGGATCTCTGCATGCCAAATAACCAGTAGCAACATTTCCCTGTACATCCAAGGACATTTTGCTTGTAAAACTTTCCCCTATGAAATGCAAGTAGCCCTAAACTCCCTTCCAAATGCATGTACAAACCTTCCCCTGAGGCGCCAAGGACATTTCTTCTAAACATGCTTTGACAGGCAGACTCAGAAACATAGCAGACATTTTGGCTGCTATACCTGCTGATACCTTGTGAAACATTTGTTTGTAGATCTGATGTCCAGTAGATATGGTTTATTTGCCCTTTTCTTTTTAGAAAATACAAGCTGGTAGGTCACCAAAACTACACAGCAAAAACAATCACAATACCAATTTGCCTTAAAGCTTTAAACTACTCTATGCACATATTTTTATATCTATCTTGAATAGAGAAATATATTTTAAGGCACAAAATAATGTTTCCACAAGATGATTCTTCCTGTTATGTGTTTTCATATCTCAGTGGTCTAAAACTCCCATCTAATGCTATTTAATCCCAGTTATTTCCAAAAGATAGCCAACACTATCATCACTTTTAGACTGATCAGAAGAGGAAGAAGGCTCCAGTGTTCCTTCAAACAACAGACAAATTCTCAAATGAAATGTTACTGAAGAAATCTCACTATAAAGGCAGCAGGGATTGATCTCATCATATTTAAAAGATCCTAAACATAAGATGCTGTACCAACAAGGACTTGCAGCGAAGCATGTTACGACTTCCTGATGTTTTTTTGCTTAACGGTGTTGTTGAACACGCCCTGTGTAGCCTCTCTACACCAAAGACATTTCATCAAAGTGATATGAGCATGCAACAGAGAGACAGGGCATGATGCACAAGGGACACTGACAAAGACATGCACGTACAGCACTCAAACCCATTATCATGGACATGTGAGTACAGCCTGTTAAAGCCTATTTGAGTGTGTGACTTTGGTTGACAAGCATATTTTACATAATACCAGGTCACTTAGGGCCTTTTCGTAATTCAGAAGCAACAAATCATCTCAAAGTTCCCTTCATGTTTATAAAAACATGCAGCATGGGGCCTAGTCGGTTTTAGTGTAATACAAAGAGCAGACATACCAGCTTTGAGGAGAATGTAATTATTAGAGGCACTGGATGTTGTAAAACTGCTCCAATTAGACATATACCCCTTGAGGGGACTCGTTGCCATTTTTCTCCATCAAAAAACACTGCTACGGTACATTAGTCTGGTTCTGTGATACGTCTAAATAATGTTAGTTCCCTCTGTGAAAGAGAAGCTACTTAGGGCAATCCTTCAAACAACTTGCTTTACCTGCACTGTGTGCAGTGCTTGTATGTGAATTCTTACATTTGTAAGCTTACCGGAGCTGTGCACAGTGGCATTCAATAAAACAACTACATAAATATAAACCTACATCTAATAATTTGCCTATCTGTTACTCTCATGTCCTTTCTCATTTGAACACCGTACAAGCAGCAGTGTGCACACTCTGAGGAACTGGGGCAATCACTCAAAGGGGGTACTACCTCCATTGGTGAGCTTTCAATGAGACAAACAGATATATGACCTGCTTCATTGTCTCCAAAATGTGACATATAGGAACAAGACATTCTTTGATGAATTAAAACAGCAAAAGATCATTTCTTTCCTTTTACCCCTATGCCTCCTTGTGCACCCTACTTGAGACATAACATTTGAATGTCAAAACACAGTCCCTCACTGTCTGTCTGTCTCCCACTGTTGTGTTTTGTCTGTGTGTTTGTATTTTTCAGAGGCCAAGCAAAAGCCGTATCACGCAGACTACTCTCCTTTGCGTTTATCCATCCACACACTGTGCACCAGCCACTATCTGGACCTCTTCATCACCTTCATCATCTGCATCAATGTCTTCACAATGAGCATTGAGCACTACAATCAGCCGCAGGTAATGAATACACCTACACACAAACATCAAAGTCAACTGGTGGGATCAATACTAGGATTGTGTCTTGAAGTTAGCTTCAAAGTTGTATCCAAATCAGTAACCAGTAAACATGTCCTATGTCCTACGATCACAAACAAACAACATGAAAGTGCAAAGTGCTGACATGATTCCTGCTCATTTGTTCATTTGTTTTGTTTCAAGTTTAAAGTTTATCAAGTAAGATATCATATTTTTTTGATCAAGAGAGAAACTATTAACCAATAACCAATAAAGCCCGCCGCTTTAAAAGAGTTTTGATGTCATCTGGGAGTATGTAGTAGTGCTAAACAACAACAACAGTATGTAATTGTTGGAACTTTTTCAATTGTAAGGTACCCCAATTGAGGGTACATTCACCTCAAGACAGTCCGCTAGACTCTGTATGCATTAGGGACTCAGTTTAGTTGGGGGGACCAAGTTTGCATTCAGTCTTAAACTACTAGAAAGAATCAGATCTTTTAAATCATGTGTTTAATTATCCATTAGATACATCCGGGAATCTAGAATTACCGAAGAAAATGATGAGATACACAACAAAGTGGAAAAATTTTATCACCTATTGGTAAATACGGGACAGCTCCTGTTTCTACCACATAGCTGCCAAATATGGAGCTGATCAGATCCCAACAGTCTTGAGTTGACCATATTGCTGTCAGAAGCTTACTTTCATGACATCTTTTAAGGCGAGTGATTTTTTTTCTAATTAATCCATTTAGACATTATTTAATCTTGAAATTCAGTATTATTATGGGTGTCTCATTTCATTGACAGATATTCAATATCTGCGACAAGATGGGTGAGTGTAGAACAAAAGTGTTTCCTTAGCCAGCTAGCAATGCGCCTTAGCTTTAGCCCACCTACCTTCATTAGCCGGTTAGTTCCCCTTAGTTCCAAGTTAATGCAATTAGCTCTTAGCTACAGGGAGCTCAGAGTATAATACACATGAATCACCCAACCCCACCCTCAATGCCCCCCTCTCAGCTCCAGTTCTTTCAGTATTTTCTGGAAGTGATAGCAGAGTTGATGCTGCCAAGATGGTGATAGTAGGAACCACATAGCAATCTTCATCTTTGTTTTTCATAAACCTACTTGGAGGCTCTAAATACAGTCTATGGTTTTTATTAACTAGTTGTAATTGTCGTGTTAAAGTCCCACCCCTCTTCACTTTATTTTACTTTGTTCTTTTGTTTATATATAAATATAACATTTTGGTTTCCTTTGTATTTTCGATATTGCTTTATGTGTATTGCAATGATTTGCCAAAAAAAGTTCTGATATCTTTAATATAGGCTGTACAATCTGTGAACCCTTCTGAAACTCTTTCTTTGTCCTCTGTACATTTCCTTGTCTCTGTATATCCAGTATTTGGAGGAGGTTTTGAAGTACTGTAATTATGTGTTCACCATCATCTTCGTTATTGAGGCCCTGCTCAAACTGGTGGCATTCGGCTTCCACGGGTTCTTCAAAGACAGGTAACAGAGTGTGGTGAATGTTAGAGCTAGACTGTCACAGAAATGTATTGTGTGTGATAGTGAGACTTCTATTTTTGCATAAATGCATGCATACTGTTTGAATAACCTGTGGCATCCTTATTTGTAGTTTATCAAAATGTTTTACAGTTTTACTCAAGATTAAACTGTGTTTTCAATGGAGACTTGAGACTGAGGGCAACATTAAATAATATACCTTCTTATTTTCTAGTATTAGCTGTCATCATTACTTGTTTTAGGCCTCTCTCTTTTCTCTTCAGCAAACTCTTTAAAGGAAGTACAGTATTTTCTTTAATCTTTTTGTTCATGTTATTAAGGGAGGATAGTTAAAGTCAGATGTAACCATGATACTGAGTATTTTTTTTACTTCATTTTCTGTTGAGCCTGAATGTTACTCCTTGCATGTTTAGGTGGAATCAGCTGGATATAGCAATAGTGGCGCTGTCCATCATGGGCATCACTCTGGAGGAGCTAAAGATGAAGGCAGCACTGCCAATAAATCCTACAATCATCAGAATCATGAGAGTACTCAGGATAGCACGGGGTATACACACACACACACATACACATATACACTAAGAAACTAACCAATCCACTCCTGTTCATGTTATGTCTTCTAAGTTAAGCTTCTGGAGAAATACTTTAAAAAAGATAAAAAATTTTAAATGTTTTTCTCGAGTATCACTTCAGCATTGGTTTATATATTTAAGTGTCCGCTCTGCACCAAACAGGCTGACTAAAGCCAGCAAAATGTAGTTAAGATTATTTCCTGTGTCTCTGTCCAGTGCTTAAACTTCTCAAGTTGGCAAAAGGAATGCGAGCTCTGCTGGATACTGTCATGCAAGCGCTGCCGCAGGTAAACACAGGCTCAAAGGAGTATATCTAATTATTTTTATTCATCTCTCTGTGTTTTGTCTTCTTTTACTATTACTTTTTGTTTTGCTATTGGGATATTTGTTACTTGTATATTATTAATTATAATAAATACTAATAATAATGGTTATTAAATATGAATGATTAATTATTATTAAATTATTATTAAATATTAAATGTAAATACTAAATAAAAATACATGTTAGATAAATAATCAATTCTTTTTAATTATTAATAATTTATAAATAACAATGATTAATGAAGTATTTTTCATTCATTTAATTTTATTCATTCATTTAATTCATAAGCATGCTAGCTAGCTACAGAGTCAGATTAATAGCTAGCTATGACCCACCAATGACACAATGTGAATATAGTGTAACAAGCTGACAAAGTTAACAAATATTTTATGTATATACTATGATATAATTAAATCCTTATCAGAATATAAAGAAAATATCAGACTTCATGTTGTATGCTCTATGTTGTCATTCGCTTCTAGTTTTCTGGACCAAAAACTCAGTTAACTCCTCAAGTTAAGGCCACATTTTTTAAGAAGTTGTCCTAAACTGACATATCTAGAGTAAATAAAGAATTTATCTACATTAATAAAGTTTTTGTGCGTGTCATTGGTGTCTAGAAGTCTCAAAGAATGTATTCTCAATGTTAGTTTGCCCTTTTTCAATAAAAACAGGGCTCCATTTGTTTGTGTTGGACACATTATAAAACACTTTGTTGAATGTAGATGTTAAACCTTTTATTAAAGTCATTTTACCATTTATTGAAATATATACAGTCTAAATGTTTGCTTTTGTGTATTTTAATATGTAAAGTGTGTTATGTTTGACACATGTTTGACATCTGTTTGACTCCTAAATGTGTACAAACAACCCAGTTCTTTATCTGAGCTGCAGTGTCAACATGAATTACATTGCTTTTAGCAGTTTACCTGAAGGGAAGAAGTTTCTTTAATTGGCTCTATTTATTTATGCATGCATGTCTAAATATGTTTCAAATAAAAAAAATAAACACAATGAAAATAATGTTGATTCTTATATTCCATAGGATTTTTATAAACAATGTTTACAGTGTCCTGCTGGTGGGCTTTGACTTTTGTGCTTCTTCCAGGTGGGAAATCTTGGTCTCCTCTTCATGCTGCTCTTCTTCATCTATGCTGCTCTGGGAGTAGAACTCTTCGGCAAACTGGGTCAGTCACATGTCTGTTCACACACACACAGACTTTCACACAAACTGGTCCACTTGTTTCAGCTGAAAATGGTTTTCAATGCACCAGTTACTACCACAGTCACGACTTACAGCAAATTTCCCTGGATGTACCGTCTCCTCACGTGCTCCTCCTCCCCCCTCCCATCTGCCTCCTCATCTCTGTGCCACTCTCTGTCATCAGAGGCCTGTTTCTACCAGGGAAAGTTCCCATTTGCACGATCACATTTATTTATGTAATTCTCCTCACTCTATAGGTACACTCTAGCCATCCAATTTTTCTCAGAAAGGATTAGAAAAAAATAAATGCAGGAAGACGAGATGAGAACACTTTGTGCTTTATCCATCACAGGGTGAAATCTGGCTTATTTTCCAGTTAAGGCTTAGATGTCCCTCTGATCTCTGTCTTACTTCAGATTCATGTCTTCAAACGACTGAATGAGTGAATGATATTTTAGCAGGGACAGAAGTTCAGTAGAGCTTCTTGGATACTGTAAACTGCATCCACATTCAGGCTCACATGACAGGAGGGTATGGTAGGGGATGTCTCTGTTTTAGCTCTGACTGCTTTTTACAAACAACTGAACACAAAAGATGAGTACAAAAGGTATTGATGAAGTAGACTAATAGTCTGATCTTTGGCTAAAAGTCTTTTCTGAATTAATGTGTGGCCATGGAATATGACCATATATCATTTTCTTCATGACTGGAGCGTGTGAATGTTAACAGGATTGGTTATTCCAGTGTTTATCATGAAACTTGCAGGGCTGTCTGAGCTTGCTTTTATGAAGCTGTAGGCAATGGACTTTATATGTCTTGTGACAGAAAAGAAATATTATGGACATGTTAGCTATGTTTTGTTTGCATGTCTGTCTTTCTTTTAAAAGAGGGGGGCAATAATAATAATACATATTTATAGTTGAGCAGCTTCAGATCAAAAGAGATTTTTTAAGCAGCACCATGATTCAGATGGAGACAGGAAGGGGAAGTCCTTTTTCCTAAACGAGGAACTATTGAGAATAAAGGAAGCATTTATTAGTCTCATCACTCATTTCTCTAAAATAATCAGCTGTATCGACTTTTTTTTTCACCCTCTTTGATTATTTTTATAATTGTCAACTCAACTCAACTTTATTTATAGAGCACTTTAACTACAATG
The DNA here is from genome assembly GCA_037177515.1 of Pseudomugil tenellus. Taxonomy (NCBI): domain Eukaryota; kingdom Metazoa; phylum Chordata; class Actinopteri; order Atheriniformes; family Pseudomugilidae; genus Pseudomugil; species Pseudomugil tenellus. The sequence continues at coordinate 8,415,072 of JBAMHX010000023.1, read as the reverse complement.
TTGACCAAAGTGCTGTACACATTTGCAACACTTAAAACAAGAAAAGAAGCAACAATTTTAAAATGGAATAAAAGAGATAAAATAAAATAAGACAAACAATAAAAGCAAATGATTATATAATTAATTGTCATGCAGTATGTTCACCTCAATGTGACATAAATGTTCATCTTATAAAAAAGGACACATTTACTTAAAGCTGTATGTAATGTAAAGCTGCTATAATCAGTTCTTCTGAGCTGAACTGGGACATAGTTAAGCTCTATTGCACTGCTCCTGGTGGCTGATGGCAAAACAAAAAAGGACCCATGATACTCAAAGAACCCATATTAGTGAAAACATTTTCTGTTAAAGGGTATGTCTCCGCCATGTGTTTTCAGTAAGAAATACGATGCAGCACATGCATAACTGATGACGATAGCAAAGAAGAGCTTGGCAAGGTGGGTTTATCCTAATCTTGGGAGTTATAGGAGATGACATACATTTCAACTGTTTTCCGAGGTAATCGTTTGGGTTTAAAGTAGCACTACAGAGCTTCTCTGTGACATGACGTCTATTGACGGCTAATTAGGCATCAATCTCTACCTACTGGGAACTCTCTCTAGACAGTAAAATACAGGCTTAGCTTGATTCTTTTGTTCATACTTACTCTTTCTGTTTCTTTCTTTCCTTTTCTCACTTTCTATGATAATGTAGTCTTGCATTTCTTTGTCCAGTCAGTCACGATACACATTCAAAAGGGTCAGTGTGTAGATATCCACTTGCTGGATTGTGAAAACTCAGCAACAATGTCATGCAACATGAATCTGAAGTGTGGTTTCTCAGCCTTGGTGTGCTGCTGACTGCAGACTGAGCATAATAACTGTCACTGAGCCATGTTTGAATGCAGAATTTTAAAGTTGGAAAGTTACATAGTGTGTCTTTAAATCCAGGTTTAGCAAAGATTAAACATATCACTGTTTTTATTTCACTCTTACCTGCACATGGGAAACTGACAGCAACATTCACACAACAGCCAGTTTTTTTGCCCTTCTGGTAGATTCTCTGATCACTTTACATGTTGTGCGAGTGCTGGTTGTTTTTTGTTATGTCTGGTATGTAATAATTACATCTGTTTGTCTATTAGTGTGCAACGATGACAACCCATGTGAAGGTCTGAGTCGCCATGCAACATTTGAGAACTTTGGAATGGCCTTCCTTACACTGTTTCGAGTGTCAACTGGGGACAACTGGAACGGGATTATGAAAGTATGACATCCACACATTCATACACGATGAGCAATAAAGTAGCTCAGGTGAAATTCATATCAACAGTGTCATATCATCTAAGCTGAAAATGGGGACGAAACAATAAGAAATCAATAATATACTCATTTTTATTGTGTTAATCCTGATTTGGACATTCAAGTCTGCATTTTACCCTTCTTTAAGTGTACTAGTATTAAATAATCTCTAGATTATATTTCATATATAGGATTACTACTGATCAAATATGTAGTGTTAAAGTAAAAATATTTAGATTTTATGAGGCAGTGGGTTTCTAGATATGACACTATTTGGTTTGATTTAAATTCCAACTCTTGTGTCACAATTTGAAAATGTTACATTACATTACAGTCATTTAGCAGACGCTTTTCTCCAAAGCGATTTACATTTTTGGGTCATAAGGTTCAGTGTCTTGCCCAAGGACACTTCACCATGTAGTTTTGTGAAACCTGGAATCAACCTATTAACCTTCACGTTGGCAGACAACTGCTCTTACCTTCTGAGCTACGGCCTGAATTCATATTAAGTCTTAATTCAGAACAAAAGTAATCATGGATTAAATCATGGATTTAAATTAAGGAATTTATTTTAATTTATTCCTTTGCACGTGTTAAATCTTTCTTTGCACTAACATTATTGCACCCTACATGTGTAAAATTGCACTACAAGTTAAAGGCAACTCATTTCTTTTTTTCATCCCTTTGCTGTTCTTTTTCTGCTCCATTTTTCTTCAGGACACATTAAGGGAGTGTCAACCAGACGACCGGCAATGTCTCACATACCTGCCCTGGATATCTCCAATTTACTTTGTCACCTTTGTGCTCATGGCCCAGTTTGTTCTGGTCAATGTGGTGGTGGCTGTTTTGATGAAACATCTCGAGGAGAACAACAAGGTGCAGTAATATAAATGAGCAGGAATGCACATTTAACTTGTCACACTCTCCTCATGTGATCTGAATCAATGTACACATTTTAGACAAAGACTTTTTTTCTTTTTTATTAACCTGATTATTTCTTGTAAAGTGTATTTATAAAGAAGTAGGGAATTTACCTTTACAGGAGGCCAAAGAAGATGCTGAGATGGATGCAGAGATTGAGTTAGAGATGGAGAGGGAGCGGCAACGCAGACAAAGCACATCTTCTAATGACAGCTCAGCTGGAGGAACCTATGTGGGGCCTTGTCCACAGTCACCTGAAGAGGTAGGATACTGTTCCCCTTATGAATTTAGTCAAGTCAAATTATAATACATCATTAATTCCAGAAGGACATCTCATTGTATTACTGTTCAGTCCATTTCAAATCAGTTAAAGGTGTGAGATTAATACCGTCCTGAATTATGGAGCAACGTCTGATAAAACCAGGTTAAAAATTGTGTCCTCTGTCTCCCTCTGCAGGAGGAAGAGCTGCAGTACAAACATCAAGACCTGCTTTCTACCAGGAAGATGTCAGTTTCCAGGATGCATTCACTGCCAAATGACAGTTACATGTTCCGACCTGTGCGGCCTGCCAGCGCCCCCTCCCCTTTGGAGGAGGTTGATGTCAGTCCTCAGCACCAGCATTCAGGTAACTTTTTAACTCAAGAGTGTACATGAACATTAACTCATTAACTCTAGTAGTACACTCTCTGTTTTAACAAGCCACTGACACAAACGCTGGTTTATACTGGTTACTAAGCTTCACATTGGACAGAAACTGTTCCACTGTGCACGTGTTTAAAACTGAGCTAGCTGTGCTTTTAAGTTTAGAAAGTCCTGCATCCTATAGCGTACCCTTATTTGATTTAAACACTTTTTTAAAATCATTTTATTTGAAGGAGACAATGCAGTTTTATAAAACACATGATAATACATGAGTAAAAAGCAAGAATTATTCAAAAGGCTGTTTTTCATCTGTGGTCCCCTGGTCGTGATGTTAAAAAAGCAGCAAAATTACATGAATAGAACATCTCAGCCATACATAGTTAGTAAAAACATAATACTAAGGACTGAGCAAGTTCATGACACAGTGCAAAATGCAATAGAAAGAAATTATGTTAAAGCAATAGAAACATTAAGAAAAAAGGTTCATTTAAAAAAAACACAAACACAACAGGCGTAGATTCAGTATTTGCAGATGTTTGCATTAATGAGGCACTGTTTTAAATGTTTGGTGAAAGTAGGCAAGAACGCAACTGATTAATTTCCTCTGGTATGGAGTTCCACATTCTGGAGCCTCTAACAGACCAGGCCGACTGGCTAAAGGTGCTTTTACGCAGAGGGATAATACAGTGTTAAAGATGGCGAGCCTGTCAAAGACGAAGGAGTCTGGGATTGGATTGAGAGAGATTAAAGGTTTACTAAAATGATAAGAACAAAGGGTAAAATACAAAGTTGCAACAATGGAGAAGGTTGGACAGAGATCTGTTCAGGTCAGAAGTCTGTAAGCTTCTGACATGTGTACCAAAGAGACATGAGTTTACAGCAGGCACATTGCTAGAGAAATAACATCTATGAAATGATATTCTTGTTTGTATGATCATAGTGTTCCCAGATAGAACTGTACCAGACACATGGATGTATTATGTACTTTATACGCCATAACAATATGAAACCAGAAAATTCCACAACACAGTCACCTCTCTGATCCTCTGGTTACTCACTCAGTGGTGTTTCTCAATTGGCTGATAAAGGAGCTGGAGCTAAGTTTACTGAGCAGTTCTTAGTTTTTCTTGGCTCTCATCTCTGGGGTTAAAATGTTTTAAGAAAGGATTAATACACCTGCAGAGATGCAGATCCAAACAGAGACCTGGCTCAAAAAGCACTGCGGTTGATGGGAAACAGCGGAGTGCAAATGAATGAAGAAAGAAAGGAAAAGAAAAAAGGATTAACAGAGAAATAATCTGACAGTCTGTGAAAACTTTGCATTAATAATTCTGTTTTAAAGGAATAAACATCAGAGCTGCAGAAACTGTGTTACATAACATTTTTTGTCTTGTTCTATTTTTTTTTCACTAAACAAAGTAGAGCAGAAATAAACAAAAGACTAACTGTTGTGATCGTTGACTAGAACTGTTTTATCTGCAGTCAGAATCTAATGGCATGTTAAGGCCAGGCCATAGACAGACCCGACTCTGTCCCAAGGTACTTGCTGCAGTGGATGAGTTGAAACATGTGAATCTCTGCAACCTTCACACAGACTCATCTGCTCAGCTGTCAAACGGCTGAATACTAAAAAAAAAAAAAAAAAAAAAAAAAGAGAGAATGATGGCTAATCTCATGGGCAAGCTGCAAAGCCAAACAGTTTTACATTTAGAGAAAACATGCTCATTTCCACTGCTGACTTTACAGCTTGAACTTATTTTCTGAACTCACAGGTTAACTTAATAGACCTGCGAGTGCAGAATATCATAGATCCTGGTTACATAGATTCACTATAACAGTCAAACGTAAATTGGATTTCCCTTAATTGGTTGACATGACACATGTAAGCACATAAAAGTGCATCTTTTTGTGACTTCATAATGTAAAATTAAACCTTTAAGTGTAACCCGGATCTAATGCAAAATACTATATCCAATAAGTTGCCCTATGGAGATATCATTCATTACTTTGCTGAATCCTGCTGCTGAACTTAACATTTCCTTTCTGATAAGGAACTCACCGAATGAGTTTGATTCATAGAAAACGCTTTGTTTTGATTAAAACGTCTGGAAATGATGACTAAACCTTTCAATTTAAGTGGTTCTTATCATTATAAAAGTTTATAATAGACATTAAAAGCTATTTTAAGCTATTTAAACTGTTAAACTTTGCAAACAATGTGATGAAATTTGCATATGGTGAGTTATTTCTTGTTGTAACAAGTCTTTTTGGCAATTACTCTTAAAGTGTTGGGAATCCTCATCATTGATCATCTGTGGGATGTACTGAGCCCATCAAAACGTGCCACTACCAAACAGATTACTCTGCTTTTAAATACGTTGTCTGTCATTTAACGTCAGGCCCATTTGCATGTGAAGCAATGTTATTTACCTTTTCTGTGTTCTGGTTAGGTGAGGCATTTTTGTGTTTTTGCTGACAGCAGCTATAAAGTGTTTTTTAAGGCCAGTTTTTGTAGTGTGGTTGACTTGGAGACAGACGCAGGTTAAAGTTGAGAAGAATAAGATGCAATCCCACAGCTGACTAAAACCAAACTGGTGATGAGAAGGAGCAGAAGGTGCCGAACTGTTGTGTGTGTTATCTATGGTCACCTCCGAATGCTACTGAGGCAGCTGTCTGGTAAATGAAGAAATTGTCTGTAATTCTTGTTTCTTCAGGCTTCAATCAACCAATTCAACAAACACACTAAACAAGAGTCAATTGACTAAAGGCTCGGCCCTGGCACAGAGGATTTGGAACGTTTTTCATGCTGCTCGTTTCAAAAATGCATCTTCCTTTAAAAATGTGACATGGATAAATATATTGCCAAGAAGCATTGTTACGCAAAGAAATAATCAAGTGAACACAGATGACCCCTGCTTTCCCTGCTAGGTATAGTTTGTATATTTGGATGTGCCAGATGATGCATGTGTTTTCTGCAAGTTTGCATGTTGTTACTGAGTGCACATGTGATTTTTAACCCCGCGTGATGAACACTTGACAACTACTCTCCTCCTGCAGTAGTGATGTCGGTCCACTCCCATCCCAGTGAGAGGCGCTCCCTGCTGCAGGTACCAGATGTTTCTCCTGTTCACCATCAATCCCCCCCCACTCACACCTTGCCCCGCATCGCTCCTCCATCACCCAGTCCCTCACACCGGGCCCTTAACAGACAGGTATGAAGCCAGCTGCTTTCATACACACACCGCAAACAAATATGCAAATTTGTAATTGAACCAAAGCCTGTTATGGTTACTGATGTTGTGTGTGTGTGTGTGTGTGTGTGTGTGTGTGTGTGTACCGTGCTGCAGGTGACAGCTAAACTGGATTCGGTGGAGTCACAGGGATGTGAGCAACAAGAGCGACCAAACTCTGCTCATCTGCCTCAGATCTCCTCATCACCTCAGCACCTGCATTCTTCTTCTCCCACCGCTCTCTCCCTTCCACCCTTATCCCCCTCTGCCTCTACCCTTCCTCCAATGACACACTCACCCTCGCCTCTCCTGCCACCGCCCACTCCCCCTGCAATTCTCCTCCCTCCGCCGCCTTCCCCACGTCTACCCTCACGCTCCGGGAGTCTCCGTCGACCCCGGCCCCCATCCGCTGTCTCCCTTTCTGACCCTGCCGACGAGGAGGTGTATCACATCACCAGCTCAGCCTCCCACAGATGGAGAGATGAGGAAGGAGGAGCACCAGAAGGCAGACGGAAAGCTGGCCGCAGTCACTCTCTCTCTCCTTACACTTTGCCATGCTCTCTTGACTCCAACTCCAGCGCTCTGTCTCATCCTCCCCCGCTGCCACCTTCCTCCACAAGGAGCACACAAGACATTAGGAAAGGCTTTAGCGTTGACAACCAGGGCTTCCTGGACAAACCGACATCAGTATCTGCTGGTCACTCTGATGACCAGCGGCGCCACTCTATTGAGGTTTGCCTTCCACAAGCTGTCATAACCACTGATAGCCAACATTTTAAACTGGAGACACACCGGGGGGACAAAGGCGGTCAGTCATTTCCAATGAGGGTGCAGTCAGTTGGTAGTAACCACAGAAAGAAAAAGATGAGTCCTCCATGTATATCCATCCACCCACCCTCAGAGAAGGAACACCCACAGATTGGCTCACCCCCAAAACTGGCAGATTGCAGCATGATGCTGAGACGCAGGATGCCCTCGAGTGACTCCGCACCTTACACACTGTCCAACGCGTACATGCAAGATGTGTCGGCAGAAATGCAGATCTGCACCCAGATGCAAACACCGCTAACACCCATAAATGTACCTCTGCAAGCACATCCACCATCTACCCCGACACACACGCACGCATACACTCCACCACCCACATCCACACCTACGCCCCCGAACATCTTCATCCAGCCTCACGCACCTCTTCTCCCACACCCGATGCCTTTCTCACAGGGACACCCTCTCTCCCCTGCCGCCAGGCACTCCCCCATCGCAGGGGACTATATCCCCTTACCCCAGTTCACCTTTGACCAGCCACAGTCCAGGTACATGAGCGGCCTGTCTGCGGGCATATCCGACGCCGATGCAGCCACCTGCTCTTCTTCTTTCGACAACAGACTGGGAAGCAGTCCGGGATTCAGTGCAAAGAATCGGAGGACGGCCCAATAAACACTTAATATTACATGCAAGAGGTGGATTATATGGTTCAAAAATCCCTAAAGCTGGAGTACAAGGGGCCTCGGTTGTTGTCTTCTGAGATCGGTGCTGAGAGACAAGACAGAATAGTCGACTCCGGGAGGTTTTCAATGTTTGTTTTTGTTTTTATGAATAATGAAAGGATATATTGATCATTCTTTCCAGAGAGATCCTGCTACAGACTCTTCCCAGACTTACACCGATCGATTTATTTTATTTTATTTTTTTTAACCTTGCTTGAGAAACTAAAGATCGGCTGAGGCTGTATCAATCTAATAGTACACACTGTACATGGTCTGTGTGTTCGGGACCGATAACTGATCACACATCAGGACTAAAGCCACCTTACTCCGTAGCCAAAGTTTTTTTCACACACTGTCCTCACCCACGCAAGCCAATCAGGAAGCAGCGTCTGGCTGATGACCACTAACCTTTCCAGGAAGTGGTTTTTGTGAAATGCGAGCGTGGGCAGGGAATCGTGGGATATGCAACTTCAGGTTTTCTACAGAAGTTCTGCTTGCCCCTCCTCTGCTCCTCGATCACATTGATCAGAGCAGAAGTGTGTGTGCGTGTGTGTTTGAGCGTGTGTGTTTTTTTCTCTACGTGTAAGTTTTGTCATATTTGTTGTCAAGGAAGTCAGCCATGTGTTTGTTACGCTTGCATCAGCAGAGAGGGGGAGCAGGGCAGAGCTGTAGTGTTTGTGTATCTGTGCAGTGTAAATAAAGGAAAATACTGTATTTGGTGAGATTAAAAATAGCTCTATCCATATGCACATATTTTTATAGAGGTCTAAGATGTTTTTGCACACAAATTGAAACTTCAAGTTGCTTGTTTTTCCTCTGTTGTCCTCTTGTGAATGTATGTTTCTTTTGGAGTAAACAACACAAAAAGTGGAAGGATGGTGACGGGGATGAACCCTCCTTTGAAACTGTAAGCTGAGGTTGAGGAGATTAATTTTATTTTTCTATTTTGAAAAAGAGACAAAGGAGAACTGGCGTGTGATTTGTTGCTGTAGCTTTATCTCATACTTATATGTACTTGGTGTCTGAATTGCAGTCTGATGAAGTGGGCTCAGTGATGCAAGACAAATTCATTTTAGATGGATTTTTCACCTAAACAAGAGCGTCTCATCTCTGTAAAGGAGTTCAGGTCACCCCTGAGTCTAAACCTTGAAATGAAAAATAAGAAAACTTACTTATCTATATCAATAAAAACCAATTTAAAAAATATATAAAATAACCTGCAGGTGCATAGCATCTGTTTGGGCAGCTAGCTATGAGTCAGCACACATAATGAACAAAACTCTTCATCCTTACATGACATCACTGAGCCTCTCTTCTGTTACCGTTTCCCAGCTTGATCAGCTGGGACGCCTGTGTGTATGTACATCTAAAGACAACCAAACAAACTAACTTTTAAATATGTGTAGCCAGAGTGCAATAATAATAATAATAATAATAATATATACTTGTGGACATTATAGTAACATCCACATGTCATAAAACAGCCACATTCTTGTATCCATGCACACTGTAGAACTCCTATGTATAATATAAAACCATTTTTTTTAATATGATGATTGAAAATATTTCTATTTCTAGTGTTTTTGCTCCTTTAGGTACTCATGCCCTAATTGTGGCTGTGGTGGAGAGGCTGTGGCTGGAAACAGTGTTAGGTACTGTAGATCCCTCCACAGGCTCAGGCCCACCTGCTGATGGTATTACCGTAGACAGAAGAGTGACGCACATCTCTGCTGAGGACTCAATAAGTCATTTATCATGCCTGCATTGTTTCTTCGTCCTCTTTAACCCGTCACCTCATTTGCAACAGTGTATCATATATATATATTTTTTTTTACAAAGATAGAGCTGATTTAAATCACTTAACTCCTAAGTATTTTCTTTTTAGGCTGAATGTTGTCTCACCAAGCCGTACCCCCAACACAGCACAGTGTATTTATCTTTTGTGCACAGTCTGGTTTGACACACAAGAAGTATGTTTGGCTTCTTCAATCAAATGAGATGTTTAAAGGCAGCTGGCTGGGACAGCAGTCTTTCTTTTATTTTTTATTATTGCTCTGTTATGTTCTATTTTTTTTATTATTTTGTTCGATTGTTTGCCATCAGTATGAAACATGCACAAGTCCTCAGTAATTTGAGTGAAAACCAAAGTGCTTGTAAGTGGGATCATAGGCCCTTAAGGCTTAGTGTTTTGCTAATTTGCCTTGAAAAAAATTATATTTTCCAACCAGGCACCAAGTAAAGCTAATTTTGAAATGCAAACATGGGGACAGACGTTCTCCGAAATGTTAAGGAAAATAGCTGAAACTCTTGTTTTTATTGGGTGTTTTTACAAATGCTGATTATGTATTTATTTTACAGATGCAAAAATTGCCTTAAAGGGGCATTTAGTGTTTGCTCATACCTGCAAAAACCTTTATATACCCAGGAACAGTGATGGAAGTTTAGCATTCTCCTTTTACACTTTCATTAGCCTTTCCACTTCCACATAGTATGCATGTAGAGTGTAGAACTTTTAGATCAAATATTGCTATCACTAAAGATAAAATAAACAAAAAAAGGAAATACATTTATTGCGCTTTATCCTGACATTGCAGCAAGTTAACAGATTTAGCTCTGTGTAATAAACCAGAGCTTCCTGATTGGGTTTCATCCTCATATTAAGCCAGAGAAGTGAAGTCAGGAGAGAAACTAAGGAAAGATGGATCTTATCTTGTTAGAATGACAGGTTGAAAGTATTGCTGCTTCCTGTATGAGCACTCTTCTTCCAGCTCTGACACAGCGGCTCACGGAGGTCATCCTCCATACCAGGGGTCTCCAAGTTCGGTCCTCGAGATCTACCATCCTGCAACTTTTAGATGCAACCCATATCCAACACACC
>JBAMHX010000023.1:8373750-8385556 GCA_037177515.1 Pseudomugil tenellus | reverse complement strand
GATGGATGGATGGATGGATGGATGGATGGATGGATGGATGGATGGATGGATGGATGGATGGATGGATGGATGGGTAGCTAGATGGATGGATAGATAAGTGGGTAGGTAGATAGATGGATGTTTCCATTGTAATGAAATTGTGCCTTTAGTGCAGACCAGAGTGGATTCATCATGCAAATGTTGACCAGCAGTTTTTTTAATAAAATAATTTATTACCTCTTGTTGAAAACGCAGATATGCAGTCTTGTATATTATACATTTTCCCAAACCCTAAATTCCACCATTCTGTCATGTATCATTTGACCAGAGGTGAATATCTCTAGTAAATAGGATGTCATCCATTGTTTATCTTCTGCCTATTGAGGGCCAGCTCATTGGGGTAACATTCTGTGCAAATATATCTTGACCTTCCTCTTCCCACACCAGTCAAGTATGAATATATACTTACTGATGCTGCCTAAAAAAGCTTTTTAGTGGTGGGACATGCCCAAAGCATCTCCCTTAAGAAACATCTGAAGAATCCTGACCCCATATTTAAACTACCTTACTGGCTTTTGCTGGATGGACAGGAATTATGTCTTCACACCGATTCTGTCCAGGATGACAGAGCTTCTCATCCCACCAACAAGTGAAACTCCAGCCTTCGTGTTTGACATGTTTATTCACAATGACAATGTTGTTATTGCTCAGGTCTGTCTACATTGTGTAAGACTGGAACTGCATCAATGTTACTGCACATGCTGCCTTAATCCACCTGTCAATCTTCCACTTCATTCAGCTCCCAATTTTAAACAAGACCCAGATATATTTAAACATTTTAATTTTTGCGATTGGTACACATCTGAGTTAAATAAATCATTAACTCCCTCTCTCTCTGTCTTTCTCCATATATATATATATGTATTATTGTCATTTGCCTGATAATCTTTCTCTTCCTTTCTATTCCAGTAGATACGTTAATTGGTAAACAGCTCTGTTCATCATCATCTGTCCTCTTTTAAACTCATATGAATTTGGGATTTTATTGGATTTATCCAACATTTAGGTCCTTTTGTAATGAACAGTCTGACACAATGACCCAAAATTATTCTGCAGCCAAATGCTAAATTTAATTCAATTCTTGGCTGATGTCGTTGTTGGACCTTTCCAGTGAGTGTTGCACTTCGCACACAGATTTGATGCGGCGAGCAAAAAATAGAGCATTTATAAAATAGGAAGGCCTAAAGCTTTTGAACTCTGCTTCCTGGATGGCAGCAATCCAAGTCATACAACCTGTTCAACGTTAGCAAAAAGAGTGGCTTATAAAGACCCAAATTCAAGCAGAAAAACGATCATGCCTACAGTCAGATCAAGCGCTCTGGCTCCATACTGACACTGGACACTACACCAAAACTCAAGCAAAGTGTGTAAACCAAATGAGTCTGGCAATTGGAAAATCTCAAGAGGCAAATCGTTACCTAAATACCTGAAATGGTGCATCTGAACTTAGAACAGACCACAAAATTTTGGTTAAGAATTGCGAGCAGCTATACTATTTGGGGGGAGGGTAATAAATTAAAGGTGGATGTACTGCTCTTGTGACAGCTAACTCATCCATAGTGAGAAGGTGAAGCAACTGACATTCATGTGTCATTTTTATGCACCACTAAACTGCTCTGTTGTGCTCTAGTTTTCCGGATGGATTGGCTATAATGTCCCAAAAGACAGGAGAGTCACTTACTGTCAAAATGAGCTTTTAAAAAATAATAATAATAATTTTAAGATAGCAAATGCTACACAATGGAAATTAAACAGCTGTTGTAATTAACTATTGCTTTTCTTGCTGCCTGTTAAGTGTTTTTTTTTTCTTTTAACTGAGCCACTTGCTGATGAAGCTTTAGCGCAGAGATCAGGCGGGGGGGAGAGAGAGCGCGACAGACCGACGGACCGCCAGTCCGTCTATCCAGCTGCCCCTGCCTCTGCAGAAGAAGCGCGCAAGCACACACTCAGACTAAACGCGAGCACGCTCGGCACGCGTTTGCACGCACACGCGCCGCGGAGAGAGACCGAGAGGCGTTCGGAGCGGGTCCCATGCGTGGTTTTGCAAGCCTGCTGGCCGGAGCCTCTACTGTAGTAAGTCAATGTACATGTGCGTCTCTGTGTGCGTCCGGCGGCTGCTCGCCAGCTTCTTCCCTCCTCTGCGCTTCTCTCCTCCCGGGACAGGAATAACGGCATACGGGGAGCTGTAATCACACCGAGGCAAGTTGAGCACCCACAATGCGCGGGGCCAGCAGAGATTGCAGTGGAGAAGCAGAAGCATAGGCGCACACACACGAAATGAAGATTGGATTACAACAACAGTGATTTTCTTCGCAGCTGCACGCCTGTGAAGTATACCAAACCAGAGGATTTCATTCATCTTTTTTTTGGAAACGGGGGAAATTAATAGCCAGAGATTTTATGATTTTTTTTCTTCTTTTGCTGTGCAGTGTTTGTGAGAGTGACCATCAGAGGCTGCATGGTTTTTCAAAGGAGAGAGTGGACTGTTGCAATGTCATCTCACACCACTATTTTGGAGCTCTGTGGAAGGGAGATGCTGTAAGTACTTTTATTTCTCTGTATGTGTGTATCTTTTGATAATCAGTTTCTCTGTTGCGGGCGCAATGCGAGCGTATCCAAAGTGCGGCACCCCGCCACACAGAGCACAGCTGCCCGTAAAATACGATCAAGTTGGATTTAAACGGCGGATGGCAGACAGCATGAGACGCGTAGAAAAGGATGTTTAAGCCCTCAACTCTCACATTAAGAGCTAATTTCCTTTTTAATTTATAATGCTGGCGCAGGGAGCGCAGACAGACAGACATCTACACACTTCTGCCAGAACATGGAAATATGCATCTTTCAAAGAAGAAATGTGCAGATATAAATACGTGATTCGTGCTTTCGTAGTTCTTTTTTCATCCATCATCTTCACAGAGACAAGCTTGCTTACATTAGAGTGTAAAATAAAAGGGTGGATTTCGCGTTTTTAGAGCTTTTTAGTTTATTCTAAGACGGGAGAATACATTGCGGGGGGTTTGACATAACTTCCAGCATCTCTTCTCCATCCCATATCATCTTTTCTTTCATGAATCATCATTATTTTTGGAGTGATATAGATACTTTCTCTGCTAATTCTCATCGGAAAGTGAAAAGAAGCCATAAAAATAGAAGAAGAATAATATTTAAAAAATGATGTGGATGAAAAGTCTTGGCCGTGAGTGCAGGAGGCATGCTTTCTTTGTGCCAGTGGGGGTCGCACTTGCATTGTCTTGGCTTCATTGAACCTAATGGGGAGATCCAAATAAATTTACATCCACCCTTCCTCCTCCTCTTCCTCTCTCCTGTTCTAGAGATTCAGTCACGTTGTTGAAGCGCAGTACTCCCGTCATAGAAAAACTCCCTCTCTTTACTCTCGTTCTATATAAGAAGGCATAGAAGGCTAGTCAATGTATTAATGATAGCAAAAAGGAAAAAAGAAAAAAAAGACAAAAAATAGTCTAATCCATGACGTCTTTCCATCTCCATCCTTGTCCTACTCTTGAAACTGCTCCACTTAGCAGTTTTCTTGCTTGTAAACGAACAGTCAAATGTCAAAACAGATTAAAAGTACTAATTTCTTTTATTTTTATTGTTATTTTTCATCGGATTTGCAGCTTGCCACAGTAATGGCAAGAGAAAAGGGTGTGGAAGCAGACAGGGCAAATGAGATGACTGAGATTTTCAGTGTGATCTACAAAAAGAGAGGTGCGATTGATTTTTAATGTAGCCTCATTTGCATAAAGATGGGAACAGAATAAGCAGGACACACTGTTAAAGAAATTGAATCAGAAAAAGCCTTTAAAAACAGCAGGGGGTTCTAATTCAAGCTCTGAACAAAAATTGGGGCAGCTTTTTCTTGCAAAAGAGAATAGAGATGTGTTTCAGATTCGTAGCTAATGGCCAAATAAAACCTGAAATTACCTCTGAGTCTGGCCTTCAGATGTGGCTTCAGGGTAAAGATTTCTTTCCTGGTGTAGGAAGACAGGAGCACCACACTCAGATCCTTGTGTTTTGCCTGGAAGCAAAATGCTGCAAGATCTTTATTAACAGGTTTTCTAGTTACTTTTAGTTGTGGCACCAGTTATTGAAAACTATTCTGGTATTTTAATATGGGTTTCCTGCTTAGTATTAAACAACTGATGCAGTATACAATATGGTTGAGTGAAAGGCTGCGGCGTATTCATGTTTCCTGTTAGACAATGTTTCATGTTTTACGTTTCTCCATCAACATGAGAGATCAGGGACCTGCAAGGTACACATTCAGTCATCCTGTGTACGGTTTCAGCAAGAAACATTTTAACAGTGGATAGTCTGCATTCACTTGATGAAGGTTATGCGAAAAAAAGTTTACATTTTCTCTTAAACTATCAAAGTTTATTAACATATTTATTTTTGTCTATCTGCTAATTAACTGCTAATATCCATCTAGCCATCTGTTTTATTCCGTTTATCTGGGGTCGCATCGGAAGGTGCAGCGAAAACAGGCAAACCCAGAAAATTCCTATGATCCCATTTCTTGTTCCCATGGGGACGGGGGGTTGTGGGATATGTACGAATATACTTGAATGTTTTTCGTAAAAAAAAATCGGACAAAACATTTTTGAGAGAAGTCTGAATCTGTCGGTGCATGCTCGGTGCATCAGGTGCAGAGAGAAGGCGTGCAACAATGTTTCCATCCGTTACATGAGAGAATACAAGTGACTTCACCATTTTCCTCACCATTCCCTCTCATTCTCTCTCTCCCATTCTCTCTCTCACACACTCACAGTGGGTTTGTAGCAAGGTAAAGAGGTATGTGCAGTGGGCAGACAACATGCTGAAGCCTGAGTGGTAACAGACGATTACTTCCACTGGGCTTCTCATGGGCGCTCATGCACATGTCAGGGCACATGGAGCAGATGGCTTGGGCCTGTGAGAGAGACCGAATGAGGGAATGGCTGGGAGAAAATTCAGTGATGGAGGAGAGGAATGTCAGGTGTATGGGGAATAGTTTGTATATTTCATTTGTATCTTAAAGACCTAAAGGAGCACCTAAGCAAAGTTGAGACAAAGGGTTAACATCAATAGATGAACCCTGAGTTGTATTCCTACTTTAAGATTTGGGTTATGGTTTAGATCTATCGTGAATATCTTATATATGCTAAAACAAATAAACACTGAGTAATATCCAAGGCTTAATTCTCCGACTTTGGAATAATCTTTGATTGGATAAGATTAATGGAGCTACATAACATAGGAGCTACATGTAGTGTTTAATGTAGAACGGAGATGTGAATGACACTGTAACAGAAAGAAGTGTAACATCTGGGTATTTTCATTCTGACTTCCTTGCTTCTGAGGCATAAAGGTAAAAAATGCCTATAATCTTCAGGCCCTTAGGTGGCACCGGATTAGTGAAAACCCTAGAACAGGCTCAGGAGCACTGAAAGAGGAGTGCAGTTTATCATGAAATCCACAATTTAAACTACAAAAAAATCTCTGGGAAAAGAAGAAGGCAAAGCTACATGTAAACAAGCTCTTATAAACCTCCTCATTTCCTGAAGTCAAGCTCATTTAAGATAGACTCATACAGAAAATAGTCCTGCGATCTGACTAATCAAAATGTTTTGGAAGTCGCAAACCTACCTCAGGCTAAAGATGTGAGGAACTTTATCAAGGTCCAGCTCAAAGCATTTGCAGTTTTGCTCATCTGTGATCTAAATATAGTGCCTAATAAATTTGGCAGGTTTTTTTCTAAGAAATACAATGGACCCGAAAGGTAGACAAAATTTTACATCTATATGTGTATCTGACAACTACTTAAGGCATAAATGGCGTTCAGAAGCTGTAATGGTAAAGAAATGATCTCTATCTAATTAAGTTAAAAATCGCTCAAGAAAATCCTTTGATCCAAAGGTGATCCGTATCACCCCCGTGTTCAATCTTCCACTTCTGGGTGCTAAACTGGTCTGCTTGCAGTCCACACATGCAACCTAGTGAAAACATTTGCTGCGTTTCAACATAAATATAAACCAAAGTAGATGACATGTAGGAAAACAATCACAACCTTAAACAATAACAAAACATTTAACTTTTATAAGCATCGTCATTGATTTATGGAGCATTTAAAAAGTTAGCAAGTTTCTGCAGAATCTTTCTTTTCTTAACCCTGTCCAAATTTGCAAGAATGGTAAAATATGCAGAAATATAAGCTTGTGTGAAGACTTTCAATCAAGCCAGCATTACTTCCTGTGAATTTTATTAGGCTTGTGAGCAACTGGGAAAAAAACAAAAAAAACAAAAAATAAAATAGAGGGAAAAGAAACTTTCATTTTAGACAAATAAACTGTACCTTGCATTCTTTATTTTATATGTTTAATATGCTCAGTTACCAAACCACATAGAAGCACAGCTGTGTTATATTTAAAAAGGTTTCCAATCTCTACTTGTGGTAACTGCATTTGCAAAGGCAGATGGACCCATAACATCAGCAACACATTGTTATTCATGCCATTCATTTGACTTGGTGCTCCTCAAATGGCAAAATCTAATTTCAGATTGAAAGTTCTGAAATAGAAAAGGATGAAAGTATACAAAGTTCAAGAATCATATCAGTTGAGAGAAATCTGAATGGGGTGGGTGGGAATGATGGCAGAGAGATAACTAAAATCGAGAAACAAATTATTTTAGAATTTAATTAGTCTTTGCATACATAGCTTACATGCATGATATGAATGGAGAACATGAAAAAAAGTGAGTGGTAGAAAAGCTCAAGCTGTGTAATTATGCCACAAAACATTATGACAGGAGTCAGTAAGTCATAAGTAAGAGGAAAAGACAAAGGGAAGTTAACAGAATGGGCTGTGAATGTTTAATGAAAAGGGATTTGGAGGGCATCAAGATTTGAAAGCCTCACAGACGGAGACTTTAGAAGAGTGCATTTCAAAAAACAGGATAAATATCTTATGCAAACATTTATCTTTAGTCATTGCAATACACAAGGAAACGGTTGAAAGATTGAAGGATGAAGGTAGTATGAAGGCTGAAAGGAATGATGGACAGATAAGTGAGTAGATGGCAGGGTGATGAAGGGATGTAGAGTAATGGAGGCGCCAGTGCGGATGGAGGGTGTGCAAACCAAAGAGTATACACCATCCACACACACATGCACATCCTCTGGGTTGTGGCACAGTAAAACATACACAGTCGTAATCAGACATTCTGATCTCAACCCTGTAAATTAATCATCTCCATAAAGTTTTGTGCAGTATGTTGATTTAATTTTAATGCAATTTGGAAAGATATCGGGAAGGACAAATTTGACTGCAGAGGTACATTTTAATTATCGTGTAGGGATAATGCAGCTGAATTATTGATGCATGCGAGGGTTAGTTGTGCGTGAAACAGGAATGTGGGCTTCATGATGGTGAAGCAGAGCGTGAATCCGTGGCAATGCTGTAGCAAGAGATCTTTCATTGCTACAGTGACACCCGGAGACAAAGATGAATGAACTCTATAAAGTGCTACTGATTGATGCGAGTAAATTATCTGTCAAAGATCTGATATTTGCATGTACATGTGCAGAGACTATTTTCTAAGTGCTCATAGTTTTGTAGGGGATTTTAGTCTATTGTGTGTGTGTGTGTGTGTACGTGCGAAAAGTTGCCAGTAGTATGGATGTGTCTGCCAAACATCATTTACTATTGTGATGCCAGGGAACGGTAGCCTTGGTGTGACGACAAACTGCCCAATAAGCTTTGGCTGGTACTCTCTCTCTCTCTCTCTTTATTTCTTTTTCCCTTTGTATTTCTCTCCCAATATAATATAATATAATAAAATATAATATAATACCCTTCTACCACCACCAACCCCACCTTGCTTTTGCTTCCTCCCTGTTTGTTTTCCTCTGCTTTTCACCAGTCCCTAAAATATCCCCGCATTGCTGCAGAGTTGAGACAAGAAAAAATAAATAAATAAAAAGAAAGAAAACATGTACACACCACAAATTGGAGCTGAAAGATAATCTTGTCAGCATTGGGCTCACACATTACTATAAATACACCAAATGAGTATTAGTTTGACCCTTTTAAACAGCTGGTTTTACCAATCCTGATACTCTAGCTAGCTACAGCAAAATCTCTGTGTGCACTTTTTTTTAAAGCATCATGAAAGGCTCTAGTAGCTTTCCATCATTCTCAATTTATCCAACACAAGACGCAAGAGAAGCCTCTCTGAGTTTATATGTGCAGGATGTGTTCAGCCGGTATGAACGGATCTATCTGATTGCACATACTAAGCCCCTATGCGCCAAGACTGTCCACAGTGTGTGGGCTTTTTATCTTGCCTGCAACCTCTCACCCAACAATGTCAGATGGGTCCGTTGATGCTCTGATAGTAAATTTTAATCCAGCAATGGACATAACTATAAAACTATTGAGGTGAAGTGAGTAAGATTGATTATGATGTAATATTTAGCTGGGAGACATTGGGTAATGGCCATCTGATTGTTTCTTTCAACAGCTAGTGCTCTTTGACAATGACTTCCTTTGGTATCGATGTGTGCCTCCTGACTCCAAAACTGCTAAAAATTGTCTTCAATAACAGTAAAGAAAGAGCTGATCTAACCATAATGCATCAGGCCAGTGAGAATATTCTCAGGACTCTTTGTGCAATATATAAGAGCTAAACAATACACCACTGAGCTAATGTCCAGCATCTCAGGGTATCTTCTAAGGTTCAGTGTTTCTTCATAGTCTGATTAATCAGTGGTCCATAATGTATGGAAACTGTCCTCAAGATGAAGGGCTTGTTAATTGATTCTCTTAACAGAAATAGCATTATCCTGCTCTTGTCAAGCTCTTGAGCAGGACCTGAGATAAAAGCTTGCACTACTGTTTGCGCCATGCCAGATTTGTTGCAGTGATTAATGGTCAGTAAATTAAAGATTTGAATGGTTGGATCTGTGCTTTGGTAGCCAACATTATTAATTATTCCCCTACAGAAGTTCTATGCACACTGAAGGACCCCTCTGGTACAAAACTGCTCTCAGTTACTAGTCCTACCTAAGGACCCTTCACTGGAGGTGTTCTCAACGTTTGATTTAAAATATGACTAACAAACTGCCTTTTAATAACTTAAACCTAACATCATAACACTCTATGTGAGCTGAAAAAAACATGAAAGTCAAGAAGGATAGAGATGATCCCTTGACGTGATGATGTCGTTAATGCCTGCTATTCAAATAAATGCCAAGTCTTTACAATTAAATTATTTCACAAGTTGTCAGCGCAAGCCTCCATGTAATCTTACAGCTTTTTTGGAGGAGGAATATGATGACTTCTTGACAGAGACACTAAGAATCCATTAGGCATTAGAGCTGTCTGCAGTGAATGGACTGAGATTTGGATGATTCATGCTTCAGTCTAATGGTGTTTGTGTGGTTGGGCTGGGGGGACAAGCAGTCCTCTGCTTATTTAAAGAAAAACACAGGATGACATAGTGAGCCTACATGCATTATTCAGTTCACATAAAGCTTCCCACTGCAGTCTCAAATTTATTACAAAATCTGAAGGTATGACAAATCCTAGTCTACAGAAAATAATTCAAAATCATTATTTATTTTTTTTTAAATGTGCATTGCTCACATTTTTTCTCTCTTTGGCTTTCTTTGGGTTGAGAAATCCTTCAATCATTTTCTGGTCACTTCTGCATAGAAATGCATTGTAAACAGATTAATGTCTTATGAGCTTGTGATCTCAGCAGTTAAACATGTGCTGCCTCCAAACAGTGTTGTGGACAATGATTGTTTGTGTGAATCAATCATTCGCCTTGATGAGCTTTGATCCAACACAAAACATGCAGTTCTGTCAGTAAACCCACAAATTGTCAACAGCACACAGGGACACATTTTGTGGCCATATGTTTCATGCCCTTATGATTTTCCTCACACTCTGCTGTTCAGCACACCTGCTCATCATATATCTTACAACATATGATGATGCTTCATGCTTGCTGAACACCAGGTTTTCAAGGAGGCCAGTGAGTGTGAGCTCCTTGGGGAGATCGGTTGTTGAGATAGTGATGTTATTTTGCTTTTTTTCTGTTGAGCAACCATAGCACCAAATCTTATCTGCTCAAACTTACAGTCTTCCATTAACCTGGACACGCATTTTTAAATACACATTGACATCAGCGGACTAACTCCACCTTGATGCCTCCGTCCCCCTGTCTCAGATTGGCATTTCTATGTCAAAGAAGCTAAATCTTGTATCCCATACTTTATGGCATGCACTGGTTTTACAGTATTGATATATTTTGTGCAGCCTTTATGTCTCCTATAAAATGCACATCTAATATCCAAACTGATCCTTCTGTGTGTATATCAGAATACTCTGCATTAGATCATTTCACTCAGTTGTTGTTTTTTTTTTTTTTCGTGTTATTAATTGGTATCCTTTGGCACTCATTCTGATTCACACTGACCATACAGCTTCTTAATACCTTGAGCACACTTCACATTATTAATGGCATGAAATACTTACATTTGGAGATAGATTGGGGTTAAAAGGCAATTTGTCAGGGGCCATTTATAAGCTGCAGGTTCAACAACTGTCTGAGACTTCTGGATCTATAAGTAATTGGATGAGACAGTTAAAAACCCTTGTCACAAAAAACAATTTTCGGCTGTAAAAGCATCTGGATCTTATCAGCACCAACAATACAAATAGTCCATCAACTGTTAGGTTTGTCAAATAGGGCCAAATTAGCGACATACAATAAAAACATGGCGACAGTGAACATGCACTTTCTCAGAAGGAGATGATGGTGGTCTGCGTGCCAGCTGAATATGTTACAGCTTCTTTTTTAATTCCTTTCACTGGTTACATGAGCTACACCACTCAACACTGCCCTCACCAATTCCAGTGGCACTGCTCTGTATGCTGCGTTCAGGTTTCCACAAACTAACCATAAAATACACAGAAAAGTAACTCAGAGGACAGATTGAAGACTGGCACTGTATGTATATTCAACATTAAGCCTAACAGAGCCCCGAGAATAGACTAAATGATTAAAAACTTTTCCTTATTCAGTGGATAGTGACAAAACGGTGACACCCACTTGCTTTTTTTGTTTGTTTTTTTTTGGTCCAAGACACAAAAAATGTAGTTTCAAAATAGTTGGTTAGGGTCATTACAAGACAATTAATACACACTTCTACTACTTTTACCTTTCACATACGTAATATACACATGCAAGAATAGTGTCTTGAGTTGTAATGTTTGATACATTTCTTGATTCCCCTTTCAAAGCTAGGAAATATTTAAACTGGAAAGGCTAATTATACACGTTAGCCAGTAAACAGCTAGTACCACAGTGAGATTTGACACAGTCACAGCAATAACATTAGCTTGCTGACAGTCATACTAACTTAGCAATAGTTAATAGATTAGCACTAGCACTTCCAGCAGCCCTACTACAACATTATCTATATTTGTTTAACTTTAATTACTTCTTGACATGGTTTAAAGAGTGAATAGAACTCTTTGCTAGAAGTATATAGCACATGAGCTTAAGCTAATGGAAGAACTGGCAGAAGGTTTATTAGAACCACATTTCACGTCGTCTGTCACTTATGAAACCTCCCTTATAGCCCTTTACATTGTGTGTCAATCTTTACTGAAGGCTAACAGTAAATACACTCACCGGCCACTTTATTAGGTACACCTGCCCAACTGCTCATTAACACTTAATTTCCAATCAGCCAATC
>JBAMHX010000023.1:8360890-8373519 GCA_037177515.1 Pseudomugil tenellus | reverse complement strand
ATAACTTGTCCACCGCGATGACGGCTCGGGAGCCCTCCGCGATGAATTTCTTGCGGATGGGAAAAAGGATCCTCCTCCGGTCTCTCTCCTTGCATGTTCTAAACACTGCAGCTTTTTAAAAATTCTGTCCTGAATTCTCTCCTTCCAGCAGTCGTGACCATAAAATGTGTACTTGTTAGTCATCTCTTCTCTTACACTCCCTTCTGCAACTTCCTCCCAAGGCCAGCTCCCTCCTCACAAGGTTTATGCATTTAATAAATGTACTGAGAGGACATTGAATTTGAAAAAAAAAACTTGAGTGTGTAGGCTAAAAGAGCTAGTAACAATTTATCTTATCTGCTTCTCTCTTTATCATCTTTCCACATTGCTCTGCCCAATCTAACTTTCTGCTTGATCTGTTCTCATCGGTTCTGTTTCCTATCATCCTTTTTTATGCAGGGGATGAAGTGGCTTGGCAGTATGTCCCTCAGCAGCAAAAGAAGTAAGAGGAGGAGCAGAAGGAGCAGCAGTTTTAGCAGTGGAGGTAATAGCACGCTGCTCTTTTTGGGTCTCCTGGTGGCGGTGACCATGATGGCCGACCCTGCAGTAGCTCAAAAGCAGCGAACTGGTGGTGGTTCGGAAAAAGTGCCAGTCCTGAACATTGCGGTGATCCTGGGGCGCACGCGCTACATCTCAGACCGGGACATCCGAGCTCTGTGGAGCAAAGAAGATCCGATCGACGTCAATGTGGTCACACTGCTAGTCAACGAGACTGACCCGAAAAGCATCATCACCCACATGTGCGATCTGATGTCAGGGACCAAGATCCACGGCGTGGTGTTCGGGGATGGCACTGACCAAGAGGCCATTGCCCAGATTTTGGATTTTATTTCTTCGCAGACGCTCATTCCCATTCTGGGCATTCATGGAGGGTCATCAATGATCATGGCTGATAAGGTATGGAAGTAACTAGATGCATGAATGTGAGGAGGATCAGTGCTGATCAGTGCTGATGATTTGTGCAAGAATGCACAGTTACAGAAATGTAAGTTATACAGTGAAAACAGTGTGGGTTTAGATGGGTAAATGAAGAAATTATTATTCTGGAGAGATTTGCCTAAATATCTGGCTCTTCATATTGGGACATATGCTGCCATTATCAGCCAGCAATATCATACCAACTGAGGAAAGGTCTTGGTAGATGACATCATCTTAAAATCATGACTTATTTGGGAAGATAGACATGAAGCAAAGAAGGAAAATTAGGCAGGAGAATGAGGTAAGTCTCTTCAGAGTTTTCAAAAGAATTAGAAAAAATGAACAGAATGAGAAGAAGATTTGTTGTGACTAAAGAAAAAAAAGATATGGAGAAGGCATCATGAGAGGAGTGGGTGTTACTGTTGTCTAGCCAACACTAACTGCATGGTCCAATGGGCTGCAATATTGGAAATCTCCATTCATCATTCAAAATTTTGTCAGACAAGGTGGAAAAGGCTTGATTGGCTCTCTCATTTGAATAGACGATGCTTCCTAGCCTGTCAATCACATTGAACTTGAATGGGAATAAATGAGTAGCGCATGATTGTGTGGATTCATGTGTCAGTGATGAGCTCTTTGAATCCATCATATCCACAATAGAGCTATACTTAAATGTGCTATTTGCCCAGAAGATCAAAGAGGGCTTACTTGTGGTGATGCCTGCATTATGGGAAAATTGTACTTCAGTAAAAGTATTCTCATTTGAAAGAAATTTGTGTAAGAGGTACTAAGATCAAAGTAAAAAGTAGGTCAGTTGAACTGTTCGAAAAGTATGCAAGGAAGTATAATGTCATTTTACAAAAACCCCTTTAGGATAAAAAATAATACATTATCATATAAGCATTACCTTCGCTGGTACAATATAATAATAGTCCAACAACATCACCAAGGCTTTATTTCTAAAAAGACTTAGTCAAAAAAGGGGATGTACTAGTGCCATATATGTCAATATTAAGCTTCACAAGTCAAACAACCTGCTGACATTGCAACAGAAAAAAAAAATTCTGCTGCAGACAAAAAAGAAATATGTAAACAACATAAACTTTACAGCTTTGCATAAATTATACAAATGCAAAGTCTGTGGTTGTTGATGGTCTGCTATTGGCGGGAAATAATCCTGGAGCATTTGTTTTACTGGTCTCAAACTGCTCTCTTTAGCTGTGGTAGGACTGCATCCCTTCGTTCCTCTGATACTTTGCCAGCGAACATATTGTACATTTGGACACAGTTGGAACATGTGCGACTTTTTACAGCTGGGCTTGACTGATAGTGACACCTATCTTGACACTGAGCTCTCAAACACACGTCAGCTGCAGTAAGACTCTCCTCTTTTTGTCACTTCTCACATTTTTAGTGCCTCACTTGTGGAGTTTTTCTCTCCAGTGACTGTGATTTAAACAAACACCATATAAAAAAAGTTCAGTTATTCATTTGAAAAGAAATTCCTTCAACAACAACAATAAAACAAACATTGCTTTTTATGATAAGCATCTTTAACTCTGAAAGTGAGTTATTCTACGAGAAAGTGTCTGAAAGTGTTAAAGCTGCTACATGCAACATTTTGTTCCATTAATATTTGACTGTCAGTCCAATTATTGTAAATTATGTTGTTGTAATTGGGGTTGAAAAAATGAACCCTTGTAACTTAAAGAACTCTGATGTCCCCTTCCTGAGTAGTGGCTTTATTCTGCCACTTACCTGATGATATAGTGTTTCCAAAACCCTCCATATCTCCCAAGATCCTCTAGTTTACTGAAAATCCAACTCTGTAGCTCCAGTTACATCAGACAAATCACAGTCTGCTTTTTTATATCATGAGAAGTAGTCGTGCAGATATGCTATCGGTCCTGAACCTCCCAGTAAATCATGTTGAGGCTGATTTGGACTTTTGGACATTTATCTTGTTTCTTTTAAGTAAGTATACAAATACTTTAAAGTTATTTCTGTAATGGCTTATTGATCCCCTAGTAGAGTATGTAATGTATTTCTATTAGAAAGGAGAAGAGGAAAGGAGAGAAGGAGATAAATAGGAGTGAAGAGGGCAGAGGAGAAAGGAGGTGCTGGATGTTAGAATAGAGGAGGCGGAGAGGTCCAGCAGAGAGCTGAAGGGGTGAAGGATAATCCCTCATCTTGACCAGAGGGGATGCCAAGTGGAAGGGGATTACTGAATGTACTGATTGGCACCTGCTTCTCTCAAGCTATTTCAGGAACACACACACCCAATGTCTTTTTCAAGCAGGACACTTTTTCTGTCTTTCTGAGGACACTACGTTGACTTACTCTTATTTTCCGGCACATATACACATGGACCACAACTGCTACCTGCCCAACCACTAAATGCGAGTTCACATAAACTTTAAAACATAAATAAGCGATGTTTTCCATAATATATGCCACATACACCTAGTTTCATGACAGCAGGAGTATTTAGTCCCCATGATCACATAAAATACTATAATCCACTTCAAAGTGCTCAATCCATCTTGTTCTTTTTGTTAGCTTTTCCTCTCACTTTCCCCCAAAGCCTACACACAGTCCATGCTAATGACGTAAATGGCGTTCACTTATACAGCGCTTTAATTTTCATCTCTCGATGCCCAAAGCGCTTTACAGTTCCTGCAATCCACCCATTCATGCACACATTCACACACTGATGGCGGCAGAGCTACCATACAGGAGCCAGCCACCAGGAGCAACTGGGGGTTCAGTGTCTTGCTCAAGGACACTTTGACATGCTGATGTGTATTTGCTTTTTTTTCGTATAATCTCAAAACAGATAGTGACTACAATTCTGCATACATGTACACACACACACGCACACACACACACACACACACAGACACACACTTACACACACACACACGTGCACACACAGTTTGAGTTATGCTGATTTTTTATATTGTTTTTCCTTACAGTAGAAATTTCTATTTCCTTTAATATTTGTAGTGAAAATGTTTACACTATTATTTTACTTGTCTCCAAACAGATAAATTGATTGATTTAGCATTTTCAGTTATATCCCAGATATGCAGTTAAATAATTTGTTTTTTACCAATTAAAACCCCTATTGTCAGTACAAACTAAAGCTAGAGATCACAGAAATCTAAATAATTAATCATATAAGCACTCCATTGTTTAACATCTTTGTAAAAAGATAAGTAAAAATGAGTGGTTGCCAATTATAAGGCTTTATATCTACATGTGTCTTCTTCTGTTTGCTTGACCTTGCAACTTTGAGATGAGCCACAAGAGTAGCATCACTCTCAGAAGTTTGACTACAATACTATTTGTCTATGTAAAACCAATACTGGTTAAAAAAACAAAACAAAACAAAACAAAAAAAAAAAACATTCACGCCCCCCTAGTTTGTCGGTTCATTTCACATTAAGACATTTAGAAACAGTCTATTCTAAACCTGCAATATTTCAGATTTTCCCTTGAACTAGCTTAAACTAGCTATGCTAATGAGGTCATGGAAGCGGCGCTGGAGGGAGATGGACTCTGATGAAATATTAAAATGAAGTTTGACTTCGTAGACTTGTTTTTGTACTGAATTTCCCTGTCTACAGAAAATGAGCTGATTGCTTATACATTGCTTCTAAAGAGGCATAATGATTTTAGCCGTTTCAGGGCTCCCTCACCTCCTCATTCGGTCTCACACAGGAATCATCAGTGATACCGTAACACCTGCCAAAACACATTGGAGCTAAATTGCATGGAATTTATACTTTTTTAGTCCCCTCAGTTCTCAAACCCTGTAATAATAATTGACAATTAACTGGTATATTAAATGCATTTAATAGTCAATGCAGAACAGAGTTTTTGTGAGGACCAAAGACACAGAATATGATCGAAGGTTCAGAGAGGTTCAGAGATTCACAATTAGCAGGATGAGAACATGGCAGTAGGTTAAGTCTGTTACGTGAATCCATCGGACAAAAAAAAAACGTTATTATTCCAAAAAACATTTTCCTGAAGTTGTTTACCCTCCTTTAAGATTTATATAACTTCTCACCGTGTGTGGGTAAACATTTATGCAGTTACCCTGTTAACACTCCTTACTGTTTGTGTGTGCATGGACTTGTGTGAAATTTTCCCGGCATATGTATGCTGCTGTGTCTTTGGATGCACTTAACGCAGTGTGGGTACTAAGCACATTTCTCTGTGTGTCACTTGGAGGCTATATCTCTTAGTGCTGATGACTTCCAGTCAAAACACTATCTGGAAGCTTACCTGTAAAACAAGAACATAAATACACACCCCATATCATTTTTACCCCATTTCGTTCTGGATTTCTCTTTCTTCTTTGTGTTGTCACCCCATCCCGCTCTGTCTTTCATTTCTGCTTGTTAATTAGATAAAAGTTGCTGTATCTCCATGTGTTTTCCCCTCCCATACATCTCTCAGCCTTTGTTAAATAATGCACTTGCCTGTATTGGAGAGAATACATTATTGATTAAAGAAAGTATTATCTTCCTTGCTGCAGTTCAACTTAGAAAGTAGCTTTCAAGAACTCCAAAATATTGCGTGACTACGAAAGGAATTACAAAACAGCTATTTCATTTAGTTTAAATTCAGCTTGTTTTTTTTCTTCAATTGTCTCTTTTTTATGTGTCTTTTTGTGGGCATTGTTTTCTTATTCATTTACAAAGCATGGGGGTTGATGTCTCGGCCGGCTTTCTGATTGGATTCGAGTAATTCTCATGCTAAATGGTTATCGACTTGCTCAAAGGTCAGTAACAGAAACTGAATTGTGTTTGTCACGAACACTTCTAACTGTGTATTGCTAAGCCTTGAGTGCCCCAAGTCAGAGCTGTCTGTTGACACGTCCACTCTGATGTATCCTCTGCTGCTGCAGCAGTTTTTATTCTTCCAGTCTTTTTGCATTTTAACTTCATGGTCTGCATGTGCAAATGCAGTCACTACAGCTAAGAGAAAAGTTTATCTCTTGAAGAAAAACAAAAAAAAATGTTCTGGTTAACACACACACGCACACAGACACGCACACACAGACAACACCATGCCATGTGCGGAGATATGGACAAAGAATTCACATCAGAATTCATTTCCCAAGTGACTTAAAAAGTGACACTTAATTAACATAGGCTAATTTATTAACTATTCAGCAATTAAAATCGATGAACATTGTTCTTGGGCTTTAGTGGCACATTTATATTCATCATGTAACTAAGGGTAAGGCTGAGATTTCCAGATTAGTGATTAAACAGCTGTTGGCTCTACTTGTGGCTGTACAGGACTATTGTAGTGTTGCTAAATGAAAAGGACAAACTTAATACTACCAATAACCTTGTGCAAGCCACAGCTTTGCCAAAGCCAATTTCTGAAGGGTCTGAAGTAAGCCAGTTCCCACACCATTGGTTACAGTGCTTTTCTGCTGCCAAATTTTAACTTCAAACTTTATTTATAAAGCCATCTTCATGTAACCCGCAATACATAGTGATTTATTTATTAAAAAACAATTTTGCATATTAGAATAAAACCTTCCCACACCAAGGTGTTCATTACAAAACACATATCACATAATAATCTCTTTCACATGTGGACACACAACCCCTCTCCCCTCCAAAAGAACAAAAGGCTTATAGACCTTTCAATCCATAGTTACTGTCTCTTAACTAAATGTAAATATAAAATTGTTAATAGAAATAAACATTTATCTTGACACTGCTGTGAGGAAATTATATCATGGGGACCCATTTACACCAGGAGCCAGCCCACCCACTGCAACAAAGGGCATGGGAAAGCTGGGGGCCCACACAACACCCATACGGCTGTGGTACCCCCACCCACCCATACCAACAATCCATGCAAACCAGGCAGGCAAGGCCCATGGTGTTGTGGATTCCAATGAAGGAGACTGGTGTTAATAAGTATTAAAATGTTAAAACAAATATACTAATAATATAATAATAATAATAATAATAAATATAATAATTGATAAAAAATTGAAGAGCAGATACAAAAACAAGAATAAGAACACTTAAGTGATTTATAAATATACAGATAATGTAATAAACTCTTATTAACTCAGATACTAAAACAAACAAGCAAACAAAGAGATTTCAGTTAAAAGCCAAGGTAAAAAGTTGGGTTATGGGTCTCTTTTTAAACACACCAAATGACTCTGCAGCTCTGAGGTTCTCTGACAGGCAGATCCATTTTTGATGGTGGTAATGGTGGAACGATATCTGATCATAAGTTTTAGTTCTCACCTTAGGAACGACTAAGAGGAGGACCTCAGGGTCTGTGAGGCCTCAAAATGTAAAAGAAGGTCTGAATAATAAGAAGGCCCAAAAACATGAAGGCATCCATGAACAACTGAAAGAACATTAAAACCAATTCTGAAACGCACTGGGAAATTTTTAAAATGCATTAATAAATTATACATCTCTTGTATTCAGAACAGAAAATTTATACTTCAGTTTTGTTCTGATTGAGCTGTTGGAAATTGTCTGCCATCCATGACTTTATATCTAAAATGCAATTTAAACTGACGTTAATTGGATCTAGGTCATCAGAAGACACAATGATTTAAACCTGTGTATCATCAGCATAGCTATTGAAATTACTGCTGTATCTCCTGATGACATCCCCAACAAGTAACCTACAGGTATTACGGCAATGGGCCTAAAATTTGATCTTGGGAACCCCATTTTATTTCCTAAATCCCTGAGGAGACTGCACAAAGGCACGGTGGTTAGCCCTATGGCCACACAGCAAGCAGGTTGCTAGTTCAATTCCCAGATTGGGCGATGGCTTATCTGTGTGGAGTTTGCATGTTCTCCCTGTGTTAGTGTGGGTTCTCTCCAGGTACTCTGACTTCCTCCTACAGTCCAATGACATGCACCTTGGGGATAGGCTGATTGGAGACTCTAAAATTACCCATAGAAGTGAATGTGTGTGTCCGTGGTTGTTAATGTGTGTTGCCCTGTGATTGACTGGCGACCTGTCCTGCCTCTCACAGTCTTTACAAGGGCTGTGTCGGTACTGTGGTTCTTCCTAAAACCAGACTGATATCTTTCAATAAAATTGTGTTTATTCAAAAACTCATGTAGGTGAATTAAAACTTTTTACAATTTTTGTATAATCTGATGATGTCATGGAGGACTTGTTCAAATCTGTTTATTAAAAAGGAATTTGAGATTGTATTTTCTCCATTTTACCCATTTAACTGTCTTAATGTAGAATTTGAGTTTTCCTTAGTTATTCTGTATACCAGGGATCTTCAATCATTAGCTTTGTCTTTGAAGGCCAGTTTTCTGCAAGTATTAGAAGTTTCCATGCTGCAACACAACTCTGACACAGATGTATGTCATACTCTGCACAAGTCTGCTAATTACTCATTGATGTTTAGCAGCAGGGAAATCTTTAAAACCTGCAAGAGACTGGCCTTGAGGACCTCAACTGAGTATCCCTGTACTATCATTTTCAGTCTCCAATCCACAATGTTGACCAACATATGCCTGACAAAACAACATTGCTCTATGGTAATTTTGCTCACATAGCCTTTTCTGAGTTTCTTTATATGTTATCATGATACATGGAGGTACAACCAATTTAATGGCAGTTTCCAGCGTTCGGCTACTCGTTCGGTCACACAGACAGAATTACATGTTGGCATAGATTGGCGACGTTTGTGTAATTACTACCACTGTTGAAAAAAGTTTTGCACTTCCTCTTCGATCTTACAAGGCAAGGCAAGTTTATTTGTATAACACCTTTCATGTACACAACAGTTCAAAGTGCTTTACATAGTGCTTGCGTGATTCTTTCTGACTCAACTGGAGGACGCTACAATTAACATGCACAACAACAAAGAAATTTAAGTTGTGGTACAGGATTTATTCCTTTAATTTTTTGAAGAGCATGCACCTGAAAGCGGTGTTGTGTTAGCAGAGGGGAGTTCTTTAGCTGCCAAAATGAATCACTTTTGTGGTAGATTATGCAAAGGTTATTTATTTTTCACTTTCTTTTTATGAAAAAGTTCTCCTGTAATCAGTTAAAGTGTTAATATATTTTGCATTTAGCATGATGGTTCAATCCAAACACACAAGTGAATACTCCCAAAACATGGAAGATGATAATTGTGGTTACATGATGCCATATTTTTTTTACAAATTTGAGGTCTTTGGTGAGATGCTTTATGACAGCATGTAGCTATGAGTTGTGACCTTACCGTGATCTTTATGTACAATCATGCCCTGGGTGGATGTTTCACTCTTTGCTGCAATTTGCTGCTGGATTTAAGTGAGTTACAATATAACAATTTTAAATTAGCCTTTGCTTTCCTTACCCTCACAGAAAACTAAATGTCACATCATCAACTCATGGCAACTGGTAACTACTCTTATCCAAAGCTATCTTATGAACTATTCCAGGAATATGTCTTTCGGATGTTTAAAAGTAGGTAAACGTGTATCCACAGCACAGAGACAATTAAACAACACTGATCTTGATATCAAGATGAAGGTGAATCTCCTTGAAACCTTTGAGGTTTATCACGAAATCATTAAAAGATTGTTAATATTCTCTATGATTATATAATAGATATTTCATCCTGACATTTCTCATTATAGTTGCAATTGGACATCCCATAAAGTACTTACAGGGTTCTTGCCACCCTGCCCCACCCCCCACCTCAGGTCCCATGACTGTGTTTGACAGTACAGCGTGGTCCTAATAAAACAGACACCTACTATTGGCGATGTTCCTC
Source organism: Pseudomugil tenellus (assembly GCA_037177515.1). Taxonomy (NCBI): domain Eukaryota; kingdom Metazoa; phylum Chordata; class Actinopteri; order Atheriniformes; family Pseudomugilidae; genus Pseudomugil; species Pseudomugil tenellus. The sequence goes on along the minus strand of JBAMHX010000023.1, from coordinate 8,363,768 downwards.
GATGTTTCCATTCAACTAATTAAACAATGACACACGATGTAGCCACAGTGGAAGTCCATTCATACAATTTATGGATTCTCAGTGGTGAACTATGTTTATCGATCAATCCCCAGATTATGAGCAGTATTTTCTACCCATCCATATCTGACCCATATTCCCTCCATTCCAAGGCTGTCAGTGACTGCAAAAGTTTTTAATTCTTTTATTAACTTACACATACACACACACACACCTGATGTAGCTGCCAGTGTTAATGCAGTAGATTTGTGGGTGTGGTATTACTGTGATCAAAGGACATTATTCATCCATCCCTGTTGTCTTCTCCTCAGGCTGTCTAATTACACGCACACATAGGCTCTGTGATGTTTGTTGCTGCTTGCTTGTGTCAGACCGCAAAATCAGACTGAGAGGGAGGAATGAAGGTGCTAAAAGAGCCGATAACATATTTACGATACTGTTTATGAGTTTGTCCAATTACTGTGCGGGGTTATTTGTTTTTGTTTGGCTTAAATCATGCTGTCATTTAAGTAGAGCATCCTCAGCCTGCTAGAAGCACTAAGCCCACATCACTGTCACACACCTCTGCACAGATAATATTCAAGTTTGTTTGCGAGAACGCAGCCGTCATGTGTTTAAGGGCACATGCCATATCAATGGTTTTGGTTCAAAGATAATTTGTTTTTGTGCCTAAAGCTAGCTGCAGATAGGAGGAAGAAAACTGCAATAAGGACATCACTGGGGTGTTGTCAGATACATATTATATTGGTAACCCTTTCCTCAGGAAGAGTCCCATGGTAACACTTTACTTGTTATGCTCTCTTTGTTCTGTAGTCTTAGAGTGTTTGCGCATGAAAGTAAGTATATGACTGTAAACAGGAAAGTACTTAAGTGTGCATGAATGTGTGTGTATCTACTTCATGTCCATATGTGTGTACATTTCCAATAGCCAGATGCAGCTGTCTGGAAGATGAAAAATGGCCTCTCACTTCTCAAAGGGAATCGATTTGAATGAACACGTGGGACTAGAGGAAATAGAGCTGTTAGCTGGCACTATGTGTATATATCCCTCTTTTCTTTTTCACATAGTTCTCACTAATGAGCGGAGCTGCAAGTTTGTGTTTAGCTATACTATTTATATAGATTCCTCCACTTTGTATTTGTAAAATCCTTTCTTCACTTTTTTGTCTCAGGAGAGCATCCACTTAGTTCCAACAACAACAGGAGCTTTTGGAGACATTACAGTGACATTTTATACTCAAGCCATGCAATGAATATATGACAGAGCTGCATGTTAATAATTTAAAAAGCACAATGCAAAACATTTTTATTTTTTTAGTTTGATCATCATGGGTGTGTGAATGGGAGGACTGACCATTTTTAGTGATAGAACTTGAAGTGACTTTGATTAATTCCCTGTGTAGACATTTACTTTCGACTTCAATCTCCTCACGCACTTCAATGTCTGGATTTCATCTTTACTTTGCGACTCACTTCTTCTAGCTCACTTCTCCAGTTTTGTTAACATCGGTTTCTACTGTGAGAGTCGTGAGAGATGGAGCTGGTCAGGCCGACTTGATATTTGCATGCAACAACTGTCTCACTGCAACATGATCATCTGTTTAAACAATTTGTTTGGAGCTGGTGTCATTACCGCTGAACAAGTGTTTCTGTGCATGTATGTTGTTGCTCTGCTGTGTCATTACAAAGATAAACAAAAAACGGCCTGGCTAACATTGGACTAATCCTTTGGTCTCTTTGTCTTTGCAGTGTTTTTTGGGCATTAATGACTAATGTGTGTGAGAATACAGCTCTTTTTGGATTTGGTGTGAATGTCTTAGAGCAGTGAATTGATTTCTGATCTCCCTGCTATCATAAGTCAACCAAGACAGCTGTGCTGAGGGAAAAAAGAGGTAACACTAAATGAAGATGCACAGATGTGAAGTGGAGTAACAGGGAGTTTGTTGTCCATGTGTTGGTCAGAACTTAGAAGCAAAGGCAAGTGGGTGCTACTGAAATTAGCTATTAACAACAAAGCAATATAACTAATTCATGTGCAAACCACAGAAAAAAATACCTGACTGCACTCAATACAAACAAAGCTAAAAGATGGATTAGTAGTAGCCTAATATGCATCTAATGATTGATGAAATGAGAATTGAATCTATTAAAACTTTTCCCATCTTTGCACAATAAACACACATCTTTACACAACTGATACAATCAAACACAATTTCCTTTAAGCAAAATTAGACCTCAACAAACTCACTTGCAAACAAATTAACACTTGATTATTTCCAAAAGTCATAATCAAACAATCCAATTCTCTACAAAGTTGACAAGCTGTCTGGCAAACAAACACAGCTGCCCCTCGATGATGAGATGCCTTGCTGCAGCAGTGGTGAGCAGGTTGTAGGTATGGAGGATACGTCAAGGCAGGGCCTATCAAAGTCTGGTGGTTAAGCATGACAATTTGCACACAGGAGGAAAGAATTAGCTGGATATCTCTACAAAGGTTTTGTTTATCTGACTTTAATACTAAGTTACGTCCCACTGTCCCAATAGATCCTGGTAAGTCTGCATTCACCCAACTGATCACACAATATTTTCTTCCGTCAACCCGCGCCCTCCCCTGGAGAGGATTGATCCCAGTAAGACACACCTCCACCTGAATCTTTGAAATTCATCACAGCTGAAAACGATCATCATCGCCCTCAAACCAGGAAATAAAAGGACACATCATCCTTCATTCTGGGAGAAGCTGTTTGGTGACAAACTTCTTTCTCTTTTTGCTTGCATTGGATTTTGGCTCGGTGACTTTGGCTCGGTGACTTTGGCTGTTCGGCTTTTGGTATTTGGTGCCCTTTGTAATTTAGAATTA
>JBAMHX010000023.1:8341240-8352176 GCA_037177515.1 Pseudomugil tenellus | reverse complement strand
CAATGATGCAGTTGTGATGTAGATGGATAGGAGCAGGGATGCAGCTGTAATGCAGCTGGATAGGAGCAGTGATGCAGTTGAGATGTAGATGGATAGAAACAGTGATGCAGCAGTGATGCAGCTGGATAGAAACAGTGATGCAACTGTGATGCAGCTGGATAGGTGCTGTGAGAATATCAACACTTTTGCACTTTTAATTTCCCTACACCTCTTATGTTAATCAGAGATCCACATCATGATAAATATCAAACCTTCCAACTGTAACAGATTGAAGCTAGCTTAAGTCTCTAATCAAATTTGCCTCAATATTTCACCAGCGCTGTCTCATCATCACACTCTCCACCCCCTAAGCTGGGCGGAAATTGCTGAGATGTTTGTTGCCTTCGCTTCTGGTCAGCCATGGAGCACCACAGCTGTTCAAATGCAGGATGCTGCCAGGAGATGGCAGATGGAGGATTTAGGAAGCCTTGGTTACCTTTTCCTCATTTCACCTGAATATGTCACATCCTTTTTTATTTTAAATCTCAGCCATGTTTACAAGGTTTACTAAGGAAATTATTATAATGAGTCTTATAAGTCTAACACAATATGAAACAGCTTAAAAAGACTGCAGGAAAAATGGCACCGCTGTGGTCTAATGGTGCCAAAATAACATCTCCATGTCTACACCAGGTGTGGAAACTGTCACCCACACTCTCCCGCTCAGAAGGCAAAACTGGATATATGCCACCTGTATTTGTTTAAACATATTTGAGGACTAATATAAAACCCAACACTGAGCAAAAATGTCCCTTATACCTAAAAAGGCATTTCAATCAAAAACAGCTCCTTTCACTAACTGAAAGCTAATCTTGAGGTATCCAGCCTGATTACTCTAGCATAAATACTTTCCTCTGCAACATCTTTATCTCATGAACCAGAGATATAAACACTGTAAATGAGAGTTTAATGATTAAATATTTACTGTAATTTGCATAATGTGATGATGATAAGAGCTTCCTTAATGTGTGCACATGAGCTGTGATGAGGAGTTGGGATTTTGAATGGAAAATCAAGAGAATATATTCTTTTAAAGGCATGATGTTGAGATTTGAAGTCCTTTTAATTACTCATGAGGATCACTTCAGCAAAAGTGTAAAAAAATGTGTATATATTTATGCTTTTTCTTTCATCATACTTTTTTCTACCCTTCCATCATACGTGCAATGAAATACAACTTAGCTTATACGTTCAGGCTTTGCTTTTTCTCCCCTTTTATCTCTTCAACTGTCTTTAGTCTAAAAACTAAACAAACAAATTAAACCCAGAACAGTTATGATTGGATTACATCTTTTCATTGTGCTCTCATTGCTGTGTGCTCTCTTTTCCCATATCTACCTGCTGCAGATTTTACAATCACTTTCCCAGTGCACGTCTCTGAGAGGCACACATACGCACAGAATTTGTGGGTGTGCTGAAGGAGGTAAATTGTTTTCAAGGTCCCTTCTCAGCTTGTAGCCACGTATTCTTTTAAATGTCGCGGACATGTGTGCGTCGCTGTGTGTTTGTGTGTCTGTGTGATCGGGCTGTCAGACACTCCCGTCCCTGTGGCGAATCATCTGTCTGCTCCTTAGGGGTTGTCGGCAGGTGCTCTCTAAACAAGCCTCCCTTTGGACACCTCTGTCCTTGTGTCTGTCTGAAAGGGCCCATATCTTTATCTCTTAACTCTCTGTGACCTCTGTACTTTGCGTAGAATTGTGTGTGTGTGCATTTGCCTCTGTGCCACAGTATAACAAAAGCAATGCTGCTCTGCCATCTGTACGCACTTTGTTTTAAACTTTTTTTTACTTTTTACTATGTGCTAATGATTATTTCAGCTCCATTTTTGACAAATGAGTATGAAAACCAGGTGTGCGTTCCAAAAAGCAGAGAGTCACATGAATTGTTTGTGAGAAATGAATTTGATTTCACTCCCAACATTCAGGCGGAGCCTCCTGTGAATGTACACATCCTGAAAACCCTTTACGGCTGTTCCGCAGGGACAAAGATCAATTCCACAGCATTGCAGGCAGTGGGGATAATGAGGCTTTTCCATTGATTAGAATTTAATTGAGTGGCAGCGATGGGCTGAGGAAAGGAGGAAAGGCTATTGAAGTCACTCAGCGCTGTGAGGCTTCCCCTTCTCACCCTTCCATTCTTCATCAGAGAATTCTTTTCATTTTCCCACTCCTTCTCACCGCTCCCCTTGTCCCTTCCACCACTCATTTCTTGCTCTTGTTTCTCTCTCTCTTTCTCTCTCACTTTCTCTAATATTGAAGGCCTGCGAACTGGTAGAATCAAGCCTGTCATTGTTCCTTGCGGTGTCCCTGACTGAGTGCGGAGGCTGCTGGAAATGATAGAGCTGAATGATTACAAAATCTTGCAGTGCTGAGTGCAATCACACCCTTCCAATTTACAACTTAATTCAGCTCAGTTTGCTCTCAGACACAAACCTTGTGCGTAATGCGCACAAACATGTCAGCAGATGCAGCCATGGACCTGCACGTAACATGCTCTGTACCTTCTAGCCACTGGGGCAAGTAGGTATACTATACTTTGCTACGTCATCTGTCTCGTAGCTCTCTTGTCTCTTTCGCTACCACTCTCTTCATCCATCTTTCTCTCTGTTTTGCTCCCTCCGTCTCCTCTCTGCCTACGTTACAACACATGGGCAATGCTTTATCATTGTAATATGAAAACATCGCTCCGGTCTTGTACACCGAGTAATTGATCCTCTTCTCTGGGGTTTTTATTTTGTTCAATTACACTGTGTCAGGGCATTGACAATGAGAGTTTCCAAACAGGCATGCCATTTCCCTTCTGTTTGTTTCACTGTGTGACAATTACTGAAGAATCTTCATTAGATGTGGTTACTTTGTTCTCATTTTACATCTAAAGCATTACAGGTTGATTGTATTGGCACAGTTTTGGAAAGGCAGGTGGTGTTTTCTTTTATTTCCCTTCTTTCTTTTCCTTTTTCATGTTGTTATGGGTCCTTTGGTGGTTTACCTAAATTACAACTAAAAAGACCAACTTTGTTGGAAAATATATTATATTATTCATCCTCCTGACCACAAAGCTTTCAAATAAATTCTAAACCTTTTGCTTGTTTGTGAATGTACCACATAATCTCAGTTTAATAAACAGACATACTAAAAGTCCCCAGGATGTGTAATGTCTAATGCAAATCCAAAGCCTTATGACTTCAAGAACATCTTCCTCCTCAGTGAAGCACAGCAGGGGGTGGTGATATTATGTGATGTTGATGTTTGTCTTCAGCAGGGCTTTGAAAACAGACAACAACTGATGAAAATGTGCTGTATATCTCAGAGGGTTGAGCCTGCGATAAGGTTTACCTCTTTGCATGATCTGAAGTATTCTGTTAAAGCTCAAGTTGAGGAAAAATGTTTAATTTTCTTGTAAATGTCCAGCATCAGTATGATTGAGCATCTGAAGAATATGTTTTAAATTGCTGTAAGTGATTAGTTGAAGGAGTTGGAGCAGTTTTTTGTTGAAGAATGGACCAGAAATATTGTCGATGCAGCTTTAAATGTTGCAAGAAAAGCAACCTACACATTATTAGTTTTGTGAAATGAATTGAAAACCTAACCATTGTCTTTTTTTAATTTCTTTCACAACAGTGTTTGTTTGTTTTTTAAAATAATACAAAATCCAACAAAAACTTATTTCACTTTGTATTAAAACAGAAGCAATTAGAGGTATTTGATAAAGAATGTAAAAAAAGATACACATTTATGCATGCATTTGTGTATCAAGTATGTACGTTTCTCATGTTTGATATTCCATGTCTAACATCCTCTCATGATGTTCCACATAAATAAAAAAGAGACATATGTTAGGCACAAATTCATCTTGTAGTTTATTTGTGATACTGCTGAATTGTTTATTTGCCTCAAACACAAATTGTGATTGAAAAGTTCCCAAGGACAGATGTAGGAGCGTTTTATGTCTTGTAGAGGTAGAGAATTACACAAATGTGCACAGGGCGTTGCATAATAATGAAGGTGTACTTTGCAAAGAGTGCACGCTTTTTTGCCGGACATCTTTTCAGGGTGTCGTCTCTCTGAGCGTGTGCAAGTGCATGGCTGTTCGCATACATAAGCAGCCAGCACCTCTGCTCACAAAAAGGTCACTTTCACTTTAAATTAGGGAACAGGCACTACAATGAGAGGGGATGGAGTGGAAAGGGAGAGACAAAAAGAAGTGGAAGATGAGGGGAGGAAGAAGAATAGCGCTGTTATGAACATGTTATAAAGACAAGAGAGATTAAAAAAAATTAAGTAGAATTCATGGTAAATGTAATATTTCTCCTTTTTAGTAAAACAGTATGATGACTTTAAGATTTTAATCCTTTGGTCTGTGCCAATTTATTTAAAATTGGAGAGAGTAGCAACAACATCAGCCAGTAAAAAAAAATCTAATACAGTACAAATTGTTGTAACCTGTCCTTCAGCTCTTGGCAGTTCTATTAGTGCTATAATCTATAGTGCTCTCTTTAAATATGTGTGTGTGTGTATGCACATGTGCGGTTGCGTGCGTCTCACCCTCAGGGGTCACACCCTTAGGTAATGACTCCATTAGGAAGACAAAGAGCTGCCCTCTTGGCTCAAACACTATCATTCTATCAATTTCTATCTCATCTATCTAATTCATCCCATCCTCTTGTCTTTCCTCTCTCAGCTCGGTCCCTCAGATCCTCTTGTCTACAAGTTTCTGTCACCACATCTCTCCATATTGCTCCCTATGTGACATGCAGTCATGTATGACATAAAGAGACAGCAGCGCTGAAAGATGTGTCCCGTCACTTGGCTCATCAATCTATCATGTACAATTTCATCAGGCTGACCTGTGAGTACATGTGTGTGTGTGCGCACATAAACAGTCGCAGCTTCACCAGCCTTTTGTTGGCGAGAGTTATTAACCCTCTTACCCTCTACTTGTTATCTCTCTCACCACTTATCTCTTGCGCGTACGTGACTTTGGTGGTTGTGTGTGTGTGTGTGAATCCATCTGCGGTTGCCATTCATCTTGATAAATCACCAGTCTATCTCAATTCTAAAGAGATTGTTTAAGGACTTGAACCCATTTTATACGGCATCTCTTTGCGACTCTTTACAGAAAGTGGTTTTAATTGCACTTTAAACGTCCATTTTTCAATTTTGCTTCATTTGTTCGTTTTGTAATTGTGTGTAAGTACTAAAACGGATCAGTAGAAAACTGATAGAATTAACATGTTCGTCTTTTTTTTCTTTTCAAACTCTGTATTATCAAAATCATTTGCCACTGTATGAAATAAAGAGAAAACAATATTCTATAAACGGTATGCTAGAGGTGTCCAGAGTTAGTCCTCGAGGGCCACTTGCCTTCAGGCTTTCCATGTATCCGTGCTCCAACGCACCTGGTTTACTTTAAATGGGATTAGAATGGTAGAGCCAATGAAGTTCTGCACAATTCCTTCATTCATTTTCCATACCGCTTGATCAAGCCTATCCCAGCTATTAGCAGGGCAGGCTACACCCTGTACAGGCTACTAGTCAATCACAGGGGCAACATAGAGAGACAAACAACCACTCACATTGCACTTACACACTTCAAGGGACAATTTAGAGCAGGAGACTCCTACTCTGGTCCTCAAGAGTGACCATCCTGCAGGTTGTGGTGTTTTCCCGGTTTGACACGCCTGATTCAAATAAAAAATTTGTCCAACTGCTTGTTGTTGCATTTTGCACCTGCTTGTTAATGAACCATTGATTATGTCAGGTATGTTGCACAAGTAAGACACTAAAACCTGCAGGATCGTAGCTCCTGAGGACCGGAGGTAGAGACCCCTGATTAAGAGTGACGGATTAACCAAATACAAATGCCTTATGATGGTGGGTGGAAGCTGGACTACCTGTTTAGAACCCATGCATACACGGGGAGAACATGCATACCCCACACAGAAAGGCCACTATTCAGACCTCCCCCTAGCCCAGGCTCAAACCAGCAACCCACTATGTCACCATGTTCTGCACAATGACTGATTCAATGACTGGTGTGTTGAAGGAGGGATACACGAAAATACCTGATTGTGAACTTTTAGGACTGTAGGTGAAAACACCTCTGCTGTATGCTTTCTATGATAATGAACCTGAAAATTGGGTAATTTTTTGGTTGACTAAAATGTTTCTGTGATGGGAACTACAGAAGAAAGTATGAAGCAAAATAAATAACTAAGCATGCTAGTATGCAGAGAAAGATCCCTATAAAACATACAGTTTTACAAAGTGGACATGGCTTTACGGCTGTCTAATTTCAATACAAAATAGCGCTAATTTACTATCACCTAAATTATGTATGAATTGCCTCTTTAAGTCTGTAACTTAAGAAGCCAAGTGGAATAAATGGATTAACTCATTTTCGTAAATCATGCTTACTGGCACAAGGATAACAGTCCAGTTAAATACTAATACTGATCATAGATTTTGCATGTCAGCAGATCCTTTAATGTCATCAGAATTCCCGTTATTCTACTTTACTATTCTAACTTATTGTGCATTTTAGTAGAACATAATATCCTGTACTAAATGTCCATCAGGAGTTAAGAAAATAAAGTATATCATATAGAGTCAATACAGAAGTTTTAAATAATTTATATTATTTGACACATGCTACTTTGTGACTTTCTGTGTTGTCACTTAGTTTTGCTCTGTCCTCTAGCAAACTCTGTGATGAGAATATGATCATTTTAGAAGGGCAACCACTTAAAAAAACCACAAGCTTATTATTATTATTATTATTATTATTAATAATAATAATAATAATAATAATAATAATAATAATAATAATATGTCTGTTAGTGTAAGGGAGAGAGATGAATATGTACATAAAAATATATAGACATATAAATTCAATGAGATAACAGTACAAATGTCCATACTGAGCTTTCAACTTAGAAACATACAGCTCTCCGTTCTGAGTAGAACTGGGCCATCTCGCTTTCACCACAATCATTTCTTCTTTAAGGGAATCTTTTGATATAATTAGTTTATGCCTCAAGGCGGTTTGGAGAGGACAGAGGATGACCACACCTCTTTTATCTGTGTGAGAGAGGGCATTCAGCTGTGGAAATGGGAGTTAGTCAGAGAAACTGAGTAAGCTGGCTAAAGAAGCCGCAGTGCTGGCCTCTGTGTGCACACGAGTGTGCGTCAGCCTCCACATAACCCTGCATGCCAGCTTAGACTATTCTGCTGACTCGTCGTTTTAGATACAATTACTTGAAGTAGTGCAAAGTGCGTGAGTGAGTGTGTCAGTGAGCGTGTGAATGAGTAAATCAAAGGAAAAAACCTTCTTATGAATAGTTGGAGTTCCAAATCTTTCTTTCTGTTCTCCTCTTTGCGTGTGGATTTAGATTGCTTCCTCTGACTAAGCCTGTGTGAGACTGAGCATGACGTTACACAGCGTTTCCCCTGGTTACGGCAGTTTCCTTTTTCTGTCGGGTAGGTGGAGAGGCAGAGAGTTGAATTTAGTCAGAGAAGTTAGGAAAAAGGAGCGTTAGCTAAATGAGTACCACACCAATGGTGGCAGATGTGAAAGCAAAAAATCAAATAGAGGAAAATATGATCTTCAGGTTTTGTCTGAGGAAATAGGGAAATTTTTCATGTCACAAGAAGATAAATTTGTCAGCAGAAAGGTAAAAGTGCTGTGTAAATGCTTATTTTCTCCTCCTCTGAAAAAAGCAAGCTGTACTTTTGCCTGAGTGACAGTTTGGCTCCAGATGAGAAAACACTATCACATCACCGCTGGCAGATATGTTACATGTGTTCTCATTTGCCAGAGTGAAACTTTTGCCATAAACATAAACAATTAAATGATTCATAACTTTAGCTACTCTTCAATTTTCAATCATTGAAAAAATTGCATTTTAATTTTAATGCCTTTAATGTCAATACACTAATTGAGCAAATTATTATGCCTTATAATAATCCGATAACACTTAAAGGCAGTGTCCTTAAAATAAAATATGCCATAGTTTTGTTTTTTTCCTTTTTTCAATTAATAAATATGTAAAGTTTTTATATAATAAATAGATACAGTAAATATTCATTCATTTTTTAGTAGATGGCTCATATATTTCACAGATTAGACTTCAAATGAAATGAGAAAAAAAGTATTGGTGAACACATTAAAACTATATATAAAAATAACATTGGAAAATGTAAGTACTGTTTTAAAAAAAATGTATGATTTTTGTTTATTTAAAATTAACTTCAATGTCACTAATATCACATCTTCTGCCGCCTGGTGGAGACAAAAATAATACAATGATGCACGTGCATGACTTTGACATATTGCAGTATTGACTAAAATAAATAAATAAATTAAAAATATTAATAACAAACTCTTATGTTAATTAAGTATTAAGTATTATACATGTTATTAAAGGTCCACATATAAATTACTAAAACAAGTCATTTTTATTCTCATTCTTTTATAGGTTAAAGTAAATTAATAAATACATGATTTTACAGTTTTGATAACCTTATTTATTCTCAAAAGCTTTCTGAACTTTTGACCTAAATGTTCCAATTTCTTTGTTTTATATATCTGCTGGTTGTACTTTCTCTGGCATGTATATCTTAAAATTGTGACTTTTCTCACTTTGAGGAGGTGAAATAACTAAAACGGCTCAAAGCAATTGCCTTGACATACCTTTATAACATCACTTTTAAAGCATGACTGAGCACTTTCCCAGCATGACTAAGTGCTTCCTAGATATAGTTATTTACCCAGCAAAGCAGGTCAGTGGTAGCCTGTGGACTCACCTCAGGATACTCACACATATATGGATACAGTACATATGCAAGTGCAGTACAAGACTCTGAGTCACCAGTGACGACACAGTGAACAATATTTCTCACGGGCTACAAAATGCTCACACAAACAAACAAAGGACAAACATGCAGGTTTTATTGTGTCATTGCACGCATGCATAGAGAGCTCTGTAATATCGGAACTGGTCTTGTTGAAGAGGAACAGTTGGTATTGTTAGGACTTATTACACTGTAATATTGTGGGTTGCACCTGCTTGTAAACAGAACAGCAGGAAATCAAAGGAACTGACATTGATGGGCAATGATAGTTTGTATAATTACACAATTTCCAACACTGCCTGGTCAAAAATAAATACTCACTATAATTTTGTTACAGCTCCTTTACTCTAAATCATGGCACACATTCACTGTTGCATTATTTTAGTAAGCTTCTGATAAGTCACAAGATTTATTTCCATATATATACGTTAAAACCGACAACCTCCTTGCTGTGAGGACACAGTGATAACCACTGCACCACTTTTAATACCAACTATTGAACCCTTTCTAATGTGACTGACATATTTTTTACAAACTTTGCTTTTTATTTTCTCGCATGGTAGTTTAAGAAACCAGAAGTTACTTGTTACATCAGTAGAGGTTAAATAAATTGTTGCAAGCTGAAAGAAAATATGCAGCAATTATTCAATAGAATGCTCAACCTTATTTGTTTTTTTGGTTTCATTTTTTTGTATTTTATGTTATGGTCAGGCAGTGTGGTAAATGTATCTCTCCTCTTCTTTTAGTTGGGTCCCCGTAAACCCTGAATTGGATTAAGTAGTTTAAAAAATCAGCGAATGAATGTTAATTGTGAGCTTCAGACAGTTTTGCAGCCTTTTTGGAGGTGGTTTCTATTTTTGGGACTGTATTTAAGCTCATTGTGCTGAGATGAAAAGTGAGCTAAATACACTGAGGAGGATGAAGAGGCACATGAGTTGAGTCTCTGGTGCAAAATCCATTACAGGAGGAAGTTGAGCTGTCCATCTTAAGTACTGAACTACTTTATTTTTGGGCCAACAAAGCACTGCTCTGTCAGAAAGCCCAAGGGGAGTTGAGGTGACAGATGACATTTTGAAATGTGTTATCTTCCAGAGCTCCCCTTTCACATTGAGTGCAGAGGTCACAGCTTTAACATCTGCCAGACAGTTCTGCATCAGTTCCCATGCATGTTTTTTTTAGAACTGCTGACCAGGGTGGGTGCTTATATACATAAGACACCTCTTTGGATTTTTTATCCTTGTATTTTTAATACAATTAAATTTATTTAAAAAAGTATGTTTATATGCAACTCTTATAGTAACGTACTTTGCACAGCCTCTTATCAATGCTAAAAGGATTGAATAGCTTCACTCTCAAAAGGCAATGTTTTTCATGTATTTTGGTAAGAAGTATTTAACCACTTGGTTTAATATATGTCTTAGGCAGGAAATGAGCAAAAGCAAATACAAATAAACAAATACAAATACAAGTACAAATAAAACAACTATTCAATATTCCAACTGTCAAGGTTGCAGGGGAATATGAACTGTTGCTCCCTCCAACCTTTTAAAGTTGAGACAGCCTCTTCAGTACATCACTCCGTGAGAAAGATGCCTCATCCTTTTCCTTGAATGCAAAGGTGTGTTTCTTTTTTTTTCTTCTTTTTTTACTGTATTTTCCGGATTCTTCTAACAAATCGGGCACTCGCTTCATCACCCACCAGGCTGTCATCTAAGCCAATGTAATGGTGGCTCCTGCATTTGGATCCAAATTTTACAATGACAACAACTACCAGATCTGAAATACCTGGTTGACTTTTTTCATCGCTGGAGCTCTCATGCATCTCAGGATGGGAGATCGGATTCAAGTCAAGATTCGATGCAATATTTTTGGTTTCCCTTACATAAGCTATTTAATATGAATTGGCTCAAACTGATCTCTGTGATATGCCGCTAATGAATTGAATTTAATTGCATTGCATTGAATTGGATTGAATTGAATTGAATTGAATTGAATTGAATTGAATTGAATTGAATTGAATTGAATTGAATTGAATTGAATTGAAT
>JBAMHX010000023.1:8327057-8338360 GCA_037177515.1 Pseudomugil tenellus | reverse complement strand
TATATGATACATAATGATACATATTTTATTAAGAAAGTGCACATTGGGTAATGAAGCTCTTTGTTTTTGGACAAGTGGTAGTCGGGACCTGGGAGAGACAGGGAGGGAAAGTGCTTCCTCTTGTCATTAATCCCTTATTTTCTTCTTTGTGCTTCATCTCATCTTTCTCTTCTTTTCTATCCCTTGTTAAAATTAGAGCAGGAAGAGCGGAGCCTCAACGGCATGTCATGGCACAGGAGCCTAATGGCTAATCATCACAGATTGCTACAATAATGGCTAAAGACTGTCTTGGGGTCTGACTTAGGAGTTGGCCACGAAGGCCACTAAGCCAGGGGAATATTTCCAGGCAGTGCGAAAAGGGAGATGTGGCAAAGAAACTGACAACGATATATATCCTCGTAGTTGGTTTTTGTTTAACCCCATGGCTGAAGAGCTAAGCAACTTGTCATGTTTTGACCTTCCTGTTTATTTGAAACAAGTCTCATACACTTAAGTAGTATGAACCCACAGCAGTTAAGATTTCATTTCTCCATTTCCCACGTGTTTGTTTAACTTGTTTCTGACACAGTGAATCTTGCATAGTAAGCCATTATAATGGAGCTGTGTAGCTGGTGGTTGATGATTCTTTTTGCCTCATAAAAGCATAAAACAAACTATCTTGGATGCCCGGGCTAACATGAGAAAATTCATCTTCTAAACCACTTCAAGCAACACAGGGTCGCGGGTAGCTGGAGCCTATTCCAGCAGTCACCGGGCGATAGGTGGGGTACACCTTGGACAAGTCACCAGTCGCCAGGGCAACACAGAAAGACAAACAAACAGACACACTCACAGTCACTCCTGAGGACAATTTAGAATGACTATTCAACCTGACATGCATGTTTTGGGATGATTGGAGCAAGCCAGAGTACCTAGAGAGAACCGCCGCTAACGCCACACAGTAAGGCCCATGTCTGAGTCGAGATTCAAACCGTCAACCTGCTTGCTGTGAGGCTGCAGCGTTAACCACCACACCACTGTGCAGCCGTGGAACAAATCATAAATGGAAATATAGTCATTCTAAGAAACATGCTTTCCAAAAAAGAAGAAAAAAAGATATCTTTGTTCTTGAATAAATTGGATGTAGCCCAGTGGAAAAAAAACCCCAGATAGAATAAGCAAACCTCTAGCTCCTTGCTGCTTTGTTTTCCCCTTTTTACCATAACAATCTTGTGTGTAACCTAAACCAGAAATTGCAGGTTTTATCTTATTTCTAATACATGTGCCAGACTGAAAGACCCACCCCAGACTGTGTAATCTAAGTGCTACTGTTATTCCATGTTTGCTGTAATCTGTGTTTAAATGTCTGGTGTTGTGTGTTTACTGTTCATTTCCTTGTATGTGTGTATGTGTGTATGTGTGTATGCGTGCGTTGGGGAAGGAGTGTTGGTGGAACTCTTGTGCTGTTGTTGGCGCTAATGGGTTCACCAAGAAAAACACTGCTGGCCGTGATGTCAGCAGGGGTGTGAAGGCAACACTAGGGTGTTATGTGAGTCACTATGCAAGAGTATGAATGTTGCAGAGTCCAGGGGATAACATAGTGAACACTTTTGTCAATTTAGATCAACAGGAGTGAGAAGGAGACAACAACACTGCTAAACGGAGAGGAGTTGTTGCTTATGGAGGCTGGAAAGATGAGAAAGAAATGGATCAAGAACAGCGATGAAGAATGGTGGATGAAGTTATTCAGGTCCGTGACAAAAGCTGGACTCCATGGTGATTAAATAGAAAGAAATCGTGTTATATGGAAATGAGATCAGAGAGAGAAACAGGTGAACAATGTAAGGATAAGAGGGTGACTAATGGTGAGAAGGATCGATTCTCAGGTACACAAGGCTATTAATGTGACTTACTAAGCCTGAAATAAGAGTAGGGATGGAGGTTTTGATAGGGCTATTATAGAGAGGGAAAATCTAATTAAATAAATAGAAAGATCTGGTTTTTTTTTTACATCATAACTAAATTAAATGCCGTAAAGTGTTGATTTTGTGATGAATAATGACTATGTCATTTTCAAGGATTAAGAATTACCATAACTTACTATAAAATGATCAAATAAAAATGACAGGAAATGGAAAATACAACACTAACACCACGTGTTTGTGAAAATTTAAGTAATAAAGTTATTTCTGCTATTTTGTCTCAGTAAATATTATTTCTGTTCATGTTTTGCTGCATCAGATGTCATGTTCTGAAATGTTCGCCATTTTAATTTGTGTTCTCGTATGAGTGACAAATACTCTTCAGCTTTATAATTTAATTATCTAATGAAAAAAACAACATACATATATATATTTAATTAGTTGTCCTTTGATGTCACACTGAATAAAAAATGGCAGTGAGATTCACTGTGCCCTGAGCACATGAAAGAAGGAAGAAAAAAAAAACTTGCTGCTTATGACACTTGACTAGCTGCCGATGCATTATGCACAGCAGTATATGATCTATTACAATACAACGCTGCTAATTCACTCTGAGCTATTAATGCACCCATTTCCACAATCGCAGTCCTAATGTTTTTATTCACCCTCACCAATCAAATCAGTTCTCATTACTTTTTTTCTCATTTATTCTTGCTGTTTCTTATTTCTGGGGCATGTTTCTGCCATGCTCAGCTGACATAGAGCTTTACCGACAACTATGACTCAGTGACTGCAATAACAAACGGCCATTTTTTTTCTCTATAAAGATAATAAACCTGATCAACAATGTCCATAGAGATATTCACATGATAGCTGAATAATGTAAAAGAAACAACCCAAACATGCTCCACTCTGAGAACTGCCTCTGAGAAATAAAATGCTCTAAATCTCTTAAACTTATTAAAGTAAACTAAAATGAAGACCTTCATCTTTTTAAAGAAATATTTAACTAATATCACTTTTTTATATTATTTTTTGTGAAATACAATGTCATTAAACAGAAAGTAATATTCAGTAATATCAGTAATCTTCCGTGTGTTTCTTCTTACGTCTCCTTCCTCCATTTATTACTTTTACAGCCGCCTTCACTGCTATCCCTTCATTTGTTTACATGCTGTTGAGCAGTTTTTCCATGTATGTAGTTTTACATTGGAGTTTGCCTGAATTGAAGGCATCTTTATCAGGCACCCATTGAAAAACTTGGAAATGGACATTTTCAATAATAGAAAATAGTTTCTTATTCATAATGTTGAAGGCCTACAAAGGGTCAATCTGATGTCACAACAATTTAAGTCTTCCTCAGCCTCAATGACCTGTACTATGCTTAATATCCATATAATGCATTTGTGGGAATGTAGTATTGGTTCCAGTAGTATATAATCAGTCATGTTTGACTGGGATAGAATGAGCCAAATGGCACCATCACATTTGTTGCGTTTCTATACTGCAGTGATGATTTTTTTTTTTTTTTTTGCCTGTTTGCACTTCTTTTTAACAAAACAATACATATGATAAAAGTACAAAATATAGACATTGGAGTCATTTATGACTGATAATCATAAAACAAATTGCAAATCAAAGAGTTGAACAGTTGTAATTTAACATAACATAACATGCAACATTGTTTGATTTGAATCAGAAACAAAGTTTCATTGGTTGTCATTGCCATATTTCATTTTCTTTAATAAATATTCTCATAATACTGTTAGCTGAATTATAACTAATTGAGATCAAACATAACTGCATTAATCTGTTGATGGCTGGTGTCACAAATCTTTAGGAAAGCACTTCTGGCCTTTGACTTTTTTCACTTTATCTAACTAATTTATTTAATTTATGTTATTGTTCATATTCACTCGTGTTTATGTTTTTATTGTCATAATGTACACTTATTATTCATCTCAATTTGTTTACCTTTATTTGTTTTATTTCACATAATATTATATTTTAATCCAGTTTTTTTAAACGCAGTTTTCACATTTGTTTTTATATTGTCGTTCATTACTTTTGTTCTGGGTTGGGGTTCAAATGAACATATAATATCAACATAATCCTAGTTACTATATTTAGAAAAAGATGTACGTTTATTGATATAACATCAACATGATAAATAATAAATAAGTGGCTGAGAGATTTAGCTGAGAGAGGCTTTGTTGATGGTCAAACTGTAGGTAAATAATCAGGTTATTTGTGCAAATCATGCCAATGTAAGTAGGGGAAACTTTGGAGAAGAGCAAAGCTCAACACACTTAAAGAGCTATGATGATGAAGATGATGTGCATTCAGAAACATTTACACTGCCTTTTAGTAGTTGTCCTGGGAATAATTTGCTTTCATCATCTTCATGTTTTTTAGAAAAATAAAAAGTAAAAAAATACTTACACAACCCAAACGTTGTCATAGCAACTAGTGACTACAGGATATGCTATAGGAGTCGTCAGCATACTTGGTGTCTCTCTGACATATTGGATTACTTGGCTGAAACTGCCTGATGTATAATTCAATATCATATCTTTTACTCTTGTACAGTTGCACCAGCGTCTAGTTTACTTGGCTGAGGCTGAGTTAGGATGAGAAGCTGTGCTACATTTCAGCTGCAGCCAATCTGAGGAAGAGGGAGGAGATGAGCCCTTCTTTTTTATTTATTCAGCTTTAATGTTGGGAGAAGTTGGCTGCACCCATTTTGTCTGTGTGAGAGAGTTTGTCTGCCAGCCAATCAGGGGAACAATGCCATCTTTAGATTGTCTTCTACACAGGAGAATTTAGCTGCTAAGATTGAATAGCTGTACACCTACCAGCAGAGGAGAACGGAAAGGAAGATCACAGTGTATAAAGGAGGCTTTGACAGAAGTGTGTCTACTTAAGGAGGTTGTTCTCCTTCATTCTTGTTTTCTTATTCATTGTTATGTTGCACCACTACGCTGTTCATAACGGGGAAAAGCCACTTTACAGGATCGCTTTATCAGAATCAGTTTGCAGATCACGCATGTTTTGATGTCTTTTTATGTTGTTATATTTAGCCCAATGCTGTGCTGGCCTTTTCTAACATGTGCTGTGATTTGCTCGTCTGCTACGGTGTGATCTCTGCAGCGTGTGGTGAGAAGTCTATAATTCATGGACATATGCAGTCTTCCCTTTGAAATATATCCATAATTGATTCTGCCAGCCCCAAGTTAGAGAAAATAGTTCGGGCACACTATCCATCTCTGAAACTCACTTTTTCCGGCTGTGTGTGCGTGTGTGCATGCTTTCTGAGCATCTGGGTGTGTACACTCATGTGAAAAAGACTTGGGAGAGGTTGGAGAAAGACTCCTAATGTGAGAAAAGAGCATGGCGCAGTGCAGTGTAAAGTGCAGTCTCCCTCTCTCTTTTTCAAATGCATCCCTCATGGGCTTGTGAGGAAAACAAAGGAGCTTTACTCACCTCTCTCCCCTGCTTCCTCCCCACCCACCCCCTTTCTCTCTCCCCTTTCCCATCCCTCTTTTTCTCTCCTCCCTCTTTATTTCTCTGGCTACATTTCTGTCATTTTCTGTTTTTTTACTCTGGCTCCCTATTTTCTCTGACTCCCTGCTTTGCCGTGTTGCTAAAAACAATCCTCCGTCAGTGGTTTGGAGCCATTGGACCCCTCTGAATGGATTTGCCAATATGCTCATTCGATTTATCCTTTTTATTTATTTATTATTTATGTTTTCTATGCAGTGAACAAAACTGTGATGCTATGTTCTGGGGAACATTTGGTGGCCACCTCCACCACAGGCCACCTTAGGTCAGTGATGCCACTCAACGCTATGATGCAACTTAAAGTAACTCACTGGAGGATGGTTGTATGATGCATGTTGTGTCATGATGCTTTAGAGTTTTTGGAAAATTATTCTCTGGTTTATGTTGCTGGTTAGTTCTTACAGTTTTATTTCCCATTGGACTGTTGGTTTTTCCTCAAAAATCAAGTTAAAACAAATTTGATATAAACATGCACTTTCCCCTGCTGGTGATAGAAACATTTCACATGAATGCCTTGTTAATGCCTTCTGAGCATTCTCTGGCTACCTCTTGGTTCTTCACTTCACTAAATGTAAATATCCACTATATCACTATCTGTGATGGGATTTAAAATCCAAAATGTTTAGTGGGTCTTGTGATTTCTCTTCTGATATTTTCATAGTAATAGTATAAATAACCTCAGCAATATCCTTTTATTGGACAGTTACCAGAGCATCTTATAATATTGTTCTCTCTGATCTCAAATTGCACAATGAAACAGTAGCTTTTACTATTCTATGTTACATTGAAACGTACCTAAATTATGTCATTTGTTTCTGTTACTAATTCATTCCTATCAATGTGCATCTGTGCTTCTAAGCAGGTGCTGTTACATTTTCATAAGCTTGCAACAAATCCAACTACCTGATTATTCCATGATGTTTAAAAGAAAATATATGATTAAAACACATCTTTATTGTGTTTATTTGTGGTTCAATGCTGCATCATCATGTTCTACAAAGAAAAGTTGATTGACTTATATAACGACGATACTGGGGACCCTTTTGTACTTCAGAGTCTTGTTCAAAGACCTTTCAGAGGCTGAGTAATGACTCAGTGTTAGGGAGTGTAATTCTAGAGGTAATACTGAGGCTAGTTTGGGTGTTCATCAGCGTATGCTTGAGAGAAAGATTGGGCTGATGGCCCACTGAGGTAACGACTCCATCTGTTCCACTCGCACACACCATTAGAACCACAGCTGGAGACACACCTCTGCATGTCTGTATGTTTTTGCCTTTTTTTTCATTGTCAGGTACGAGTGGTTCATTATCATGAAAGACAAATGTGTTAGCTGACAAGAAACTGTCAACAATTGAAAAAAAGTGCTTAATGAAATCAAATGGAAAGATAACGAATTTAGACAATACCTGTTATGCATCTCTTGGTTTTAATTGTTAATGTCCCTTCTGTCTGATGTTGGAACAGCTTGATGCATATTTTCAGCATCATTTGGCTCTCTCTCTCTCTTTCCTGCTGTCTCTGCATCTATTTTCTCTCTTTCGCTTGCATTATCAGTATAGTTCTCCTCCTCTTTGTTAGCAGGTTTATGTCATTGTTTACTTGTTATTTTTTCTGCTCCTCTTTTTATCACCCCCTCCCTCCTCACTTCTCTGGCCTAATTTCCTGCTTTTCCTCTCTGCAAAGCCATTGCATTTTCATATCACCCCACCTGCTTGCAGATCTGCTGCAAGCAGCATCGATTTTGCACCCATTTATTTCAACACGAAAGTGCAAGTTGATGTTTCAGATATGAACATAAGCAACATATTTTTGAGACACACCTTTTCTGCTTTTAAAATAGTCCTTCATGCATATTTACTGCATTGTTCTTCAACATGAGTGGATGCTGATTGTTTTAAAATATGTTGGTGTCCTAATTTGTTGTATAACTCAGCTTTGAGGTTTTTAAAGGTGATTTAAAAGAACTCTTCTTCATTGACCATTGCATCGCTCAGCAATACTGAAACTTAATTTGAGGTAGAAGCTCAACAAACACCTATTTATAAATCATTCTAACATAGTTTTAGGCAATGGGCATTTTTAGATTCCTAAAAGTGAGGGTTGAATTAAAACTGTATAAAAATATTTTAACATCTACCAAAGCAGAAACAAATCAATAGGCTCAAGTTCTATATTGAATGTATCAAATATGCCCGATACTATTCAACATGATATCAAATTGTTCTATAATGACCAATGAGAAATTGAGTAAAAATTGCCATAGACTTAGGTCCTGTACTTGGGATTTTCTTTGTAGTTTTGCTTCTCACAGAGCAGACATCAGACTCACCCACCCACCCACAGACATGTTGTTGTATCAGACATGACTGGAAAGAAGCGTAGAGAAAGCCAAATTAAGTATGTGCGCTGAAAAAGTACATAAATGTTAGACATACGACTTGATCCAGAAGAAAAACAACACTGGATCTGCATGGGGTATATAAACATTTGGTAGTTATCTGCAAACGATGCTGCAAAACCAAATGTGCTACACCACACGAAATCCACTAAGACAGCAAGGACATGCTCTGCTTAAAACTTAATTCATTCATTTGCTCGTTCGTTCATTCATTCATCCCGTTAAGGGTTGCAAGGAAGCTGGAGTCTATCCAGGTGAGAGGCAGATTACACCCTAAACAGTCCACCAGTTCACAACAGGGCCATCCAAACTTTACACTTCCCATTCTTATTTAATGTAAAATGAATCACTGTCTGCTTCACAGAGCCCATTCTGAATATACTTCACTTGCTTATTTAGGTTATGGATACAAGCAGCGAGAAAAAGAAGTTGGTATCACTTTTTGTTGTTTTCATGCGCCCCCTTTCCATCTGACTTAAAGTCTTATTTCATACCTCTAACCCCTTTTGTCAGACTTTATCCCCTCCTCTTTTATTTCTTCCTGCAGCCTTCTCCCCTGTAAATCACATACACACACACTTACACACAGTTGTTTGGCAGACAGAAGCCCTGTGGTTTTAGTGCTGACTCTGCCTTTATTGCAATATCTTTATTGTTGAATAATTCACTGCAGACATTAGGATCCGAAGGGAGACACACATGCAAGGTGCATTTTCATTCTCCAACGGATGTGTTGCATATGCCCACACGCAGACACATACAGGCACGCATGTGTTAGCACACCCAGGCAAAGACAAGTGCGAACTGATGCAACACAGTAGGCATTCACAAGCGAATGACAAACTGCACTTCTTTTCCTTTTCCTTTCGTAAACTGGGACAATAGGGAGATTTCATTACCCAGTGTAAAATGCACGGCGGTTTAACAGTCTCATAGTACATCAATCCTTCCATACCCACACCTCCCCATGCATCCCTCGTTTGTCATCATTGTAAGTTAATTACCCCATGGAGCTGCTCATTTTCATGCATGGAGCTTTGTGTGTTTGCTGTGTATGTCTCAACTTTACAAAGCCTATACTTCCAAGTCTGAAGCACTGTGTGTGGATTGTTCTGATTTCACGGAGTCCAGCTTTCATTTGATTAAATTTTTCCGCTATTAGTGTCTGTCATCATCTGTGTGCAAAATAAGGACCAAATGCACCAGCTTCCGCCTAGCCTGGTTAGCATAAAACCCCAAAACGTCCAAATCAGCAAGTCTTGCTGCTAATGACACCCTCCTCCTGTGAGTCTATCTCACACATGGCGTCTAAATACAATTTTTAGGGTTGCAGGTAGGTGTGTGATGGTAGACTTATGCTTTCTTTGTTTAAACTAGAAAGATAGAAGGAAAAAAAGGGGGGCGGTATATGCTGAACAAACAAAGTCTCTGTTAAAGGGATACACTTTTGGCAACCAGGTTTGTTAAACCTATAACTTCTTAAAGACCATGATAGAGTGGGAAAATTAAACAGTCTTCATGCATATCGTAGTACTGCTTCTTATTGAACAGCATATGAAGAGTAAAACTAAACCAGGCCAGTTGATAACCATTCTATTACCTCTTTGATAGATATATGAATTAAAGGAAATTCTTTTATTGCCTACAAGCTGGTCTTGCACAAAATGTTTAGGGAGTTATATTCGCTTCAGTTTGTAGCTGTAGCTGACTAGCTTTAAATTGCCACGTTTAGCATCTATCAAAGAGCAAAATAAAGACACAGACGTCTGCTGCAAAGTTCTGCAGCTTGTCAGGTACTTACTGCAGTTGTTTTGAATAAACCCTGGAGGAAAGATGTGAAAAAGTACATTGCATTTTAGTACTCTACCAAGCAAAAAGTTGACTTGCCAGTCTTCATGTTTTATTCATTATCAAGCATTTTCTCAAAAAAAGAAGAGCTTCTAATCATTGATTTTTATCTCTATGTCCCCTGTACTTCACTTAAAAGAGAGATGTACCTCTGCAATACTTTGCCTTTGCTTTACATGTCAGAACCTATATGTCTCTTTCTCCTTTGCACATTTTAATATTTCTGAAGGTTTGTCTCGCTTCCTCCCTCTCCCTCATACCATCATCTTTCTAATTATTGCTGAAGCCACTGCAAGACCCAGAATGTGTTCCAGATGAAATTGCCAAAGCAGCATAAGATATCTATCAAGGCTCACCAGCATCGCAGGAGCAAAGAGAGCTTCTTATTAAATCACATTAGTTCCATCGATTTCTGTGTTGGCTCGCTCGACTTTTTGTCTCTTTCACCAAATGAGCTTTTAACTCCTGGCTGGCTGTAGCATTACTCAGTGTATTACTGTAGACAGACTGTATTGGTACAGTACCTTTGAGCTGCACGGGGAGGAAAGGGTAGCTTAGTAAAATGTGGTCAGAGTGCTTCATTTTCAAAGTTTTGAGCTGATTTGCTTCTTTGTTTTGTTTCTCTCTCTCTCCTAAGTTGCTGTTATTCAACTCTTAATATGATGGCAACATTGAAGATTTCAGTTTTTGATTAGGTTCAAGCCCTTTTCACAATCTTATAAGGAAATCCATTAAATTTGAACGTATTTATAGCCAAAAACACTAATCATAGACATACACAGAAGTTGGCTCTTGGGGCCAGAGCTTTAATCATGTTTAGGTGTTCTTGTGGATTATAGATGCTGTAATGTGCACATCTCGATTAAATAAGGTTTCAAGGACTTAGTGCACTTAAGTGCTGAGTAAGGTGGTCGCACAGTGGTTGTGTTCATCCATTTTTGCCTCTTACTCTGTATCACATCCCTGTGATTGCCTCGTTTATTCATTTACACCATCACACACACATACACACACATCTGTTTGCAATTTACAGGCACTGATGATTACTCCGGTGGGAGATCACAGCAGGTCAGGTGGGACAAGCTGAGTAAAAGATCAGTGAATGACAGATGTACAAGTCTTGTTGTATTGTCAGACACATCACTGAGAAGCCTGGCTGTGCTATTCCCAATGATGTGGAAATCAATAGGAGTGCAATCAATGGGTGTTCTTTATTGACAAACCAAGCAGGCTAGCAAGGCCCCAGCTGACCCTGTGAACCAATACAAACTAGGAAAAGCCAGGCTGCTTCCCACGTAAAGTGAGTACTTTATGCAAGAACTAAGATGCAGAGTGTGAATTCACAAAATCGTTACGAAGTTAGAAAAGCTTTATTTATGTGCTGAGGTGTGCATTTTTTTCAGGTAGACATTAGCTTAGATTAAAATCTTTACAATAACAGGGGTTTTGACTACTCTGCTTTTTAGAAACAACACAAAAATGCTGTTTTTGGCAATTAGCCAGGATTTATGTGCTAATATGTATCTTTTTCAAGCTTTTCACATTTTCCTTCCACTTGTGAAAGCACATTTTACTGTCTCATGGTAATATATATA
>JBAMHX010000023.1:8316788-8327035 GCA_037177515.1 Pseudomugil tenellus | reverse complement strand
TGTGTGTGTGTGTGTGTGTGTGTGTATAATTCTTTGTGGCATACTGATGTGAATAGTTTTCATTATAATCTTCTGCAGAACAGAAGATGAAAAACAGCTTAATTCATAACTATTATGTTTAGCAACTTCTCTCAGAAACAATATACGAGAAAAGCTAACGGATGGATGAAGGGAACTTCTCTCAGATGCATAAATCTTTTGGAGCAATGATAGGAATGGAAGGAACAGAATGAGACAGCTCAAACATAAATGCTGATCGTGAATGAACAAAGTTAAGAGGTCGATAATACTTCTGATGATGGTTCTCTGGATCAGGAAATGGTAGAAATTAGAACAAAGCAAATAGTGCTACTACACAACGCAAACGGGAAATAACAGCAGAAGGGTTAAAAAACAAACCAAAACTGGAATGAAACACATTGGACTAAAATTTGATGATCTCCATCATTTGGTAGTTTTAGAGGTTTCGAAACCAGACTTTAGGAAAACCCCGGAGATCTCGATCATCAACAAATTAATAACAAAAAAGAAAAATAGCTGTCGGACGTTACAGATAACCAGTGAGTTCTGAATCGCTCGGAAAGTGTGAAGTTTACTAACATCATCTTTGTTTAAAAACAATTAAAAGTAAATTAGCAGTCACTAGATAACGGCAGCTAGCGGGGTAACAAAAAAAAGTCACGTCCCAGGAAATGATAATTGAGCTGACCATGACATGCATCAGTATGTCCATTTAATATCTTGGAAGTTACCTATGTTTTTATTGTGCCTGGATTGTTTTTAAAATAAGGTCTTCATATTTTCAGCAGCATATATTCCTGAGACTGTGTGCATATTTGTACTCTCACAAAGCATATTCATGCACTTCCTACAATAAAATGTATCAGACAGTTGCACTGCATATCTGGCTCCTGGCAACATAGCTCCACGTAGCTCCTCGATTGCACTGACATCCTTGTCCCCTTTCTTGCTGCTCCACCTTCCAGCTCACTTTCAGTATCTTCCTCATGTCACATCATCCTCTGTGCTCAACAGCTGCCTCATTCCCTTTGCTACTTTTCCAACATCAAAGTTGCTCAGCACTTGTGACCCCTTTTACTTGCCCCCTCCATCATTGCAACGTACCTGTCTTCTTTATATCACTTGACCCATCATCTGCTTCTCCCTCTTGAGACCTGGAAGACAGAGAGGATGGAGTTTAAGGATGATTTCACAGTAAGAAGAGGAAATCTGAGGTAAAAGAGGAGGGAGACATCTTGATGGGCATCACTAAGGAGGAGGGAAGGCCTCCGCATGCATCTTTATTAATTAGGCTTCTATCACAGCATGCTAGAGTGAGCCATGATAATTCAAATAGTTTATTCTTCCTTGAACTAGTCATTATTCACAGATATTTGTCATTTCAATATTAATTCATATTGTTGGTATTAATGGACATTTGTAGTTTATGCAGTGTTTGGCAGAATGGGGCCAAGTAGTCTTAAAAGCAATGCCTTTTTATCTATTGGTATAAAAGCTTGAGCATATTTTGGGTATGACACTCTGCTTGCACTGTATGACAAGTAATTTGATAAGATCTGGCATTCCCCATGGCAGCCATTACCCATCTTTCACTCAAGCCTGTACAGAAATAAAATGAACGGAAAAAAATTCTTGTATTCCCCCTTGGCACAAACTTTTGAATCCTAAACCCAGATGCAAAGCAAAGAAAGAAAAACACCAAAATATATATATAAAAAAATGTTGAATGGAAAATACTAAGCGGTGCTCCCGGAGCAGCAAATAAAACCTTTGATTTATATTTCTTAATGGTAGTGTCTGTAAACACATGTTTTTGATGTGAGAGCATCTCTTTGTTATCAGTAGATTAAACTCCTTCAATATGTTTCATCACCTGTCTTGAATAAAGCATGTGGTGAACATTAAAGGAGAGATAGAATTAGATAAAACTCCTTTTCTTTGTTTTTCGCTTTGCTGTTGACAGCTACTTCTCCCCAGCAGTTTCCTTAATCTTATGAAAGAAAGAAGTTAATGATGCGGTCAATACTTTTTTTTATTGTCTCATATCTGGTGATCTCTATCTTCTCCCTGATGTTCTTAATTTATTCTTAATTAGAAATTTGAAAAAAAAATATAAGAGCTTATGCAATGTGACAGTCATTCATTTTCCATTCAGGGTAGCTGGAGCCTGTCCCAGCAGTCGTTGGGGGAGAGGCAGGGTACATCCTGGACAGGTTGCCAGGGCAACACAGAGAAATGAAAAACTAGACAAACAAATGGTCACATAATGATGTGACATTAATTTGTCAAATAAATCCAGACTATGTCAGAAGTATTTGCTATATGTGTGGTAGTATGAGCTCTAAAGCTCTACATCTTCTCTTGGTTGTTAGTAGTATGCTCCAAGGCTCTTTAAATATATCAAATATTTAAAGAGCCTACCTTGTGGGAACAAATCTTAGTAAAGAAGCTGTTGTGATGTGCCTCAGTGGTATTTTTTTCCTACCAAAATATGTAACAGACATTAATAAAGACCCTGGGAATTTGTGTCAGCTTGTGAGAAAAAGGCTTAATACATCTTCTCTATATTAATTTTTAGAGGAATTACAGTATATGTTCAATTTTGTTGTAGATTTTGTCTTTTTTCTACACTTAATCATACTAGATAAAACTGCCACACTAAATAAACAACCGTTAATTCATTCTCTGCTTTGCATTTGTATGGAAACAAGAGTCTCAAGTTTCACACTTTCCATGTATACAATTTAATTAAATGCATGTTATGGGCTATTAAGCCTACATTGAGGCTTAGAGTGCTGTAGGTGTTTCAGTTATATAAGAATGAGATCACAACTAAGTAGGTTATTATCCCTTTCTTTCCACAAACACGCAAGGTACACTTCCAACATTATATTGGTTCAGACTATCTCTGTCTTTTCCATGTGCGTCCTTTTCTATAGAAACTATCCCTCTTTCTATGTGTAGATAAGAATGTAAATATATGCCAGGTCTTCCTTTGAGATACTAGAGTGTAAAAATCCTCCTTCCATAAGTGGCAGAAACACCAGTGTGCGCAAGACGGCTATGACACTTGGAAGATCGACATGCATCGACTGAAAAGTGTGTAACATTAATCTTAGCGTCTTCTACTTTCCCATTGCTTCTGTAATGACTGATGAATGTGTGTCTCGTGCAAACATGTGAAACTATAAGTGAAGTGTGACAAAACACAAACAGGACACTCCAATGTTCTTTTCCTTCAACTAAAGTAATGAGGATTTGGATAAACTGCTGGTTCCACAGCCAACCAGAGAAATAAAACAAAATATGTGGACAAATGCCCAATCTCTTGTAAGCCATTGTGACTCTTCAGTGACTGGGACCAGAACTGTAAGAATAGGGCTAAATATTACTGATGCCTGATTGCCTTTATCTGGATCATTATCATAAATGTATTTAGTTGTCTAACAATTACTCATAATGGAAAGATTATTTTATATGGAGTTGTTTCATTTGCAGTGAGTATGCAAATTTGTGTATTTAGCCGACACTCTTTGCCCCTTGTTTTGGTTTATTAGGGAAATTTTGTCCTTTACAGATTGATTGAATTATTTTTTTCTCCTGCACAGTAATAACACGATTCAGATTATTTATGCTCAATCCATCACCCTGCGCTACTGACTGAGATTTCAGGAACAATGGCTTTTGCTCTGAAAATAAATATTCTCTTTATTGTATTTCAACAGTTTTTATCCCAAATCAGCAAAATCAAATTCTGTTTTTCATCTTTTTGAAAATGTAATTATTAATAGGTCTATAAATCCTGAAACAAGAGCTAACTTTACCTTTGTTTCCCATCCAAAGAGAGTTCATAGGTCATAGAGGCAGGGACCGTTCATCATCCTGCAGTTGGTAACAGCAGCATGTACTCAGGACAGATGTGATGTTTCATAGACATGCATGCTTCTGTTGGCACGCACCATATTTCCTCTCTGTAAACTAATGATGTTAAGGTGGGAAACTTGTACATACATCGCCATGTGTGCACATTTATGTAAAATGAAAAATATTGTAGTTTTATATGCACAGATACAGCTGTGCTGAGCTGTTGCACTAAACATCACAGATAAGAATGCATAAGGAATGTGTAGTTACCACTTTTCACCACTAGAGGCTCTCTATTACTCACATTTGAAGTCCTGCACAGACCAATAGACTGGTGCAGGCTGCACACGGCTGGTGCACAGTGTAGTCCAGAATAATATTTGAGCTTGACTCGTCTCAGCTGCATCCTGCATCCATCTTGATGTGCCAAATTTAGCATGCCTGATGGCATATTGAATCCTGAAGATGGAAACTACAAACACAGGTCAAGAGGCACAAAATACAAATCCATGGTGCATGTCGAGTATCATGATGTCAATTTCGTGTTATAACTGAAATGTTTACAATGATCCCTCATAACGAATCTGTGCCTGTATATATATANNNATATACAGTTTGGACTTATTTTAACATATTTTTGCACACATTTAGATACCATATCACTGCAAATCTTTCATTAAATGCCTTTTTACTTAACTGTTTTCATTTTTTCTGCTAAAGTAATGAAGAAGTTTCTTTCAGTTATATCAGGATAAAATAAAGTATCAGACATATTTGCTGTACATTTAATCTGTAATTATTATGTAAAAAAAGCCCCTAGCATTCAAACAGTTGGCAGTCAGTATGAGTAGTTTTGTTTTTTCCCTCGAGTGACTCAAAGTGAATGAAACGACTGTTTTCTCTATCAAACAAGTACTAAACTGCAGCTTAAACATCTGCTCTCAACAGTCCTTTAGCATTTGGAGTCGAGTCATAGGCAACTCCGTCTTTGATTTTCTGGATCCTTTAACTGAATCCTTGCCTTTGAACTTGATTCTTTCTCTGTGGGTTTGAGATTTTGTCAGCAAGAGAAGCTCTGAAATTAGTGTATGGTGATCCGTACACCACCTGTGTCGCTGTTAGACCTGCACTGCACTGAATCTGCTCACTTCATTAGGAAAAATGTTTTTCATTTTTTTTGTTTTTTCTTGGTTGTGTAATAATTTCTTGTCTTGCCATTTGTGGTTGCTATGATTTGTTTGCCTGGAGGATACTTAGCTGCATACTCTTTGTAAGGTTTAGCTTTTTTGTTGTCTGGATATCAAAGCTGATTGACCACACTTGTAGTGTTTCAAGCTAATCTGTTCCTTTTGCTGTTTTTGCTGTATTGTTTTTAGGCCACGTTCTGGGACTTTGGATGAGTCCACATACCCTGCAATCTGTTCTTACTTCTATAATTATAATGTCTTTGAAGTTTCAAACTGCAGTTATAGATGTAGACATATAGCAGTGGCATGTTTAATGTGTTATTTAAATGTATTTTTTTTAAGGATACTGTTAAATTATGCTTATAAGTTATTACCAGAGCTTATTAAATACCTTTAATTCACCTGTTAGCAGTTCCATACAGAAACATCCTTTTGAATCACAGTACAGTAGTATTTATGTTTCAAACACCCAGACTTTGTTCTAATAATTAAAAACAGTCTCAGGAAATAGTTTGTATTCAGTGTTATTTTTTATGCCATGTATTAAAAACATATATCTTAAACATTTGGAAAGCAGGAGTAGAATCCCTTAAAAAGCATCTCTATCTTATCTGAAGGTGGCACCCTTGAGAAAAAGGAAAAATCCAATGAAACAAAGTCCAGCTTTAATCCAAAACCTGAAACCTGATGCAGGACCTTGAGAGATGTAGGTGATCCTCTTGTTGAACCATTTGCTGTTCACTGAAGCCTCATCACAAATGGTCTCTGTGGGAGGATCACTGTCAAATAGGCGTTATTAAAGACAGGAAGTAGGGGGAAAAAGGCTGAGGTATGCCCAATGACACATGGACCGGACTGAAAATCATTCCCGAGTGATGAATCTTCCCCAGACCCTGAACCACAGCATTAGTGAAGCAATGTGGGATGGCAGCAACATCCAAAGAAGAGCTTTTTGCAGTCCTTCAAGAAACCTGAAGAATTATCCTCAAGACTACTTTTCAGAAATTACAATTCAAAGTGTAAGAAAGTTCATGCTATGTTGAAGAATAAAGGTGTTTATGCTAAATAATGAGTTGAAAGCTTTGAGAAACAATAATGGCCATGATCCATTTTTACTGTTTTATTACGTTTGTGCTAGTTTGAGTGAGTCCCTGCAAATGTTTTTCTCTGCAAATGTAAGAAAATGACTTTTTTACTTTCTTTTTCAATCAGCCAAACATACTCATGAAACATCCAAAATAAATCTATAAAAACATCACATTTGTAGTGAGCCTGAACAGCTTCACAGAATGACGGCATAGCTGCAGCATGTACATCTGCATCTTCTCGGTGTGCTGTGAGAAGTTTCAGGGAACACCCGGGTTCTGCAGCTCTGCAGTGCTCAGTTTCATATGAATATCGGCAGTTATCTATTGTGGTTGAACATTTTTCAGGTGATGTGTGTGCTCAGAGGGTAGATTATGTGACCCAGCGGTTGCTGCTTTTATCAGACAGCTCTAAGCCCGTGTCTGTTTGTGTTGCACCAGATAACGTGTTTGATGCTCTTTCTGCCAATGCCTCACACGTTTGAAGCTTTCATGTCTGTTTTATACATGTCTGCGTCTCCTGTGAGTGTGAGAGAGAGGAGGATTGTGGGTGCGACTGGGTTTGTTGCGCTGCTCTCTGCCGCTGTGCTCGGAATGCTGATGTGTCATGCTGCAGCACTGCCCCACTTATCCAGCTAACCTCTCTTCCCTCCCTCCTTGCCTTCCTTCTTCTCCCCTCTGCTGTGTTGCTTTCTTTCCATCACATTCTTGCTTTTCCATCCTTTTGCCAGATCGCTCTCCTCATCCCTTTATCTCCTCCCTTCATCCTTTATTGTTCTGTCTGCTTTCTTCAGCCGTACAGTCACATCACCTTTATTTCTTCTGTCATCTGCCTTTTCTTTTCGTAGGTGCTTTAACAGTAGTCTGCTAATGTGCTTGTGTGTGTGTTTGTGTGCGTGTTCATATGCTCTTATTGAAGGTGTGTGAGTAAGACACAGAGTGCATGTTAGTTGTGTTGGATTTCTTTGTCCATTTACAGATGTTGATGAAGCGAAAAGCACACCGGCCCACCAACAAGGACCTCCCGCCTGTCGTTTTTCTCTCACATGCACACACACTCACACACACACATACACAGAACAGCTCTGTTCTTATCAACCAATCACATCAACCCCATCCACTCACATCAACTAGCTATTCGAAGAGCTATAGCCTGTGACAGCCGCAGCCCCCGGCAACCCACATATGTCCATGCCAGAAAGCGGAGGCTAGCGCTGCAAAGCTGTCTGTGTGTTGGCAGCATCTGTCCCTCTGCTGAGCAGAGCAGGATCTATGATAATGAAATCTGACCACACTCATCTCAAGATGTAAATACAGAAAAATAACGCACTAATGTTGATTTTGTCCTACGACAACTGCAATCTCTGGTGAAATAATGTCAGGGAACATCTGCCTCTGGTCATATGGAGCCATGGATAAGTGATACTGAATTTATTGGGTAGGATAATGAGCTCTGATTGAAGAGAAGATAGCAGAAGATAGTGTATTGTGTGTGTGGCATTGTCAGTATCGCGGAACGCCTGCCACTGTGACTGGTGAGGGTTTAAAAGGATCAGAGATGAACAAGACTGTTACAACGCAGTCCATGCATAACGCATGCTGCCAAGACCTGAGACTACTTTAGAGGACATTTTCTACTGGGTTGCTGGAATTTCGCTTTCCGCAAGGATTTCCACAGATCAGCCTCACACCTCCAAGCTGAAGGGTTTCTCTTCAAACTAAATTTAACCTAAATTTTCCAAACTTTACTATTTTTTTTTTTTTTTGCAGATGATTAAAACACATATCAACTTAAATCAATGTAGTAAAAACAAAACAAAAGTCATGACTACTAATTCTGAAAAAAGAGTCATTCTAAATAGGAGCCTTTTCCCTAAAGATATTCTCAATATTGAAGTAATTTCTCAATTAGCATGCTGCACTGGATTTGTAAAATATGAATGAATTCAGTGTTTTGCTAAAGGGCTCCTCAACTCTTCTATCTACTTCTTTTACTTATAGGTAGACCTGTCATAATTAACAAATAACAACCAAAAAGACAATCTTTATATATAGTTCTGTATCTAAATTACTGTTATCCTTAATTGAAATTATACTAAATTAATGAGGAAAATTGATTCAATAAACACAAAGAAATGTCATTATCTAGACTGTGTTCCTTACTGGTCAGTAATGTATGACCACATAGTTAGTATCACAGATTTAGATTAATTTAGATATTTGCAGATTTATAGACATATGTAATCCACCTTGTTACACATTAAAAAAATATTGAAAGGAAAATAAGTCCACCCTTTAGTTAATGAAATAATATCACTTCTTAGTGCCAACCAACTGCACGGTGGTGCAGTCGGTTAGCACTGTGGCCTCACAACGAGAGGGTTGCTGGTTCGGGCTTCTGTGTGGAGTTTGCATGTTCTTCCTGTGTTAGCGTGGGTTCTCTACGAGTTTTCTGGCTTCCTCCCACGTCCAAAGACATATTCACCTTGGGGATAGACTGATTGGAGACTGTAAACTGCCCGTAGTGTTGACCCTGTGATGGATTGGCGACCTGTCCAAGGTGTACCCCGCCTCTCACCCAATGTCAGCTGCAACTGGCTCCCCCTATTGTTGTCCCACTCTCATTCTCTCCTCAGGTTTGGTGGAAAGCTGGAATGGTGCATGCGGCCCATACATTGATATTGTCCACGAGCTCTGTAGTTATCACGGCACATCTCACTGACTTTTTGTCTTCTGGGACACTTAAAAGCAAGAAAGAAAAAAATCAAGTAATTTGGAAATGAACCATCTTTCATCCTCAGGTAGAGATCCGTTACTTGAATTTGCATATAGCCATAAAACTGCTCAGACGTGGATCTTCTTTTATTCACTCCATGTCTTACAAAATAGCTGAAGAAAATGGTGTGCATGTGTGACCAAGATTCATATCACAAAACAAAAGGAAGTGCTTTTTTGTTAGTCACAGCATCATTCAGCGCTGCGAGGCTGCATAATAACCGGCTCTTAGATAAGACTTTGATATGCCTGAGAGAGACGTAAAGCTACTTGAAGATTGGATGAACTCAGAAACATCTAAAGAAACCATGAGGAGAAAATGGCACACACCAAACACACACACATATCTTTGTTCGCCTATTGTGTTGCCTCCTTGTGGCAAAAGCAGCGTGACAGTGTTTGGTATCAACCAAGATGTGTAATCCACTCTATGGGTGTTTGTTTAGGTGCTTTCAGGGTGTGTTGTGTTTTCGTGTGTGTCTTACTTGCAGAGCAAGTGCAGTGTGTAAAGTAATTACTCCGGCAATAAAGCCTTCCTTTTTGTTTTCACACCTGACAAGGAAACATTTTTTGTGCCACCATTTTGTTTTTGTTTTTTTTCTTTAATTATTTGCAGGTTTTTTCACCTCTAAAACTGACATTTACAGACTTAAGGTGGGGAGTCTTTAAAGGCAGATGGTAAAACTAGTCTTAACTGCTTGTGTTGTACTCTGTCAATTACCCACAATTCTTCCACAAACTACTTTTCAGAAGCTTGTTCATCATAATACTGGATGCTTGGAACGTTTTCCTCACTTGTTGCCACTTTATTGACGAGTTGATGAGACTGCACAGTTATGAAAGCGATTGCAGATTTGACAAACATTGTCAACTCATTACACTTTGAATTCAGCATCAGTCTGCCTGCCTCCATTCTAATCAATTCCCTGTAGCAGAGGGAGTTCGATTTTCCCTAACCAGTCTCTAGAGGCCAGTGTATGAGCATAGCATCACTATAACTCCATAGATGTCTATACCGCCACTCCTAATACCACTCCGAGTAAAATTTATAAATAAATAAAACATCTTAGCATGCTATTATATTCATCATTTAATAGCCATGTCTCTGGAGTGGCCACAAAAAGCAAAAACTGCCCAATTAAAGCATCCCTGTCTGAGTGCACAGCATAACAACCCTGAATAACTGCAGTGGTATTCCAGCCCAGGTTGCTGCTTTGCTCCTGCGGCAAAATTGATCTTTCATATCGCAATTGTCACTTCAGTCTCATGTCACACCATGAAATGAATATGTTTCTCAGCAGCTGGAATACTTTGG
>JBAMHX010000023.1:8289185-8300950 GCA_037177515.1 Pseudomugil tenellus | reverse complement strand
CTTTCCTTTCCTTTCCTTTCCTTTCCTTTCCTTTCCTTTCCTTTCCTTTCCTTTCCTTTCCTTTCCTTTCCTTTCATCTCAAACTAATTCCACTAATGGGAATTTACCTGTCAGCTCTAATTTTAAAACCATGTGTAATGATGAAGGCACTCTCAAACTCTTTAACATACTTTTGAATAAATCCCAGTGGATTATCCCAAGTCCTTGTACTTGTACAAAAAACATCAATGGCTACCTTTTAAACCTTGCTGGATGCACGTGTTTGTGACCCAGTTGAGTCTCTCCCCCTCTGTTGTGTGAGCAGTGATCCACAGATGCTCCTTTCTACTCACGACTCAAGTCAGAAAGTATTACTGTCCTTAGTCCTCATCGAAGAGACCACAGAAAAGCTGCATGAGGATGGCCGTGCGCCTACGACATGCTCAGCACCACCCGATGAGTAATGTTTGTTTTCCATCGCATTTGGTTGTTAATTACAGTACATGACTGTTTGCCCTTTCAGGATATGCTGCGTAGAGTCAGAGTTCTCTTTGTTATTATTTCCCTTCATTTCCACTCTTCACAGTGTGTGAAAGTATTGTAATGTTTTAAGAGATGTATTGAAAGATTAGTCTGTTATTGTAAATAACAGGAAGCATGGAATTACCACTGTGCACTGTTTAAATCTGCAACCTTTCCCCTCTTTATATGCATTCCCTACAGTATGTCTCGGTTACTGAGCAGCTTTGATTAATGCGCTTTGAGTTGCCAAAACAAGTTACATTTTATTTTCACATTATGATGACTCGGTATGTTGACATAGTTTTGTGCAAAGGATTAAATACAATTTTTCTCCAAAACCCAGACAGAACTCTGCTGAAACAGCAAACTGACCATATATGTTTTATACATTAAATTATATTGTTTATAAAGCTTCATAACAGCCACCGCCATGCATGTTTCAGACCTTCATTCGAAATA
Organism: Pseudomugil tenellus; assembly: GCA_037177515.1. Classification (NCBI taxonomy): domain Eukaryota; kingdom Metazoa; phylum Chordata; class Actinopteri; order Atheriniformes; family Pseudomugilidae; genus Pseudomugil; species Pseudomugil tenellus. Next base: position 8,299,990 of record JBAMHX010000023.1, on the reverse strand, counting down.
AATTGTACATTTTTATTTACCACAGCCCATATTTCAAGGAGTGTTGTTTTAATTCCTGAGTATTTCTATAGGTCACAGCCAACTAGTTAAATTGTTTTGTGAGACTATGTCTAAAACAGCAACGTAGTCGTCTGATTAGTCAATTTTCATTATTTAATCAGCTTTTACTGCCCCCACACTGATGTGGTACAAGCTTTCTAAGGATCATCAATACTCTTGAATGCCTTGCACATCAAGAAGGAAATCCTAGATGACCAATGGCTTTTTACCATATTATATTCACTCTTTCATTATTTCAAAGCTTTTCTTGTGACATTCATATTACAGCTGTCTGAATCTTTCAGTTGAGGACTTCACAGCCATCAAGAAGTCTGGAAAATGTCAAATGGTATATGGCTGGGTATATGGCTAGGCATACGGTATGTGTTTAGGTAAATAGTTTGTGGTTAGGTATATGGTATATGGTTGGGTATATGGTACATAGGATATAATTAGGTAAATGGTAAACGGTATATAGTATGGTATATGGTTAGGTATATGGTTGGATATATGATATGATTAGGTATATAATATATGGTATATGGTTAAGTAAAAGGTATATGGTATATAGTAAGGTATATGGCTATGCAGCATTTTGTGCTGCTGTCACTTGACAATTCCTGGTAATGTCATTAGCTTCAGCGAAGCATTATCTCCTATTATCTCTCTGATACTGATGAATTAGCATATTGCATCTGTCCAAAAACAAAAGGATATTCTGTGTATCACATTAGGGACAAAACTGTAGCCAGTCAAGAAAACATGCATATGAAAAAGATAATTAGCAAAGTCGTAATTATTGGTAAAATTATTGGTAATGTAAAATAAAGTGGTGAATCAACTCTCCATCTAAATTTTTCTGCCTTAGAAAGAAAAAAAGAATGATGATAGTCTGAAATGTTTCCTTTGATTTATTGCTCCACACAATACAAATTTGATTTGTAATTCAGTCAGGATGCAGCTGGATTGCTGAAAGTCGAGTCAAACATACTTGAATTTCTTAAAAATGTGTCATTCAAGGTGAAATTTTCAGTTGCCATTGCTAAAGTGATTCAAATACATTTCTTTAAAATTAATACATGAAAAAAAAAATAATCATTGTGGCTTTCAAATTCTTACAGAAGTGGAAAAAAGGTGGGAAAGGCATAAAAGAATCGATGAAGAAACTTTACATGACATTTCAGGACAGGGGAAATAAATAAAAATAAGTAAAATTAAATAGAAGCAGATAAAAAGAATAATGTTTAAAATAACTTTCTCTGATGCTGATTCTAAATCTTTAGTCAGCCAAACTGAATGTACAAAAACTCTGTGTGGCACCATTGGCAGCCTGCAGTGCCATACAGTGCCCAGTGATTGTTAATATATGTTAATGCTTGCAATGCATACATATGCATAATGTTCATGCATTCATATTCTAGTCAGAAATGTATTCTTGCTAACAAAGTTTCAGCAACCGAAACCTCCCAGTGTAACTTCAATGTGAAGGAATTATCATTAAGTTAAATTTCCAGTTTATTGCAAATTTACTTCCTGTTTCAACTCATATTATTTAATCCCCAGCACCTTTTCCTCCTCATAACCACCTATACCTCTGTACTTTTTTTTTCTTTTCATTTTCCTCTCTTCATCATTCTTGTGTGAAATGTAAGTGACCCATCTGTGATAGCAAAAGGTACATTAGGCATTAGGGAGTTCCCCCCTGGCCTTGTGTGTGTGTGCATGTTGTTAAAGGATACCCTCTGATGGACTACTCTCAGTGGTGCCATCCGTCTGCTTGGCCAATGAAATGCAGCCAGTTTTGCTGCAGGCCTTGCTGGCAGCCAATCAAATGTAAATTGGAAAGCTTAGAGATAACAATGAGGTTTGGGGCACTGCACTTGTATTGCATATGTTAATGTAAAGGCAAGTTAGGAAACTTATATGAGACCTTTTTAAGTCTCTCTGCTTTCTTGTACTGTTGTTTTTGGAAGTGGGTTTGAGCAAATGTGAATTGAGAAGAGTATCACAGTGGAGAAAAAAAAAATTTTGAATGCTCCGCCTCTTTGTTGGTAAGTGCTGGGGGAATCTTTGATGATCTTGAGGAAAAATACTGTTGAAAATCATTCTGCTTTTTTGACTAAACAATCAAATATCACTATTTGAGGATATTACAACCAAAAACGAGGAAGCAATGGATAATAATAGCAGTTTCTATAATATTAAGCATATCACTTCCCCCACTCTCTGTCTCACTTCATTCCTCTCATCCATCCTCACCTCATTTCTGGCTTCTCTTCATCTATCTTCTTGCCACTCGTCCTGCCCCTCCCTCCTGCCCTCCCCCACCCTTTTTCGCCCTCTTCAAAGTAGGTCTCTTGGTGTCAGTGTCTGTCAGTGGCAGCAATGATGAATCACTCATACTGCCAGTACAGTTAGTGATGACCATCACGGCTGACCGATGTGTCTCTTTGGGGGAAACTATCAACACATTATGTGGCATTGATTTGGCCCCATATAGTTGTATGTCAGAGCAGAAATGGGAGGTTATATAATGTTGGGGGTTTGGCATGTCCTTTCTACTGTTTTATGTGTCACCATCTAACTACATGTTTAGTGGCTGAAATGTGGGAGAGGCTTTCACTTTGCCACGGAAAGACAATTTTCATTTAAGCATTTTAGACAGAGAGCAACATATAGGCTTAATGTGGTTTAATCAATGTAATTAAATGGGCAGAAAAAAAGCAATATTATGAAAAAGTTTGGTAAAATTTCAGATAAAAGGTGATTTTAAATAAGTGTTGAACATGTGATAGTTAATTTAAGCTTCCAGCAAAAATTGGCCGGAATAAAAAATGTAATTGTAATTTTATGTATTATGCATTGCACCAATTTATTGAGCATTTTATGTAATGCAAGGTTACATATTTGAGAGTTATTGCATGAGATGAAGTATACAATACTATCCCTGAAAATATATCATAAGACTTCCTTTTGTCACCTCAGTCTTTCTTCGTCATAAATGTAGGTCTAGGTTTTGCTTTACTGTGTGAATGTGGCCTTTGAGGCTTTTGATTATTTTTTTCTTTGTTTTTCCCTGTGAGGTTTATGTTATGTTGTTTGTGTCTTTGGAATGAGCTCAGCATAATACACAGCCCCCTGGCAAAGATGCACACAAGCTCACACAAATACAAATGCACACATAACAACACACACGTAAGACTTTCCCTAAAGTACCAAGTAGATGTTCAATGTGTATGCATGTGTGCACATGACCACAAATTGTGGTTTGTTTATGCATCTATGCTTTGGTGAAACATGTGATGTGTTTCAGCAGAGGTGTTTTCATGTTTTGTGTTTATTTTTATTCCTAATAAGCAGTGTATTCGATTAGGTTTGCAATTCCATGTGTTTATGTTGTTGTCACCATGTGCTAAACTCGTGTTGTTTCTGTTCTTTAAAAGAAAGTAACAGCACTCTACAGAATTACTATACCAGTGCATTGAAGAAAATTCAGTTTCAATAAGTAATCCTTACAATAAGGTCGCTTGTAAATATATTACTGCTTGTATTCCATGAAGCAATATTATGTTATGGGTTTAGCTGCACAGAAACTTCTAATTCAAAGCCCTTTTTAGTGTTATTAACTCTTCTACTCAGCCAACTGGATTTTGTTCATTCAACAGACTGGCTAAGATTGAGGTAGCAGTGATAGCTCTGTTGACATACTGCTGATTACAAAAAGAAATAAATACGGGGATTGGATTGTTTAAACATATACTGAGGTTAACAAAAAAACTGAACTAGTGGTAGTTTATCATTATAATGATAATATTAACAATTTCCACTAAGACTTAAATAACAAAGTGTTCTATTTCTACGTTGTCTTCTTCTCATCTGCTTCCACCACTTCCTGTGTGTATGAAAAATGCCAATAACTCATGTACAGGTCTAGTGAAAGAGGCAGCAGCATGGCAGATAGTAGGAGTATATTAAGATTCCCTGAGCATTAAAAACAAAGCTGCTTTGTGTGTTTTAACTACTCACATTGATTTTGTAGCAAGCTGTAGTACTTACATCGCTTAGGTTTGGTGCAACTTTCTCATTAAAGTTTAACTAAAATGACTAAATAAACTACACTTATCAGGCAAATGGGTGAATTATCTGTGTCATTACGTTACAAACGTAATGACACAGATAAGAAGACATTCTTCCTACTTTGTTTGCCTGCTTTTCCTTGGATTTCTTTTATATTATACAGACCAGTCCAGAGCTTACTCAAAAGTTAGCCATTTTTGTTGTTCTTGTTTTGCGACCTATTATCAGTAAAAGTTACTTAACCCCAATTTAATTCCCTGTAATTGTATTATTTATTAGATATATTGTGCAATCACATTAGAAAAGACATCCATATAGCTATCCCTGCTATCCCTGCCTAGGTGTAGGCTTAGGTCCCAGAAGACTGTTTCAGCATATTGTCTCTATTAGAAAACAGGGAGTGGGCGGAAGAGGGCAAGATGAATAGAGGGAGTGAAGAAAAGACAGAGCCCCCTGGACAGAGTAGAGGAAAATAAAAGAAGCCACACAGAGTATAATATTGGACTTATTAGAGAAGAAAGTGAGTAGGAGAAGAGGCCAAACGCAGAAAGGCAAAGACAGAGATGGAGAGAGAGAGAGAGAAAGAGAGAGAGAGAGAGAGAGAGAAAGAGGGATGATGTTATTTTGTCAGTGTTTCCCTGTGGGGGCTTGACTGCTTGTTAAAAAGTCTTGACAATGAAGTGACAGTGATAACACACACATGCACACAGTATTCCTCCTGTGTGATAAAGTTTGAATAGGTCTCTCTCTCTCTTGCTGTTATCTGCTGTAATGGACTGCTTCCATGCCAAAAATATGCTCCTATGACGTCAAATAGAGCCTTGTTTAATAATCTCACAATGTGTGTGTGTGTGTGCGAAGCCTCTGTTGCAGCTGAAGGCTGCTGTTTCCTATAATTTTTATTTGACACAAACAAAGGCTGTACGCTTGCACACTGTAACACAATCACAGTTTCTTCTTCACAGCACAATGCAACATCTACCTATTGTTTTCAGACACTGTAACCTAGTAAAGACTAAATAAGCTTCTACAGATTCATAAGCCATTTGCAGAAAAAAGCTGTAAGTAAAAGCAATTTCTTCACTAACAGTTAGTTAGATGATATTTCTTGGTAAAAACGAGGAGTCTTAAACCAGTTTGTCCAACTGCATAGTTTCGCCTTGCAGATTCACAGCTCTGCCTAAAAACATGTTATAAAATAATAAATCTATGTCTTGCAGAACCTTGACTTTACTAAAAGCAACCTTTAATAATTCAATTTGAATTTGCATCATATCAGTGTCACATGGGTTTTGCTTGCAACTCGCATCTACCTGCATAGAGAGCAATTTGTCAACATCAATCTTTTTGATGAAATAAGGTTGAGGTAACCTTTGTAAAGGATCATAAACCACAGTTTTCTCAACTCACAGAAGCATTTAATTCTTCAACTTAAGTGACAAGACACTTACTTATTTATGACATTTTCTCAGGAACAGTGTAAAACTGTGACAGAGCATAACATGTCTCGGAGCGCATGGTGATAGTGAATATGCCTTAACCTTCACTGTGTAACCTTACTAAAATTAAAACATATCGACAAATAAGCCTAAGCATGATATATCTGATAAATAAAAGAGGTTATACTGTGCAATTATGATCACTTTAACATTTGATTAAATTACCAAGACTGAGACATATCATTGCATATGATATTTTCAGCATCATCTAAGTTAGATTTGTGATAAGATCTTCTAATTAGGACATTACCTTGACTTCTAGTCAGAGAAAAAAGTCCCATTTATGCAAAGTTTCTTGTATTCTATATCACTGCCACCATAACTCAATGAATGCCTTACATCAGCATGGCCTTTAGGTGTTAAATCAAGGTTTCTCATGTCCTTTTCAGTAACACCAGTAGGTGAGATATCATGGCAATGCCCTTCCTCTGAAATAAATGTAAAAAGAGGCAGCAAGTAGATGTTGATCTGTGTGGTTATTACATACATTGTGGATTTTTCTTCCTATCTTGCAGGTTGCATACTGTAAAACTCCACTTCCGTGATTTCCAGTGGTAACGCTCCGCATATAAAGGACACAGCATATGGACAAAAGGCTCTTTATGTCTGTGCAATTATCGTTAATACTTAACATCAATTCAAATAATTTGGAACTTGTTTTGAGCTCCATGTGCATTTCTGGTCCACTCAATGTCATTTTAGTTACCGGATAAGGAAGCAGAGGTTACAAAGCCAGGAGAAAAAATATGCACATTTTTTTGTATTTAGAATAAACTAAAGGAAAAATAAATAAAGATTATTTAAAATGCAGAATTAGACAGTCTGTATCATTAAACAAAGTCTATGAAACACATAGCCACCCAGAGCAGCATAGCAATGCACCATTTTTTTTTCTTTATTCATAGAAAAACTAAAAGTGCTTTGATAAAAGTAACTTCAATTTCCCGTGTGAAACAGATCTGTGCAGAAAAAAACTCAAGATAAAAGTTACAGCAACAGAGTTGACTGTTACAGAAATTCAAAGTATATTTCCTTTTTTCTGTCCCAGGTTCTCTTCTCTTCATTATGTAGCTTTAATTATCATGTTTTTGCACAGCTTTTTGCATTAATAGAATGACAGCATTAAAGGCTTAAAATAGCAAAATGGAAAAAGATTTAGCTTTACATCCTTTTTTTCTATTTGGTGGAGAAGAGGAGGTTGTAGTTATATTTAACATGCAGAATTATACAGTCTGTATCATTAAGCAAAGTCTATGAAATACATGCTCACACACATAGACAGCCACCCAGTGCAATGCACCTTTTTTGAATATATAACCCATATTTACAGGTAACCATACAGAAACACTCCACTCCTGGCTTTAAATCACTAATAGGATAATGCTGCATTCTAGTCTTCTCAGAGTTTATGATGATGATTTCCTGTCAGAGTCCAGTGTTGTTGGATGAAAATCTTTAAGGTACATGCGAAAGATGAAATGCTCTGCATTAAAGAGAATAGTTGAACTGTTTATGTTCTTGTCGTGGTTCGTCTCTTAGTGTAAAATTGTTTCCACGGAAATTTCTTCCTCTTTTGTTATTTTTCCTCAGCTGCTATTTTTATGCCTGTCGGTTTATATTTAGTAACCTGCCCACTGAGGATTTTGGTCATGCTTTGTCTTTCTCCTCCTGGGGACTCAGTGGAGAAGCTGAAGCCAGCAGATAACTGGGGATCTTTTGGCAACTATAAGTGATAGGAAGATATGTATGACACCCTGCACATGCATTTCCGTGGTGTTTTCCTCCTAAACTCAACTCACAGTTCTCTACAGACTCATCTGTGTATGATGTTGTTTTTTTTTATACTTGCATGTGTGTGTGTATATCAGACCAGACAGTGCATGATGCTATCAGCGGCAGAGGATATGAGCACTGCTATTTTTAACTCCCCTCGATCTCACCGTAGACACACTGTCCTGCCTCCAGGGGCAGGTGTGTGTGTGTGTGTGTTCTGCGCGCATCAGTGTGCTGCTGTCTGCGTGACTGCTTGTTTATGCAACAATGTGGGATATTTCGGAAAGTGGGAGACTGAGCATGTGATAGACAAAGAGAGAGGTGAAAAGGCAGTGAATGACAGAGCGTTTATGTGTGAACGCCGCCAGCTGAAGGTGCGGCTGGAAAGCAAACATGTCACACTTGACAAGGGTGAAATGATTGGCTGTTTTCTGATGTCACGGATTGTGCACTGTCCCAATTAGAAACAATCATATGCTGCTTAGTCATTCTGTCTGGCTTTTCTATTCCCCCCCTATTCTATATCTGCTCCCCTCCATTTCTGCCTTGCATCCTTCTGATTATGTATCCTTGTATCAAATTTGACTCTAATGGTCTTCTCAGATGTTCATTTGAACATTTTTAGCAGTGATTTCTTGTCTTAGGTTATAGTTTGTTGAAAATGCAATTACACATTGAGCAACTGTTAGAAGAAAATGTTCATAAATTCAATGCCTAACTAGAAAAAATTTCTAAAATTTAAGCAAAATGTGAAGCTCCATTTTCAGTATTTATTCTCCAAAATGTTTGAACAAAAAAAAAACATGTGGATGTCCTCTCTTGGTAGGAAAACAAAGATGAAGAGAGCTTTATTGAGTTCTTTGTTGTGACTGTTTTTTTCTCAAGAGTCTACCTCAGTAAAATGTTGAAAGGAGGCAACTATTGTTTGAGAATTGCAGGTTAAGACAACCTAAACTTTCCATTTCTGGGACAAACTACAGAAGTCAAGGATCATTTTTTTCTCTTTCCATACAATGTTTCTGTTCATCTCTAAAATATCTTTTCAGTCTCTAAAGTGCAGATATGTACGGAATGACATCATAATATGCACTGAATAGATCTCTTTAGTTTATTGAGAAAGCATTCATTGAAACATAGACAAAGTACCGAAGAGGAAGCTTTTTATTTTATTTTTTCTTGTTTTTGCCATCATACAGCTGGACATTGGCAGCAGATCCTTCAGGTTTTATGATAGGACCTCTGTTTTTGTTTGTTTTAGCACCAGCCTGAGAATGTCTGATTGGATGGGGAGAGTGGAGCCCATGTCACCTTGAACTTTTGATCGTGAACCGTCAACTGCTACTGAGCAGTTTTTGCAGTTCAGTGGAGAGCATTATCCTTCCCCACTGGGGTAAAGGAGTGCTGTTGCCACGGAAAAATAAACTAAGGAGCTTGTTCAAAGCAACAACCAGACAAATGCCAGGAATCTACATCTCCCAGCGGACCATTGTTTTTAAAGTTCAGTGTCGTTCACCTTGCCTCATTTCATAGTAAAAGAATAGAAAAATAACATGTGAAAACTTTATTTTAGCTTTGAAACAAATTGAGATATTTCATAAGGTACAGAAGGGCAAAGACAAACTCTTGAAAATCAAGCTGTCTTATTTTTTATTACATTGATTTTACATAACTGTTTCGTCTAGTGTGAATTTCCCTTTTGTGAAATGTTTGTTTAGATTTTTTTTCAAACTGATAATTATCCCTTGAAGCTTTATAGAATTATGTCAGCAACATAAAAAACACCTTAAAGCAGTATTAAAGTAAAATGTCTTCACTCTAAAATTATATCACATATACTTTTGTTTAACACTCAAACATTGGAATAAAAATGATGATTTATTGCAAAAAAGAGACACAATTCACACATGTGCATGAGCCATTTTGTAGACCTCCCCACTTGTCAGTATTAAAAGAAATTAGCAAATTAAAAGAAGTTAAACAGTCACAAATGAATATTTGACCTTATTTTGCATATTCCATGTCTGGCCCTCAATATATTGCAGCTAAGTGTGGGAGTATGTACTGCTGCTTTGATGTTGATATGGAGTGACATGTCTTATAGCATGACCTCCCTTCTCTCCCACCATGCTCAAGCATCACTTTCAGTTTCCATTGGCACACAGCTTCACAACACGAGAGTCTCTGAAGAGCACTTGAGCCTGAATCTAGAGTGAGCAAATCTCATATACAGATGCAATACTATAAAGAAGGCTCAAGGACCTTGATATGAAGGGGATGAGGCACAATTTCATTTTCTCTTTCACTTGCACTGACACAGATAAAGCAAACAATGAATTCTCCCACTATTTAGAAGCTATCAAGACAGGGCGGACGAAACACTAGCTTGTCCATGTGGAGAGGAATTTTTTTATGCAGTGCACTGATATGATTACAAGAATCAGCCACAATATATAGCCCATACTTTTTTCTTGTGGCAATTTTTCAACCTCAGCATACAGTTTCACAAGGTTTAAATCTCAATGTTGGGAATGAACTTCACATATCTGTGAAAATTTGAAAGAGAAATGATGATCAATGAACATCTGTAAGTGGAAAACAAAATAGTTCACTTGAAGAGGTGGAAAATATCTTAAAGGATGTTTATATACTGTAAATATACAGGCTAGTAAAAACATCCAAGGGAAACGGCTAACAAAGTGGTTATCTTCTTTACTACTTTGCCTGATGCTAATGACACATTACTGCCACACATACTGTCAGCTGTGTCACTAAACACCAACACCCTAACAAAAATGATTGCTAAAATGAGTGTTGCTTGATTCACAAAATATTATTTATATCAAGTTTACATAATCACCTTCACATTTTTAAGCAAGCTACATCTTGTCAATTTATGGTCTACAGCACAATAAATTTTATAAAGATTGATTTTAAAATCAATGTTTTTGTTTTTTCTTTAATATTGTCTCATTCTTAACATAAAACTGGTAATTTGTTTGGCATCATTGCCATTGGAAACATAGCAGGACTTTAGTTGTCAATGTCCAAGCAGTCCTTTAGCTAGCATGCTAACTCTAAGTTTGTTACAGGCTAAGAAACAGTTTGCATCTCTTTTGAAAAAATAAATTGTTAATATTTAAGTATTGAATACATATTAACACAAAGTCAGCATTAGAAATATACATTATTAAGCCCAGAACACAGACGACTGACTGACTATCATGTCAGGATGATTTTGAGTTTAATGTTGTTTGTCTGAATGTAGCTGAAAGTGAATCTATAGTTCACTTTTAGAGGTAGAAATATATATTAACCTCTTAAGCCCCAGCCTCTTTTTTAGGTTTCTGTGCAAAAACGACATACCCAAAATGAGTTGTGTGTGGAGTATGTAAAAATGAATTGTATGTGCTTGTAGCA
>JBAMHX010000023.1:8247431-8259809 GCA_037177515.1 Pseudomugil tenellus | reverse complement strand
TTTCTTTCTTTCTTTCTTTCTTTCTTTCTTTCTTTCTTTCTTTCTTTCTTTCTTTCTTTCTTTCTTGTTTTCAGAGTTAGCTAACCGCTAATTTTAAAAAAAAAATTGCATTAGAAAATGTTATCAAAATGGCAAAATCTCACAAATTTGTCATTTCCAAACAGAATTAATGAACATGTTGGATCCTCAAGACACATTTCAAACATAGTTTTGATACAGCAAACAAGAAATACACAAATTATCTGTTTTACACATCTAAAATAGATTAAAAAGAAAAGGGATATCAAAGATATTCAGAAGTGCTCTCTTTTTTGTAAGATTCCATATATTTTCATCAAATTTGAGTGGAACGTGCCTCCCATACCTGCTTAAACTCCAATAATAACAGACAAAAACATTACATTGATTTCCCATTGTCTATCGGTTGTACTCCTTGTAAACAAGAGCAGCAGTTGTTCAGTGTTGACTTGTGCAGCTTCTTTCCTCCCTCAGTAAATAAAAGCATTTGCTGAACTAAGCACTTTACTTCCTTTTCTAACCACTTTTGCACACTCGTGTGTTAACAAAGACACTTTAGTGGTGCTGAAGCAAGCATGTAATGGGTTTGTAGATAATGTAATACTATTCCTCTCTGGGACACAAAGTCAGATTTGGGATAGCTGTGACTATGTGCTACTCATTACTTGCTTCCATGAATGTATCTAAAGTAACAGCTACACGTACACACACATACACACACGCACACACAAGCAGAGTTCATTAAGCAGTAGGCATAATAGGGTTTCAAGGAAGAGGCTGAAAGAAAATTATCATCCAGAATCACTGTGAATTAGGGCGGAGGATAAAGCATCTCCGAGGAGAAGCACAAACACACATTCACAAGTTTGTATCAACTCTCTGTTGCCACATGTCCATTCACAGGCCAGTGCATTTGGCTGCATTCCTCCCTCCCAAAGCATGATTCCCACTCAAGCATCCATCCTGCCCATTTACAGAAAGAGGGATAGATGAAGGAAATGAAAGAAGCAGAGAATGAGCGAGTGGTAGAGGGGCTGGATGGGAGTCTAAGGGGTATCCATGCATGCAGAACTCATATATTTTTACTCATCCAGGCTGGGCCTTAAAACAAACCTCCTCCACACTGTAACACACACAGTCACAGACCAACACTGCCCTCTCTGGAGACCCCTCAGGCCTTATAGTGTTTTTATATCAAGTTGGCCTGGTAACTTTACAAACAGCCTCACTAACATCACATGCTGTCAATGCCTGAGCTTGACTATTGCTTGCTGTAGGACACTGTGTTCATGAAAGCAGCTATTAAAGTTCTGGCCTGTATGCCACAGCCAGTTACTGTCCAGCAGATTAACTGACGGAAATCATTTAGTTTTCATACTTTTCATAATCAAGCATGAACGTGACAACATTTGTTTTTCAGTAATTCTCAGTAATTCACTCTTTACAACAGTACATCTACCTAGGGACCTTTATGGGGAGCTAATTAGTAGTAATACACAAGCTAACGCTTCTTTAGTCCATCCATCCACTTTATATTCCTTGCTATGTGCATAGCTTTTGCAGTCATAACTAATGTCCCGTCATGTTCTTTATTTAAAACTCTTTTTTTCTAAAAAAGGTTGAAAACAACTTTTTTTTTCTTAAAGGCAAACAAGTTAAAACCCTCTTGCTCTCTGTTAATAAATCAGAATGGTTTTAAATTACTTTATTTAATTTTCAATTTCAGAATTAAACTTAATTCTGAATAAACTGTCTGGTTTATTTTCGTTCTAAAGCTGAATTAAATAATTCATGTCTCCTTAATTCCTCTCTTAGTTAATTCCGGTCATTCTGCACATGCTTACCTTCTCTCACTGCAAAGATGCACATGAGCAATCTTCTGCCTCTCGTCTTGCTGTTTTATAAATGCAATAAAGTTGGGGGAAAAAAAGTTTGCCCCCCGTATTTGATATATTCGGTCCTGTCTATTTTTTTCTCCTCCTCAGCTGCTCAAAAAAGTATACCTGTAACAAATTTAAAAAATGAATCAAAATTGAAGCTAAAACTGTTTTTATTAGATTGTTTACCATGTAGCTGCTACGGCTAAAAGCAGGAAGAGATTTGAGTACTTTAGATTGCATCAGTGTGTCACTTGTGCCGTCACGTTGGAATTAAGAGAATGTGAATAAATGTGATGCCATGTAAACCTTTATTGAAAATTAAAATTTTCATGTAAACTCGAAGAATACAAATTTAATTTGGACTTGTTTAATTTGGAATTAATAATTCAGAATTAAAAGTATTTTGTAACAGTACCCAATGTGAGGGAATTTTTTCTGTTATGCCTGATGTCACATATTTGATGCATACCCTTTCTGAGACATTTTGAATCACTCTGTAATAAAAACTTTACTCAAAACCCAGCTGCGCACTATAGCCCCTTTCAGATTTGCTCTGTTACCCGGACATTAAGCAGACATTGACTTTTCGGCCCTCATGTCTGATAGGTACAGTCCGGACTTTAAGCGGGTAGATCTACACAGACTTTATCTGCTTGAAGACCTATTACAGTGTCCTCTGAAGGGTTTCTCCATTATCACTTAGTTCGCCATACTCTATCGGCCCGGGAGCGCTCTATTCTGCTGGAATGCTTTTTCATTGCAAATCTAGTCTAAGTCCAGACGCTCTATTGTGGGAGGGGTTAGGGTTAGGGTTAGGGCCCGGCACATTTTTTTTCTTAAAAGTTACCGATGTCATCTGATAGCGTTCTGTGAGATTTAATGTATTGTTTAACTTGTATAAAAACAATTTAAAAAAAAAAACATGAACTGAGATACCACAGTAGAAGACAGAGACAATATGGAAGGAGGTGAAGTAGGTCTTTTACCTGCTGCTCGGGTTATGGTTTATAATGAGTAATAAACTCACGCTTTGCTGCCATGCAAAGCGATGACGTAATTTCCTACAAGATGAAAACACGGAAGAAAAAAAAATCGGGTTTAAAAAGATTTCAGGGACTAGAAATGGAAGCTGGGATGTAAAGACAACAAGCGACCCAAAAGAAACCCAGGTGAACGGAACTAAACAACCGGCGCCATGAACTCTGTTGCGGCTGAGTTAAACCTCCTGTCCATGGTTGACTATACCATGCAGAACGCTCAAAACTCTGACAACACTGTATCTGGTAGGTGTTGCTGTCTTATAATGTTACTCATATGCGGTGGGGTGGATGGTGGTGTGTGTGTAAATTCAGGTAAATTATATTGTGATCTAATATGTTTTGTTGTCATTGTTGTCACTGTTTCACAATGATACACCATATCCGGTTTTCAGGATGACAGTCTTACACGTACATTTACGGTCTATGTCTCAATACAATTTACTGTGTAAAGTCCGGGTAATGGAGTTACATGTCTCAATAGGCATGTCCGGGTAAAGTGCGGGTGGTCAATGTCCGGACATTACCTGGTTACTATTTTTGAAAAGGGCTAATATGTGTTACAATGCGGGGAGGTGGACCCAAACGCAGAATCCAGAAGGCAGCAAGGCAGCCGGATGCAGAATAACGGAATTTACTAATAGAGAACCAAAGAACTAGACATGAACTCAAGAACAAAGGAATCTAATGAACCAGCAAGGAGAAAAGAAAACCCAGGGTATAAATACACTGAAAACAGAACAAGACACAGGTGTAAATAAATGACCAAAATCAACCCAGATGAACAGAACATGAAGGTGAAACCAAAGCAGCGGGCAAAACAGGAAAAACTATCAAATAAAACAGGAAATACTAACAATATGATACTGATCTCCTGTCCCCTGATGAACGCCAGAAAGCAGAGGACTATATGTTATATTTTGACCTATCACATGGTAATAAATACCAAAAAATGAATTGTTCTTTTTTTTTCCAGATTACCTTAAAGGGCCATAAAAAACTTTAGATTTTAAAAATTGGAGTTTTCTGAGCAGTTGTTTTTATTTCAGGCATTTAGGGTTAAAAGCATAATTGCTATTAGTTTATATGAGGACTTCAACTCTTGGGTCAAACATTATCCTGTGATTTTTCATCACGTTATCCAAGTCCTGCTATCAAGTGAGTTTCATTTCTGAAGTTCCGAAGAGTCACAGCTGGTTGTCTGAAGTTTTTCTTCTTTTTTTCCCCCATTCTTTGTCAAGTTTGCACCCTGGCTGTTGTTAAACTAAAGGACGAGGCTATCGTCCTCTAATTAGCACACATCTGAAAGTTAAATGAGATTCCCAGGTGGCTGAAAGTTGATGCACTCCATCGTGTTTGTGTGCGCACAAGCGAACACTGTCTGAACTCCCCTGCTCTCATATTCATACACGCAGATGGCTCACGGCTTGCAGATGTAGCACCGTCAAATCCCCCTTCTCTAGAGACACGGAAGGAGAAAGAGGAAAGGAGCATGTTTGTCAAGTCTTTTGTCATTGCCGGACAGCATGACCCAAACTTAGAGGTGAAAAAGTCTCAGGGAGATGTTTATCGGTGTGGTCCTGTCAGTTTGCCAAGTAGGATAGAAACAAAAATAAACAGTCTTGCTTTAAATGTAGAGCAGTGAAGGTTTATGTCTTTTACTTAATGCAAAGGCATCATGTAGTCACATGTTAAGTCTTTTGTCATGCAAGCAAACAGCATTTGTCCCATGCAGTTTCATTCACTTTGCATCATGAACAGTAAACCAGAGATGACAGTTGTATCAGTTTCTAATGATATGCATGTTTTGTTTCTTTGTAGCAACACAACAGAAGCTGGTGGGACCTACATTAAGAAGTGCTGCAAAGGTTTCTGCATTGATATCCTGAAGAAGATTGCCAAGTATGTTAAGTTCACCTATGACTTGTACCTGGTTACAAATGGGAAGCATGGCAAGAAGATCAACAATGTCTGGAATGGGATGGTGGGAGAGGTAAGCCTAGCTGGTGGGCAATGCTTGTGTTGCAAACTTTCAGAGCTGAAGAAGCTTTTTAAGCTTTCGGGCTTTGGCAACAGCTGTGAATGCTCAGAGAGTAAGCAAATCCTTTGTCACTGCTGCAGGAAACTATTTAGCATATCTTTAACTACCAGCTTGAAGGTAGTCCCAGCCTTGTTTAAAGACTGTAAAGTTTATAGTTGTCCATATTGTTTAAGAGCAGCTTTAATTTATAGTTGAAGCCTGTCTGATATTCAACCTGTTAAGTACTTAAGCACTTTAGCTTCCACACTGAATCCGACTGACTTCAAAACCTCTGATCACTTGACAAAAGGAACTTTACACAAAACCTGGATGCATTTTTTACCTACTACATGTAGCCTAGCTAGTCAGTTTTGTTATGTACATTTTTATCCAAGTTTTAGGATGTGCAGCTACAGCTTTGTGCTTGTTTCTGTTTATGCAAGTCTGAATTCTAATAACTAAGTAGTCTTTTGAGAAAGAAAAGTAACTAAAATGTTGATAATTGTGGTTAAGATTAATCACTTTCCAAGAGATGTTATCATTCTCTCACATGACATAGCATAGATATAGTTTAGTCCACTCTTCTTGCTAATGATTCAGTTCATTGACCTTGGAAGATGTATGTTTTTGCACGGCTCTCTTCTGTTCTAGGCTCAGCATAGTTTGAGGTCTGGACTTTAACTGGATCATTTCAACAACTTGATTGTTTTCCTTTAGTCATTCTGTTGTAAATGTGCTGCTCTGTATAGGATCATTTCCCTTTTACTTTTACTCGCTTCTAGTTAAGCTTCAGCTGTCGGATAGCTGCACATCTGACTCTAGAATGCATTGGTATGCAGATCAGTTCATGGTCAACTCATGCAAGATATTCAGGTCATGTAGCTGCAAAATAAACCCAAATCATCACTCTCCCTCCACCGTTTTCTACCAACAGTTGGTATGAGGTGTTTATGTTGATATGTTAGTCTAACTTCAAAACAGAGAACTAACTCTGATGTTATGTCAATATTTAATACGATTGAGTTAAAAGTCCAACAAGAAATAGTTTGGCATTTAAAATAAAAAATGTGAACTCTTGACATGACACCACCTGACTTCTTAACAGCAGATTTTACCTCTGTAGAAAGAGATCTCTTGTTTATGGTCAACAGCTCACTGGGAACAGGGATTTTTCTCACATCAGAAGATACCTGCCATTAAGCCTCTCCTGAAGAAAAGGACTATAGATGCATCTATTAAGAACAACACGGCCACTGCCTTGGGAAGCGTCAGCTAGTGGTATAACCCTGAACGCCCCCAATCCCCATATTCCCCAATTCTCGAATTGCCACAATACAATAACATTAAGACGCACATGTTCAGTAACAAAACTCCACCTGGTGTTGAAACTTTGAACCAGCCGGATACAATGTCAGGACCAGGCGGCAATCTCTGGCTGCTGATTGTGACGCCAATGCGGAATACTTGCAGTTTACCCCTCAGCGCTAGATGACTGGCCCCAATGGAGAGCAAAGGCCATAAACTCCCATGTTAAAATGTCTGATTTCACAGCTGAAATAAACATGTTTACAGAGTGGCTCCAAAAACTTTTGTCAGTTTAATAGGTCCAATTTTCTATCATGTAAACTTTTTTGAACGATGTTAATTTAATCTTAAATTTAGAGGCGTGTCCTTTTGATTGATCTGTGTTAGAGCGCTATCACTGGTTGGAGCTGAGTACTTCCTGCTGGCTCCAACGTGATGGAGCCCTCTCAGCTCTACCTTTTCATCCATTTTGTGATTTTCAATAATGACAAAACACCATCAGGGCGACGGTAGGACCCGCCTTCAGAAACCTATGGGTCATGTGATGGTATGCTCAGTCCAGCAATTTATACAGTCAATGGTCAGGACAGAATTCATCCTGAGATCAATAGCTTTTATTTGCACTTGATTTGAGGTGAATGAGACGAAAAGTTACAGAGATATAACCAAAAATCAGATTTTCCGCAAATAAAGCGTCATCTGGTGAAGAATTGGAGGATTGGGGGCATTCAGGGATATACCCCTAGCCGTCGTTTCCGATGGCATAGGCCTTGTTTCAACTTATGACTTCATTGTCATATATGCTATTTGTTGCTGTTTTTTATTCTTCTTTACAAAATCTGTAATATGTTTTTTTGTAAAGCATTTGGATTTGTCTTGTACATGAGCTTCTGTAGAAATAAACTTGCCTTGCCTATGTTACTGTTAATTTTACTAGATGTGGTGCTATTAATTACAGCCAAACATCTCCAAATTGGTCTAAGACAGATTGGTACTACTCCAGTCCACAAAGTCTGTTTTTTTGCAGATATTGAAAGTTTCCCAATTGAAACACACTTGATTCAAATGTTTGGTGATCTCCACAGCTTGTTGCCAAGTTATGCACACGACTGTTATCGACCCATTCATTTGAATCAGGTGTATTGCTGGAAATAATCATAGAAAAACTGCAGGATACTGGCCCTTAAGCATTAGAATTGATGATCCCTGGTCTAAGCTTTTCAGAGAAGATTGTGTCAGAGGTCTTTTATGGGAAATTTTAGATTACCAAAGAGGAGGTGTCCAGTTCTACAGTGAATATGATTAACAAAGTTTATTGAACAAGGAATAAAACAATCAAAAGAATATGACAAGCATAAGCACAAGACAGATAAATACAGAATTGCAATTCAGGGGGATTTGGTCCAAAGATCTGTCAGAAGTCTGGGGCAAATTCTGACCAGTCACTTGGGAGCCTCTTTATTTAAAGACTCTGAGTGCGTCACAGAACACTGTTGTGTCACTATCAGATAGGAATCATGTCCAGATATGAGAAACATATCATGTACTCACTAATAATTTAGTCCTGGATGTTCTTAAACATAAATAGTACAAGATTAAATGCATTTTGGCGTGTTGATTTGACGTTTAACATGGTGACATGGCAAAATCACACAAAGCAAAGTGAAGGAAAGCAAGATCTGAAATATCACACCACAGGTCTTTTACACATGCCATTGTTGATTTTACAGAATAAGCTTTGTCTGAGGAACCCTTCCAAACAAGTAAAACTTGTTCAGTCTTTTTCTAACTCTATTTTTATGAGCTAACTGAGGCATGCAAGGTTTTAGATATAGTTTTGGGCTATTGTTTTATATAGCTGCTTTGAGCCTTTCAGAGTCTGACTCTGAGGTGAAACTCATAGAACATCAACTTCTGCGAGGATTGTTAACTGCAATAATAATATTTTTCTCATTGTAGAATAACATCATTTCACTTCATATGTCATGTGTTGCATAGCAGATGTGCTTAATAAACAAAAGTGAGCGTTTTTTCACAACTGTTTCATCCATCCAAGGTAGAATTGTAATAACTGTTGTATTTGATTGTATTTCTCATGTGTAAAATCAGTCAGTGCTACAACAATTTTATTTTCTCTCTCTTTTTCCTCTCCCTTTCTTCATTCTTTTTCACCCCTCTCTGTCCATCCTCAATCTGCGCTTCCTCTCTGCAAAGGTGGTCTATAAGAAAGCCGTCATGGCCGTCGGATCTCTGACGATCAATGAGGAGCGTTCTGAGGTCATCGATTTCTCCGTCCCGTTCGTAGAAACTGGGATCAGCGTCATGGTCTCACGTAGCAATGGAACAGTCTCACCGTCAGCCTTTCTTGGTAAATAGCAATGGCTTTGTTGCTAGACTTGTAAAAGAATCAGAAGATAAATCTTGTTTACTTTTTCATCTTGTGTGTAGAACAGTGTTTCACAGTTTGCTAAGTACATGAATGTGTGTGTTCCCTGAAATACAGAGCTGACAATATCAGTTAGCTCAGTTACACAATGTCGATACTTCTCCTTTCATCTGAGGGATTTAACTTCCTTTTCATGCCACAATGGCACTCACTTACCTGAGGGACTTAGCTGGAGAATTTTAGCCGTAGAAACCATGAGGATCCCTGTTATGTCTGCTCAGTCGCAATCATTTGATGTAGAGTTCCTCTTTGTCCACTTTCAAATTCCTGTACACAACTCTGTGATAGTGCAGGCTCACATGGGCAAATGAACAGAAAATAAGCAAGTAGATGACAGTATGCAGAGGCACACATAGAGGTAGGCATAGTGACGTAAATGCAACATGCAGTTAGTGCTATGAAAGTAGCAATTTGGCTTAGCAGGAAAACCCTGCAGTGGTCATTTGCCAGCACACACATACACTTGATTCGCACACACAATTATACACAGATTGGCTGCCCAGTGCCAGCAGTGCTCCCCATACATTAGAGCACAGTTTAATCTCTGCGGTAATGTTGTGAGCTCAGAGGGAGGACAGGAGTGCTGACACCAGGGCTTCCTACACTTTATACAGTAAAATGTAAGAGTGTGCGAGGAGTTTGTGCTTTTCCTCAGGGTGTGGGTCTGTGTGTGTAGTGACTGAATAAATTTGTTCATTGCGAGGCAATCAGAGAAAATGATGTGTAAGATATGAAAGATTTGATTGAACGCATGCTAAAATTATTGTGCTCTCAATTCTCTCTCCACAGAGCCATTCAGTGCATCAGTGTGGGTGATGATGTTTGTGATGCTCCTACTGGTGACTGCAATGGCTGTCTTTATGTTTGAGTATATTAGTCCTCTTGGCTTTAACAGAAACCTGGCACAGGGAAAAGGTAAGTTTGGATTAACATGTGCAGCACAAGAATATGTTATCTAATAAGTCTAAACTGACCATATATTTGCCATCCATCTGTTTCTCTCAGATCCACATGGCCCTTCTTTCACAATGGGAAAGGCAGTCTGGCTTCTGTGGGGTCTGGTCTTTAACAACTCTGTGCCAGTCCAAAACCCAAAAGGAACCACCAGCAAGTTCATAGTGTCAGTGTGGGCCTTCTTCGCTGTCATCTTCCTGGCCTCCTACACTGCCAACTTGGCTGCCTTCATGATTCAGGAGGAGTTTGTCGACCAAGTCACTGGGCTCTCAGACAACAAGGTAAAGACCAAATGAAGAAGTTTGTTGACATGGCTTAATGAAGTCTAGTAGTTAGTTGTGAACTCTTGCTTTTTCTTTTAGATCTTCTTAAAGTTGGAATTCACAATAACTACCTGAATCTGAATGAAATTTATAATCAAATGAACATTCAAGAGGGCATGTATAGGAAGTGAGATGCCTAACCATCAGAAGAAACTCACATTTTAGCTTAAAGCTGCTGTATTTCAGAACGACCTCATGATTTCAAACAGGTTAATGCAAAGTTTTTAATGATTAAATTAATTATTAATAAATTAATTATGCTATGTGCTGTTTAAAACATCTAAGTGTTGGCGTTAGATGTTGGACAACCCTCAAAAACAGGGAAACCGTCAGTGATCAGTTGGGGCATGGCACTACCCCTCACACTAAGCAACAAAGTTGCTAAATTGTTAGAAACACCAGGTATCTCAAGATAGAGAGATTAAACCTGCTACTTACTTCCACCATTGGACCCAATGAAAGAAAAAAAAATACTCCAATTTATTATTTTTCTTACTTTTTTTAATGTAGAGGATCATCAAAATGCTACAAACCTAATGTCAGAATCACCAACTGTCCTGCTGGTTTTAAATGCTCAACTCAACATTTTAATTTATTTTGTTCCAATACGGCCCTGTGATACACTGGCAAACTGTCCAGGGAGTACCCTACCTCTCGCCCATGACTGCTGGGATAGGCTCCAGCTGCCAGTGACCCTGAATTGGATGAAGCGGTTAAGAAAATGGATAGATTTAATACTTACAGATCCAAATGATTTAGCTAACATTACCAACGTAGCAACAGCTGTCATTTATTTTTTTATTAATTGTGTTTAGAACAAGTCTTATTCTTCTTCTGAACACATTCAGTGAATGCCACTTAACTATCAGCAATAGTTTTAGGCTAACATTTACACTGCTGTAGATGCTAAAATTTAGCTTTCATCTCACAATCAGTAACCTCTGCAGGTGGGTTGTTGTGCAGATTAAGTTGAATGTGGTGAACATCCTGATATTTTTCATTTCAGAAACTGAAGCTGGCCATTTTTAATTGTCCTGTGTATGAAGTTTGTTTTACTTCATGCTTACCAGCACTGTTTAGGATCACTTGGTTTGTCTTCAACAGTCACTTTGTTGATGCATACTCACATGTAGATATCAGAAATAGCTACATTATGACAGCAACATTCTTATTCATGGGTCATCTGCTAAAACTAGTGATCAAATGTGATGTCAAAAGAATACAAATAATTAGGTGAAAATGTTAGTTCCATGCAAGAAGGATGTTTCTCAAGGTTGTTAATATTAACAACAAATATTAATATTAACAATTATTAATTAATTTATAATTAATCTCCTATTTTCTAGTTCACTTTGGTAACACTAAAGGTATAGAAGGAAACCCAATTAGATGATGAGTTAATAACTTAATCAAAGAATAAAATAATTAATCAGTCTCAATAAATCAATCACTCTCAGATGTTTGAATTGACTTAAATCATGACCACAAGGGAATCAAGACAGACGACGACCAGATAGTAAAAGGGGCATTTATTATCAAATTTACAGGTTGTACATGGCTAAATATGAGAAATAATAAAACATATAACGAACAAGACAGACTAGACAAACATAACATAAACAAGTGTTGCTGTGAGAGTTGATGATAAACCTGAGTTCTATGGAGAAGAAACTATGTGTGTGGGATTAAACATGTATTAAGTAAACTGAGATGTTTCTTAATTAATTAAAGTGTGAAAACCATTTCTAAGGCCTGGATGAAATAGTGTTTATAGCTCGCCAACCATCATTGGAGACCAGTAATTCCTTGCTGAGGAAATGGGGTTAATTCAGAACAGCATCTTACGACCAGTGGACTGGGCTTGAGTCCGGATTCGTTCTGGGGCCCTGAGACAGTGTTGGTCCGTATTGGCGCTGTTGAATCCTGGAGAAGCCTGTCTTTGGGGGTTCGCAGCTTTTAGTGGTTCCCTCTGTGGCTGGACGTTGAGACTAGATATGGAAAGGTTCAATAATATCCAAAAGTAGGGTGTTTTTAACTGTTGTGGAAAATCGAACTTTCGTTAGGAGGCACAAGCTTGGTTGCAGAGTGAAAGCTTAATTCCTCATCATAAGTCCTGAGTGAGTGGCCATGTATAGGCCATGTGGCCCTCCTTTGTTATCCAGCGAGCAGGACAAAGCTTTTCACACATGCATAATTAGCAGAAGCAGGTAGCGAGGGGGTAGCGAGGAGGTAGCTTCATAGCGTGATCCAGGTAAGCCAAGAGACAAGAGGGCAGGAATCAAGAGGCCAAGAGGGAAAGGAAAAAAGGGAGCAAGAGGCAAGGGCCAGCAGAGTCTGTGTTGGTCTTTTTTTTAAGATTGGCGGGCTTTGGTTGAGTGGGCAGGTCTCGATGCTG
>JBAMHX010000023.1:8212874-8233135 GCA_037177515.1 Pseudomugil tenellus | reverse complement strand
TAAGGTAATACATTAATTAAAAAATGTATAATCTAAATTAAATTTTGGTTAGTTTGCAAAAAAAGAAAATTCGAAAGTAATTACTTTTTTATGTATGTATTACTTTAATCAGATTTTTTTTTTAAAATTATTAGAATCAAAGAAACGTGGCATATATATATATATATATATATATATATATATATACATCATTTACATAAAGTGCCAGTGATACATCTGGGACTGGCACACGTGACAGCGCTTGAACCTCAAAAGAACAGTGAACACAAACAGGGAAAAAGTTTCAAGACCTAGTACATTTTCGGGGTGGGTACTGCCCACAAATTTCACACTGTGTTGTTTATTTATTTATTTATAAGACTTTTGTCCCTGTAAAGTTGCATTCCATTGTGCATAATACAATAACAGCTGGTACCAATAAAAAGGGAGAAATAATCAACCAGAACTTTGTGCTAAGTTAATGTGTTTCATATCAGTGAGGTGTAATTTCCCCAAAACATTATTTTTTCATCAGAAAAGCAGATGATTATTTACCAAAAGTTAATCTGGCTAAATCTGAGAAAGCTGATACATGTTGATACATGTTTCAGTTCTTACCCCAGTTCTCATGATAAGGGCCCATCAACATATTTAAGATCTGTTAATTGATTATACTCCTTCAAAATTGACTCCATATCAACTTAACTTGCTTAAAAGGTCTTAAAAGTAGAGAATAGTTTAAGTTCAAATCGCTGCACCCTCACCAGCTGGTCAAGTAACCCGCAAATTCCATCTGATCATATGACTAACTGCCTCTACAACCCAACAAGCCCAGGTCCACCCGCCACGGGGTGTCAGTACATCACTCTGATAACCAAAACATACAGATCTTTCCCTTTTTATCAAACATTTGTCTGGAAAGACCTCTTTGTTCACCATGTCTGTATTGACATCGCAGTACCATCATGAGAAGTAAATCTACTCGGTAGATATGAACACTATTTCCCATGATGTGACCCAAATTGCCACTTTATAGCATTTATGTGAATCATTATGCATGAGATGTTAAACTCAGCGTCACTATCTGGAGAAATGAAGGTTGAAATGACTTGCTTAAAAGGTTAAACTATGTGTCTCTGTGTGTGCGCGCACGGACGTGCTTGTATTCAGGTACATCTTTGCTACCACTGGTTACGGCATAGCTCTGCAAAAAGGTTCCTTCTGGAAGCGACAGGTGGATCTGGCTATCCTGGCAATCATCGGAGATGGTGAGAACTATACACGGCATTGTCATATGCAGATTCCAGGTGCATGACGCTATCCACAAGGCAAAAGGTTACATTGTTCCTTTTCAGCATCGTAACACAAGCAAAAGAGCACCAACACACATCTCTGCTGCCGTGTCTGCAGATAGCACAAAGGAAAAGCAGTGAAGTATAAATAGTCCTTTGATGTTATTCTGGACACAAAGGCTGCTCTAAACAGAGGGCAGAGTGTGTAAGTTATTCTAATATATTCCTCTCTGCAGAACCAAATCTGTGTGGATATGTGTGTTTCTGAGTGTGTGTACACATTTCTCTGTTTGAACCACAACATTCCTTTATTACAGTAGCCTCCGAGGTTTTTACATAAACAGTTTCCTCCTGCAAAACAGAGAAAGTAAGACAGCAAGAGCTTTAAGTGACAGATTCATTTACATTTTACAACAAAAGCATTTTGCTGATGCGAGTGCTTTCAGCCACTTGCATTAAGTACACTGAAGTTGATTAAATGAATATTGGTGTCACAATAAGCCTGTCATACTGAATCATACCAGGACTTTGGAGCATGCAGGCCAGAAAATGACAAAAATCTGCTTTGCTGTTTTTCGTTGCTTCATGCCTTTTACCCCTGCTCATTAATGCCATCCAATCTCTTCCACTTCAATATCGACCAGGGTTTCTTTGGATCTGTATCATCTCTGCGCCACACTAATAACATCAGAGATGCGTTACTTGTGTATAAAAAAAAGGGATGAATGTCACAAAGGTAAGCATAAAGGTGAGAAAAGCAGGGCAGGAGGTAAATGGAAAAAGGGTGAAATATATTTTATGTAACAAAAAAGACCGGAGTGATGAAGCACGGGGTAAAAAAGTGATGACACTATCAGGAAAGTAACAGTGGGTGTATGTGATGGTCAGAAAGAGGGCAAAAAGTGAACCAATTGTAGAGCAGGAGAGATGAGAAGGCATAGAAAAGGAGTGTGAGGAGAACAGGTTCTTGATAGATGACAGTGACTTTTATATTGGCAGATACTACTTGATCTGATAGACACAATGTGGGAGGAGAGCAGCAGCATTTCATAGAAGGAGAGGAGACAGAAGATTATTTTCTTCTGGGTTACAGAAACTTCTTTTCACAAAAATATGCAACTGATCAGACTACATTCACCTTCTCCGATCTTACCTGCTGAGCAACAGCACATGAAAATACTGGATTTGTTTGTCTACTGAAAAAGTGAATAAACGTATCTTACTCACTTATTAAGACTTTTGTTTGCTATTGAGTTTTATTCATTAAAACTCATTTAGAATACTTTAATAATAATTTCTTGTGAATTTACCCTTAGAGTCATACAGTATACTGTATTTCATTCATTTCACTTTATTTTGCACCTGTTGTCCTTCCAGCAAATCATGCTGTTTTCTGTTAATAGCTCTTTTGGAATAATTTTGTTCATTCAAAAATGCATACTGTCACACTACGTTCTATGTTTTCATCGATGCAATACAGGGAAGGGTATAAGTACTACTTATGTGCCTTTATCGTTTCCACCAATGGATCCGCCATGGTGTGGGACAAGACAGTACACACTATTTTAAAACTGGGAAAGGTCCCATCCAACCCAATGATAACTCCCAATGCAACACCAGACTAAGAACAAAATCTGAAAAGAACATGTTTAAATACAGCCAATGCTAAATGCCAAGAAGAAAAATACAAACAGGATTTTCATTACTTCCTTGTTTTTATGTTGCATTCTTTGTTATAATTCAAGAAACGTATCACAGCACTAAAATGCCACACAGTTCAGTATGTAACATCTTATCCTATATAACCCAGCCTACCAGACAAGTAAGATGTCCAGAGTCTTGAAGGGCTGCTGTTCTGCAGGTGTTTCCTGCTGCGGCACAACTGAACCAGAATAATGGGTCAATCTACTGCAGAACTTGACAATAAACTGTGGAGGAGACCCATTTCATTTGAACCAGCTGTGTTGGAGCAGGCAGATATCTAAAACCAGCAGGATGACAGTTCATGAAGACAGGAACTGGACATACCTGAGGCAAGGGTATGATAGGATGTGGAAACAACTGTGCCCAACTACACTTCAGCAGTTCGACTGCACTTATCTATGATGTCCTCTACTGTTTGATTTAGTGCGTGTGTTGTTTTTATTCTCAGATGTAAGTCGCTTTGGAGAAAAGTGTTTGCTAAATGACTGTATTGTGATGTAATGTAATGGAAAAGCAATAAAGCTCTCACATCCTGAGAATAAAATAAATCCAGAATAGCAAAATATATCTGAAACGGAAAAATCTGAAAAGTTCATGTGATATACAACTGCAACTGAGAATTGCACAATCCTGATTACCCACAGTAATAACTGTAGAAAATAGACACATATCCTCTGTAGCAACGAAAACAGAAAATTAAAGTGTCAAAATAGTCATCTACAGTCAAAAAGCTGTCTATGTGGTTGGAAGCACCGACTAGGGGTATATCCCTGAACGCTCCCAATCCTCCAAGTACCCAATTCTCAAATAGACAAAATACAATAATATAAAGACGCACATGTTCAGTCCCAAAGTTCCACCTGGTGTGGAAACTTTGAACCATCACAACTTTGAACCATGATATCAGGACAGGATGCAGCTTGAGGTCATCACCTTTACATTTGCACTTAATTTGAGGTCAATGAGACAAATAGTTCTAGAGATATTATCAGATTTTTTGCGGAGAAAGTGCCACCTGCTGGGGAAACCATAAATCCAATAATTGTGAAATTCGATACAGATCGCCGCCTTGGGGATCTAGACAGGTACACTGATTATCAAAATCGAATTGTAAATAATTCCAGTGATATAGGCACAAATGGGATTTTTAGTGCGTACAGCGCCATCTAGTGAGGAAACCATAAATCCCAAAATGCTGAAATTTGATGCAGGTCATCCCCTTGGGGACCTAAATGGGTACACCCAGTAAAAACTCTTTGAGTTATCACACTTAACGATGGATGTCCACCAGCAGTGGCGGTAATGACCATTATATCCCTGAAACTCCAGTCTTGGGTATAATAACACTATTCATTCCAAGGTTCAATTTAATTATTTCAATTGCAAAAAGGAAAGACTATTTCTAGTAAGATAACAAATCATTATGTCTTGCTCATCCACATAAGATGTGGTTAAAAAAATGTTGTTTCTTCTTCTTATTATACCGATTTGGGGGCTCTAGATTTGTGTATATTTTGTGGGATGCTTCTCCTAAAGGTATAGGCACAAGACCACATTTTTTAGCAACTATGTCAAACAGTGGACTGTGATTTCAACTCTGCAGAGGGACCTGTTGAAACAAAAAGATCCATCTTAATTCTGAGCTTAGTGATATGATTAATGATGCCCCTTGGCTCCATCTATTAGAGTATTCAGAAATGTTATAAAAGACAAATGCTGTTATATTGTACTTGAGGGTAATGATGCCTTAGTTAGTCTGCACCCAATGACATGATGCTGAGCCCCACCATGATATTTGTCTTTCCCCACTAGCAGCTTTACTTATCTGGGCCTGAATGACACAGATTGGATTAACCACACGCCAAATGTCACAGAGGAAGCAAGAGAGGGAGGGGAAATGGAGGGAAGGACACAGTGAGGAATGAGTAAAGATAAGGTCTTTCTTGTTTCCATTTTACCTTTCTTTTAATAACACTAAAGAAACTGTTGTTTTGTCCTATTTGGCAAACATGGGCTATGAAGCCAGTGGCTGCTGACACAACCAGCTATTAAAGGGAGGAAAAAAAAAGGGAAAATGGGCATTAAACACACACTAAATCTCAACTATTCACTAAATGATCTAAGCTATTCATGAACTAAATCTAGGAAAAATAAGAAAAAAAGCTGATCATCTTTAAATAGTAATGGGAAACACTAACATTAAGGGTTTCTTTTAGAATTTCTTGCATTTTTTTATTTGATAAAAAATAAATACTATTTCAAAGCTTTGTACTAAAAGGGTTAGGGTTAGGATCTGAAAGCTATCTTAGTTGAAAAATTGCCACTGAAAATGGTGTAAACTGGAGTCATTCCCTCTGAAATAAATGATTTTAGGCCTATGCTATGCAGATATTAAAAAAATAAGTAAGTAAAGGCAAGGCAAGTTTATTTGTATCACAAATTTCAAGTCCAAGACAATTCAATGTGCATAAAAACATGAAACATTTAAAGCATAACAGATGGTGCAACGACAGCATTAAAAAGTCATTAAAGGCATTGACGAATAGCAAACATCACAATAAAATCATAATGAAACCCTAAATTAAAATGTTTAAAAGCAATATAAATGAAACATTAATGTTTGGATTTCGTGCATAGTCAAATGAAAAAAGTTACTGAGATGTGTTCGGATGGAATAGATTTGTGTGAGCTGAATTCCGGCTGCACTGCAGTTTCATTCTGACTAATTCACTTCAAGGGCATGTCAGGCGGGGGTGCAGCCTGCATAAATGCATCTGTGAGATCACATTGTTACATGTTTTAATTGGTATAACTTTAAGGAAACAGCTTCATCAACTGAATGAGTAGTAGCATTACAAAGAACATATGTACAGTATGTCAAACTCACCTTCCACTCCAACATGTGTGGTGTTGAATTAAAATCTTGCGAGTCTTCACTTGTATGATAAACATGTCGTTACCCATGATGGAAAAAAAAAATCAAGGAAAGAAACTAAATTAAACACGGACATGTCCTTGACAACCGAATTATAGCCTGGTGTCAAGTGTAAAAACATAGCGTTTACAGAGTTCAGCACAGGGTAGGGTACCTGTGTCTGGCTCTATCTGAACTGCTGTGTTTGACACGTCCTAGGAGCATGCTGTCAAAAATAGACCTGATGCATTTATTTATAGGAGAGCCACAGTAGTTGCGTTTCCATTACCATTTTTTTGCTAAGATAAAAGCGATATTACTAAAGTTTTGAAATACTAAAATTTTGATTTACAGGTGTTTATACTGAACAGTGTTTAGCACATAAGCCGCATATCTCATTAAATATCATCAGCTGAACAGGATTTTACAAGAATTGCGGCGCTTAATGTTATCACAAAGCATTATTTTGGGGTTTTCCACAGGCTGCGAAAAATTTGCTACAGCTTTTCTAAGCTATTCTCCATTATCTATCTTTCTAAAACCCATTAAAACTCTGCATACTCTTTACCATGCAATCTTAACCAGTCACATGACCTAGTATGTGACATCTGGGGACATGGAAATGCGAATAAAGTGTTTCCATTATACTTTTGCAATAAATTACTCTATAGAAACATCTGAAAAGCTTATTTGTGCTCTTGAGCACAAATAGGAGAGAGAGGTTGTGAGAGGTTTAAAAAAAAAAAAAACAGGTGTTTCCGTTAATGGATTTCTATTGCGATATTTAGGTTTTGGTGCAGCTGAAATGTTGTGCACATACACTCGATGGAAATTGGCCTTTAATTTAAGCTAAAGCTCATGCAGCAGCGTTTTGGATGAGCTGGAGGTGTTTTATATCCCTTTTAGTAACTTCTGTTAAAACACTATTACAGTAATCTGTCTCCTGATCTTTATGGGAGACAAACTCTTTGGGTATTTTTGAGTGTTGCAAAAAAGCTGTCTTTGATGTGGCTGCTGACAGTCAAATATGAGTGTATCAACAATCCAAGGTTGCTATTGGTCTGTGATTTCAGGAAACTGATTCTCCAGGTGTTTACTGATGCTGACCATCTTTTCTCTGCTCTCAAACAGAATAATCTATGTTGTTTTCATGTAATTGTAAAATCTCTCTCATCCAGGTGTTTATTTGCTCCAAACACTGTAAGTCTATTAGACATTAGACTGCAGTCTGAAAAACTCATAAAGTTGTGTATGTACATAACTGTAAAAGTTTGTGAAAGCAATGTGTAATATCTGACCAACAAGGAAGAATATACAAATTAAATAAGAGGTTTCCCCAAGGACTGACTCCTGGGAAATTTTTTTTAGGTATTTTCATTATTTATTACCATGTGAAAGGTCAAATTTTATTTTGGTATGCACTATAGGGGACAGGGGACCAGGGTTTTGAGTAAAGTTTCTACCAAGTGATGCAACATCTCCCAGAAACCACATGTATCAAGTATGACACATTTGGCTTTATAGAATTAACTCATAGGAACATTAAATAGTGAAGCAACAAAGTTTCCATTGACATTGTTAAAAGAACTACAGGTGATGGGACTAAACTCCATTATCTTGAGAAAACAGCTTGTCAAAGAGGCTAATTTGGGGAAGAAATGGCAAAAAAAGCTTCCATTTTCATAGGAGCTTAAAGATAATATACTGTATGGATAAATGGAAAGGTTTCATATCTGATAAACCCAGATTTACTCCATTGCAGAGTAAGGGGGGTATCCTTGTAAGAAGCAACATATGTTGTGTTTCATCTATTATTTGGACTGTAGAGGTTGTTGAGAGCAGACTTGTTAAGATTTAGTTTCAGACATTTCTTGTATCCAAAAAACTATGTTAGCTGACTCCCTGAATTTAATGATCAACTTATTTTTCCAACTTCTGCAGAGTTGAGAATCTTCAGGATGGGCTGAAGAAGACCAATACACAATCTTTGGGAATTAATGCTGTGATAGTGATATCACATAGGGTGGACATTTACTGAATACTAAAACTGAAGAATACCAATCCAGGCTTGTTTCTTTATATGCAGATATGATCCTCATACAATTCTGTAACACATCATTATAATCTATTGGGATGTATTTTAATTATGCACTGTTATATATAATAACAACAAGTCCTGTTGGTCTGGAACCATTAAACCTGCTGCATAAACAGCTACAGATTTATGGAAACTTCAAAACTCCATAGCAAAATGATTCCACAATTTTACCACAATATTAACAAACACATAAAATACTTATTTTTTCTGAGGGAAAGTTATGAAAAAAATAGCAAATTGATAGGAACCATTACAGGAAGTCACCCTTGTTCACAACTTAACATATTACTTTGGTCTTATTATTTTATTACTTTTTATACTACAATAATTTTACTCTACGTTCAAGAATTAAGTAAACTGAACTGAGATGCTTTGATTATGTCTGTTCTTTTGTTTGTTAGGTGAAATGGAAGAACTAGAAGCCCAGTGGCTGACGGGAATCTGCCACAATGAAAAGAATGAGGTGATGTCCAGTCAGCTGGATGTGGACAACATGGCCGGGGTCTTCTACATGCTGGCTACAGCCATGGGACTCTCCCTTATTACTTTTGTCTCTGAGCATCTCTTCTACTGGAGGCTTAGATACTGCTTCACCGGCGTCTGCTCCGGCAGGCCTGGTCTTCTTTTCTCCATCAGCAGGGTAAGGAACAGTTTGTGTCAATGTGTTTAATATTTGCACATCCACATATTGTGCTTGTTTAGTGGTTTAGCTGAGCAACAACAGAACAACGAGATTTTACACATTGCACACGTTTCAATTATAATTTTTTAACAAAATACAACAGGAAACCCACAGAAGCAAGCAATTGAGCATGTAAATAAATGGGTCTGTCACTATCTGGGCCTGTGGTCTTCATATTGGGTTAACAACGGTCATTAAAAAGACTATAAGGTACAGTGAATCTGAAACTGTTCCAGAGACTAAAGCTTCACTGAGACAGGCCTGTTTGAGTTGTATTTTCTATCATATGAATAAAAGCATGCATGCAGGCTTGTTTTCACACTCAAGCAGGGACAGACAGCTAATATTAAACTAAAAGACTTACTGAAAGAAGGGAGGGCGGCTCAGAAGAAGATGGGAGGGAGGGAGAGGCACGAGGAAGGATCACGAGGCAGCCCTGAATATAGACAAAAATAGACCCTAATTGCGGCATGTTTTTTGGGGGGGAAACCACACCAACCAAAGTTTAATCAATGTATTCTCTCTCATTCTGCTATAAGGTCAGCATTCTCTGGTTGTGTGTGAGAACAGAAGACATGGACATGCATCCCTAAAAGCACTGCAGTGTCTCTGCGCTATTTTTGAAGCAGTGTGGCTTTGTATGCAGAACTTATCAGAGGGAGGCAGAGAAAGAGGGAAACCAAACTTTCAGTTAGGATAAGGTGGAGTTCTTGAGAAACATTCATTGAAAGCAACTTTCATGAGTAATTTATGGTAAAATATGGTAAAAATTTACTGTCCTAAATTATGATTGGCCTAACAAGTTAAATGCTGTGCTAAAATGTCCTGAAACTGTGTATGACATAAAGCTGAAAATGGTGGAAGTCTTTGTCAAAATTGAAGTTCCTTGAACATATGTTTGGTGTTAAAGAAACAAGACACACAAAAATAAATATCTGTAGGATATTGCTGTTTGAAGTTAGTCAGTTAGAAGGAACTCTTCTTTTGGAGCAATGGTTAATTTTTACTTAGGGTTTTAATACAGTCTTAGAATATAGTTGTACTGTAAAATGAATGGAGTTAGCAAATGGCATGTTTCATAGCATTGCAACATGTACTGTATGTGTCCCTTTTCAAAAACATAGAAATCTTGCTCTTTTGGTTTTGATGAAAATACAAAAGAATTATTCTTTGACTAGTTGAATTTGTCTTGTTTTAATGTCTTTAGGAATGATTTCCAATTTACTATACTTACAATGTCATTGTCTTTCTAACTCAACCAAACAAGGTTGTTTTGAAGAGTCATTTAAAAATAAATTTGATTTCCATCTTTATTGGAAGCCTCGGTCAGACTTTCATTGTCAACAGGTGCATTTCCCTGACAAAGAAAGACGGCCTCATTTAATAATGCCTCAAAGCACAGCTTTACTATGATTTGCTGAGACCCTGCCAATGAAATTCATTTTGATAAAACCTAAAGTGCCTGGATATATTTAGTTAAAGCATATAAGTAATCATTGCTTTGTCCCTGGGTGCACCTCTCTATTTTCTTTTTTTTTTATCTTCATCTTATTCTTCATCTTCTTTCTCTTTTCTGTCTTCACTCTTATTTCTGGTCACTTCTTTTCCGTTTACCTTTTGTGCTTCTATGTTTCACACAGGGAATCTGGAGTTGCATCCATGGTGTCCACATTGACATGAAGAAGAAGACAGATCTCGACTTCAGCCCTCAGGACAAAATGCTTAAGCTCATTAAATCTGCCAAGCAGATGACCAACATGTCTAATCTGGGTGGCTCCCACATGAACTCCCCCAAACGAGAATTCATGCACTCAGCTGGCCCCATGATCATGGACATGATGGCAGAGAAGGGTAACTTCATCTATGCTGATAACCGCAGCTATGCTCCTAAAGATATGATTTATGGGGACACCAGTGACCTGCAGTCCTATTTAGCTAACCGCCACAAAGACCACCTTAACAATTATATCTTCCAGGGTGGCCAGCATCCCCTGACCCTAAATGATGCCAATCCAAACACAGTGGAAGTAGCAGTGAGTGCTGATGCAGTCCAGACCAATGCCAAACCACCGCGGACGCTGTGGAAGAAGTCAGTGGACACACTCCGCTCTGTGCCACCAGGGCCAATGCCTGACATGCTTATGCCAGACCCACGAATGTCAATGAAGACGCAGCGCTACCTCCCAGAAGACACAGCCCACTCCGACATTTCTGACTGTTCAAGCAGGGCAGCCTCCTACAAGGACCCAGAAAACAACAAGCACCTGAAAGCCAAGGACAACTTAAAAAAAAGATCGGTGGCATCAAAATACCCAAGGGATTGCAGTGAGGTAGAGCTGTCCTACTTAAAAACTAAGCAGGCCAGCAGCGGAACCAACCAAACTGGGAGAGGAGTAGGAGGAGAGAAAATCTACACTATTGACTCAGACCGAGAGCTGAGCCTCCATTCAGACCCCATTCACTACCGTGAGAGTCACGGTCTTGCTGCAGATGATTTGGATTACCCTGAAATTTACTCTGACCACAGTGACAACTACAGAAAGTGTGAGCAGCCCATCATCCATCTGAACTCCTCACCTTTGCATCACACAGACTCAGATCTCCTACCAGACTCGGCTTACTCTAAACACTACAGCCTGAAAGAGAAAAACCTTTCCCTATCGCCTCATGAATCCATTGATCGCTACAAACAGACACACTGCCGTTCCTGCTTGTCCAAAGTGACTGCTAGCTACCAACCAGGAGGGCCGTACACCCCTGCTGCAACCTCCTCAGCTTCTGGCACACGCTCACCTTATAATCGCTGTGAGGCATGCCTCCACACAGCCAACTTGTATGATATTAGTGAGGACCAGCTCCTTGCAGACCCATTGGTGAGTCCTACCTTGCGCCACCAAGAGCAGCAACAGCCAGATGATATGTTTGGTCTGTACTGGCCACAAACAGATGGACCGCATGTCCAAAAAAGAAACCGCTTAAGGCTGAGTCGTCAGCACTCCTTTGACAACATCATGCTTGAAAAACCAAAGGATGTAGAC
The DNA here is from genome assembly GCA_037177515.1 of Pseudomugil tenellus. Taxonomy (NCBI): domain Eukaryota; kingdom Metazoa; phylum Chordata; class Actinopteri; order Atheriniformes; family Pseudomugilidae; genus Pseudomugil; species Pseudomugil tenellus. The sequence continues at coordinate 8,221,428 of JBAMHX010000023.1, read as the reverse complement.
CTAGGTCGACCTGCACGCAGTGTCAGCCTCAAGGAGAAAGACCGCTTTTTGGACTCCACATCTGACTCACAGTATGCAAACCTCTTTGGCATGCGTCCCTACTCCGGCAGACTGTTTGGTACTGGATCCAAATCAATGCTGTTTAACCACAACCTCGAGGAAAGCAAGAGGAGCAAGTCCCTGTACCCGGCCCATGGCTCGGAAAACCCTTTCCTCAGCCACTCACTGAGGGAGGATACCAGCAGCAGACTGGTTCATGGGCGTAGCTCCTCTGATATTTACAAACAGCTGGCAGTAGGTTCTCCCGTGGCAGCCCTAGGAGCAGCCCCAATCAAAACGCGCAACGATGCGAACAATCTCCGCTCTTCCGTAAAATCCACCTCTTCATACTGCTCAAGGGATGGGCGGATAGCTAATGACATGTACAATAAAGAGCATGTGATGCCTTACTCAGCCAATAAGACTAGTGCATACCCAGGCCCACGGGGTGTTCTAAACTCAGCCCAGTTCAGCAATAGACGGGTCTATAAGAAAATTCCCAGTCTGGAGTCAGATGTTTAGTTGATATAAGAAATATTGTGTTCTCTCCTTCTTACTCCTCTCTGGGTTTGTATTATAATTTATCAACTATGTTATCCACTAAGGGATGCCATAGCCACACTATGTTTTTCTTCTTCTCTTTGACATTGTAATCAAAAAGAATTGCCCATTTGGGTGCAACATTATTACTGCTTCTCTCTTTACAGACGATATCACCATCTCTGTCCATTCTCTCCCATTTACTAATGGCTGCATTGCCAGCGCTCTGCGATAAGGTAAACATGAATAAGAAGATTATAGAAAACAGGTATCCCGAGGTTTTAAAAAGGAAGGGAAACTGGAGCAGTTTTTCAAGTTTTTACCTGGACTGGAAAGTGTAGTATTGTGGAACACCTGCAACAGTTGTTAGGGAAAGACTGGTTGATATGGGCTTGAAATGTTTGAGGAGCCAGTTAAGGGGAGAGGAATAGCAGAATAAAAGCAGAAGAGATAAGAAGTAAAACAGCCACCCTTCTTCTTCCTCCTTTTTTCTTTTTCCACCTCCTCTATCAGGGCTTTGCTCACTAGTTGAGGTAAAGAGGCCTGACAGGGAAACCATATGGGTGAGCCAGACATGGAGGCATCCCAAGAGGGCAGAGGTGTCACAGTGAGCTAGTTCAACAGTCGGCTGCTTGTTACTCTGACAAATATGGTTACTCAGACACCTGCCAGAGGAGGAGAGACAAGGAGGAATGAAGTGAGTGACTGAATGACAGTGTAGTAACTGGTCATTTGTGGCAGATAGCGGCTACAAATATTGGTCAGAATGTGGTTTTATGTGTTAAGCCTACACCAAGAGACAGCACAGAGAAAGGTATTGTAGGTGCTATTAAAGAATAATGTTTACAGATTGTTTAAAATGACTGATAAAAAGGGAAAGAAAAGTAAGGAAACCTGAGGCAAAGGATGGGCATTTAATTTGTGGCAATGCACATAGAAAAATAATTGCAAAGTACTGCTTTTTTATTCTACTGAGCTATAAGATTTATAAGGGATTCTGGCATCTGGATCCCCCTATGTAGGATTTTAGTGTTTACTTATTTGGTAACACAATAGCCATTAGTTTAAAACTTCTCTCCCACCTTTGCTTTTTTTTTTTAACGAAAAAGCATAGCTTACTGAAAAATATCACCAGGAGTAGTAGATTATTTTGCATGTGTTGATTTATTTCTGTGTCAGAGAAGAGAAAATACAAAGTACACTGTCAAACACTTATTTTACATGTTTTTTTTCAAATGGGGCTTTGTCTTGCCAGATGTGGTGGATGGGTATTTGTGCAATCGAAACGTTGATCTTTGACGCATGTGCTTAGTAAAACTGTCTCACGCTGCAGCTTCAAAAGAGCATGATGGCAATGGAAGGGAAGAAAGCAAAGATGAGATGACAAAGGGGTGAAAGGGAAGGCAACTATTTCCATCATCACATTGCTGGAAGTGGACGTTGATACGTTTAGTTTTTTTCCATTTCTTTTTTGTCTTATGACCTCCCTGCCAATGAAAAACAGGGTATTTAGCCATGAAAAACACTGACGATTCCTACCTTCTTTCCTCCTCCCCGTCCTTTATCAACATAACATATTACAAGTGTGTTCAATAATGCAGGAAAACTTCACTTCTTATTTGATTTCTTCTAGATTTATTTGGTTTTGTGTAAAGTTTACTTTTGACGGGTTGGTAGAGCAGTATCGGTCATAAGTAATATTTAACCACTACTTTCTAAACGGGGATCTTGTTTAGGAGTTTTGCTAATCCATTTGCACGTTGATTTACAATCAACCAGGGTTTTTTGAGGATATGAAGACTACTTTAGATGGATCCCTTGTTTACCTTTGTAGTGTTGTTTGAGTGAGTTGTGGGAAGGCGTGGGTGGGAGAAGCTGGGTGGAACCGAGGTGGCTCCAATGTTTTGTACTCATCAATAACCAAACCATCTGTGAGGACTGAAAGATGTGTGTGCACAGTGGAACTTCAGTAAGCTTGAAATGTTAAACAGAACATTTGTTTCTAAATCCGATTGTTGAAGCATTTTTTTGTTTGTTTTTTGGGATTTTCATTTTTGGTTTTTGATCTTAGAAAAAGCTTGCAGAAGAGACTTTGCACATTCTTCCATTTCCACTTGTGCCCACAATACATTTTTTTAAAATTTTTTTGTAGAGTTAAGATGTATACACATTGTACAGTTGAGAAAAAATGTATGAAACCATCTTAACTGGCTGACTTGCTTGATTGATTGGATTTGCAAAGCCAAATTATTTGAAATGAAATACCTCAGGAGGATTCTGCGCATTTTGGAGGAGCAGTGGTTTCAGGAACATGAGTGGCGTTTATTTATTTGTTTGTTTTTATAGAAAATAACTTTTGAAAAAAACAAAACATAAAAAACAATTAATGGTGGCCACAACCTAGAATCAAACTTCTCTCCTTCTGATGTTTACCAGTCCAAGGTCTTCCAGTTCGGCTCTGTGCCTGAACTCATGTAACCCTAGGAAATCAAGAAGAGGAATAGATGGAGGGAAAGAGGGGGTGATGTTGTTGGGATGGGGTGGTTTTGCTCAGCACGGGTTGTGTTTTGTGCAATCCTACAATTTGCCAAACCAAACACCCCAACAATTGAAAAAGACAAAAAAAAAATTAATTGGAAATCTGTCTCTCTCTCTCTTTTCCTCTCCGTGGTTTTTCATGGGAGCTGACTGCATTAGTCACTGTGTTCCAACTGAAGCTCCATTCTAAACATTTTTAATAACCACTGTCTTATCACTGTTCTGTACTCTTGGGATAGAGCAGTGAACATCTCTTCGATTCCCTATCAGCTTACCAAGTGTTGACTGAAGAACAACATTTCTCCTTTTTTTGCATCTTTATCTGCATATTTATTCTTCTCATATGTATCTCCACATGCTGCTTGCGTAAGCTGATGAGTGAACAATATGCACATGTATAAATATCAAACAGCACCGTTGTGTTTTATGAACTGACAATTTGTTCAATTTGTTCTACTTTTACAGAACTTTCATGTAAACTGATGCTGTTTTATGTTCAAACACACACACACGCACACACACACACATATACACATAAATGCTATCAGACACACCCTTGTGATGACAACCTTGCTCTTTTTAATAGCAAAAATGTATTTTATTTACATTTAATGATAAATAATGAGGTGATGGCATGCAACCCTAGATGTAACAATTTTCATGTTTCTTTTTTTGTTTTTGCTTTTGTTTGTTTGTTTATTTGGGTTATGATGTTATGATCAATAATGCGTTGTAACCAGGTGTGAGTATATACATATTTGAAAGGAAAAAAAACTATCTGTGTTTAACACAATAAAGATTGCTGCTGCTGTTTTGGGGGAAAAGGCAAGGACCCAGACCCCTGTTCAGCTTGCTTATTGGCCAGGTGGTTTCTTATCAGACCATGTTTTGTCCAATGAAAGGGCAGGCCGGGGGTCAGGGCTTGGCTTGCTTTGCCAGGACATCCTTGCTCTTCCTCCAGTGGCAGGTGAGAATTATTGTATCACCAGCTCTGCTTCTCTCTTCCCTCTCCTTCATGTGTAGTCAGGACTTCAACTGTAAGAAGATAGGAGAAAGAAAAAAAAGAAACCCTCTACTTTGAGTCTGCTTTCCCTCCAAAGATACAAGACTTCTTTCTCTATTGTTTGCTGTAAGAATAGAGCTTTTTCTTTTCTTTTTTTAACTAATACTTCCTCAAAGACTTTTAAGGAACTATTTTGAATATATTTAGAAATGACACCTGTAAACATCGCTTGTAAATTCATACTGAAATACATCATCATGGAGAATTATAAAGAGTAAAAACAATATTTTTTGTGTGAATTTCACAACAGCTCTTCTGTACAGTGGCACTGTTTATCTCTCTCTTTCTATCTCTCTTTCTCTCTCTGTAGAGCGACTAGAATAAAATTTCACCATTCACAAGGCTTGCTGTCCTGTCAGAATGTCCTGTCACAACAGGTTTTCCTCACCTTGTATGAAAGTAATCCCTTTTGTCAGGTCAAGACAACGGATGATCGAAGTGGAAATGAGAGAAAAACGCTGGCTGATTCTTCACCAATTTCATTTATTTTGTCACTAAATGTGTTGATAGTGCATTTATATCTCTGAAGGTGTCACACCCACAGTTTTTAATCTTAGGTTTAAATCATGACGATTATAGCAATAAGGCCTTCTGCCTTTCATTACTCTGATCTCATTCCTGCATTTGTGTCTAGCTTCATGTGTTAGGGTTACTCTATCTCTTTTTTTTTTTTTTACTCTTTTCAGTAATAATGTTTGACTCTTACTGTGTTTTTTTAAAGTGTTATTTCATACCTGTGGCCAGACGAATAAACCTTATTTCATGACTAAGAACCATTTGCACAACCAAAGACAGAAAGGCATCTTTTTGACAGAGCGTTAATGCAAAGGAGAGTAACCAAAGTATGTCCAAGGCTAAACATGTGGGCTGTGTAAAAAAAAAAAAAAACATTCACCATGCATGTAAGTATTAGCAAATACACTCTACAACTGCCTTTCAGTTGCTTTTTTGTTCTAAACAAGATCCCCCGGAGGGATGTTGAGAACAGATGGCCTAAATATGCCAAAATGGTTCAGTTGGACACCACACCTGAACTATCTACTATGATACCTCTAATTTTGTTCTGCTTCACTTTATATGGGTTCATTTTGCACAGATATGGTTTGATTAAAGTTTAGAGTCACGGCTGAGATATGCTGAATGGATCAAACTCATCCTGAAACAGTTTTTCTTTTGTTTTTGTTTTAGGCAGGCCTAACTTTTTTTTTAAAAAAATTGTGGCGACCTTTCCAAGGTGTAACCTTTCTCTCACCCAGTAATTGCTGGGACAGGCTCCAGCTACCGGCGACCATTAATTGGAACAAGAATAACAGATAATAGATGAATTTGTACTATTTACCCCTATCCATTAAGAACAAGTGTATACAGGAATTATTCACGTTATGAGGGCTTCACATTTGGACTAACAACACATTAAAATTTAAGTCTGTCAAATTTAAGTCAAACTCGATCATAAATGTGCTGATTAAAAGAAAAAGAAATACACACAGAAAAAGCTGCTTCAGTATTTATAACAGATGGACAAAGTGCCTGAATATAGGGTTATACAGGCATGCATGCAGATTATCAAGAGGGAGACGCAGATGTACAGATAGAGTTTGATGTGGGATGTTTTCTTAAATAGGCTAATTATCCCTCAAGCTGTGACCATGCTCACCACATTGGTCATTGCACAAATGAATTGTTGACAGCATCATCAGTGCTTTAGGCATACTGGACTCATTGTAGCCACTGTCCTACCCATTAGGGGTTGTTACTGAGAAAATCATGTTACATTAATGAATTGCACAAGAAGATGTCAAACAGGAAGTATGTACAAAGGTTATTTTATTTATTTGGAGGGGATTGGGTGGTAAAGATGCCTCAGATTTGATCCATGTTCTTCCCTGAAGCTGTTTCATTTTTTTAGTTGCACTCTGCCTGAAACCCCGAAGGTTATAAAAACGTTGAGTGTGTTGAAGAAATACAACAAAAAATGTGGTGACAGAAATCTTTGTGGACTATGAAATGCTCTAGGGTGAGAATAGCATTATGGACTTTACAACTATATTATGCCACATAATCCATATGATATGCAAATGTTTACTTACTAAAGGTCCCATGTTTTGCTATATTTGCCATTTCACAGTCTATCCTATGCACAGTAATGATAATAGTATGCATTTTGCAATATGCACCATACTATAGTGTTTCCATACCACTCATTTCTTGCTGTGAGGTCTATACCTGGAACTGGGAACAGCTTAAGTGCTCCCAGCACCTCTTGCTCATCCATCCCGCCTGCACTGAGCAGCCAGAGAGGCGCTGTCTGTTGTCGGTGTGCGGGGGCATGTAGTTTGATAAGAGCGCTGCAGAAGTGACTTGCACTCTCTTTGGGGGAGGTGGAGGGCTAAAGTTTTCAGGTAGAGGTGGTGGACTCTCCACTGTACCATGTTGGAGCAGTGGGGTCTGGCATTTGCTCTGCCTAAGCCACACCCTTTTTTTTTCAAAACAATAAAGCTACAGAACGCATGGATGAAAAATAAAACTACTTTGGGGATTGAAGGTACAATTAACACTCATAAAAGGTTAAAAGTCAGTTTTGCATAATATGGGACCTTTAAGTAGCATCAGGAAGATCCTCTTGTGCTTGCAGAGCTGCTATTGTAAACGATGATAAGAAAAATAAAATAAACACTTACATGACTGATCACCTGTACGTGAACATAGCCTAAAAAATGCATGATGTGGACACATTCTCTCTTCAACTCTGGTTTACGTTTAGGGAAAAGGAAGTCTGATCTTGTGCGTTTGTAGTATTGATAAAGCTAGATTCTTGCTAGATCTGCAATTTAAAAATCAACACAGTTCACATTGGCAGATTCCAAACTGTGCATTTCTGGCAAGAGCTCTGTTATTTCAGAGCAGTCAGCGTCACGTCTCATGAACTATGCGCCAACTGTACGTGAATATGTTGTGAAGTCGTCGGAACGTTCCGGGAGGATGCGGGCCAGTGCGTGCCAGATATAGGCATCTTTTCTTCTCTGCAATGACTGTGTCTCTGGCATTCAGCATGTTCTCTCTTCCACTGACCTAGGGTTGGGGAGACCCCCTTTTTATATGGGATGCCCAAGTCAGAACAACACTGTCTGAATTGTGCAAACTCTTCGTGCCAATACAGCAAGTGTGTAAACTATGCGCAACCTATGCGTGAACTCATCGTGCCAGTTCGTGTCAATGCGGAAACTGATGGGCATGCATTAGTGAATCATTCGTGAACTTGTCATGAATTATGCATGAACTAGACATGAACAGTGTGGGGGCCTCTCGGTTCGTGCCCAAAAAGGCCAAGACTAAAATTGTGGTCAAAAGTCGTGCAAGTGTCAGCCTACCCTTATACAGTTAAAGGTCCCATATTATACAAAATGGAATTTGATGAGCTTTAAACTATCTATAAGTGTTAATTGTACCTCAAAACATTCCAAGAAGTAGTTTTATTTTTTATCCATGCGATTTTGTAGTTTTATCGCTTTTAAAAGAAGAGTACAGTTTAAGCAGAGTAAACAGATCAGTAAACACCAACGCTCTGACGCAACACGGTGAAGACTCCCTGGCCTCTACCTGAAAACTTCAGCGCGCCATCTCCTCCAGGAAGTGTTCCCATGGCTGATTGTGCGTTCACTTGAAAAGACAACCCGCTCGCCAACTATGACGACTCTCTGGCTGCTCAGTGACGCGGGGCAGGGGAGCAGTAGGGACAGAAGAAATACAGACCAAGGCTTTCACAGTACTGGCTAGAAATTTCTCAGCAAAAAAATTAGTGGTTTGGAAAAACTATAAATAATGCATAAAATGCATAATACTGTCATAGATGTTAGTGACTGTGAGACGGCAAATATGGCATAATATGGCCCCTTTAAAATCTGTACGTAATCTTCCTACAGAATTCTTGAAATCCGACTTTACACAATAAAAAAGTGAAACATATATTCCATCAAATACAAAATTCAGCAAATAGTAGAAAGGGTTAAATAACATCTATTTTCGCATACAGGTGGGGAGGTGGTGTCTCTGCAATGTCTAGAGTGTGTGTCAGTTGGAGAAAGGGAGGATCTATTAAAATTCAAACTTTCAAAGATATAGAATACCCAGGTTTTTTAAGTCAACATAAGCTCAGAAAGTACAGCCAGCTCTCTTTTCCCTGTAGGAAGTATAAAAAAGGACACTGAAGACATTTTTCAACAGAAAAACCTTGTAGCATTTCTCATGTGTAAGGATTAAAACGGTTTAATGAAATTACTATGACAATATTAATATCAAATATTAATATTAACAATTAGTAATTAATTTATAATTAACCTCGAGGCACCACCTCCTATTTTCTAGTTTACTTTG
>JBAMHX010000023.1:8194090-8212774 GCA_037177515.1 Pseudomugil tenellus | reverse complement strand
TGGGGAATATTCTCCCCAGGTTATGACCTCGTACCATGTCTGTATGTCTTAATGTTTTGTCCCTTCATGTTTCAATGCTAACTGTATGTTGAACTTCTTTTATGTTCATTATTAAATTTATATTCTTCTCAATCTAAAGAAACCAATGCCCGCGTCCTTGACAGGAAAAACGGTCTCCTACAGTGGTTTGGGTGGGAGTTAACAGAAAAGAGTGTGTCATTCATCTACTCACAGAAGCAACAGAAGCGTGGTCCATGCTGTGAGGATTGTGGGATGAGAAAAGGTGTGTGTGTGTGTGTTTGTTTCAGCCAGCAAGGCAAAAACACCCTGGCAGATCATTCTTCTTCTGCAGAGGGGCAGGTAAAAGATAGAGAAAAGAGCAATCGTTTATTTTGTCATTTTCAATTCTCCCTTTTGGTTCTCTAAAAATCTCCTTTCATTTGACTCACAGAAAGAAACAATTGGCTCGGGCAGCTCTTGCCGGCTCTCCCTTTGTACACGGATGTGTCTGGGATGTGGAGTCTCTCTCTCTTTCTCTCTCTCTCTCTCTCTCTCTCTCTCTCTCTCTCTTTCTCTCTCTCTCTCAAGCAGCAAAACTTGAAATTACAAATCTTTGATCAGACTTGATTTCTGCAAACGTGAACGTAATTAAACACACAGCAATAAAACATATAATTATTTACAGCTATTTTAAAGATAGGCAGGAGGGAAGCAATACCTGCTTATTCAGAGTAAAATGGATGAAAGGGCCATTGGTTTGACTCACTTGTGTTTTATGATTGGGTACCTTCTAAATAATCCAACTCATCAGTTAAAGAAAAATACAAGGTTTTAGAGAAATTTAAACATGCACCATACAGATTATTAAACTGCTCCAACTTTATCTAAAAAAACTGCAATACACTTTATAGCCCTTTATTTCAGTTTGCATACATTAAAACTAAACTAGTTCATGTTCATGGCTTTTAAATTCTAACCTTTTCATGCCTTAATTCTTTTCATTGGGAACAACTGGAACTTAGGCCCTAAAGCCATCTGAGCAGTTCATCTTCTTCTAATTTAGTTTTTCTATTAAAACACTTTTCAAAAATATTTCAAATGCAATAAGTGCTACATTATGCTAATAATTTCTACACACTAACTAAAGCATATTAGCCAACAGAGACTGTGTAGCAAAGGCTGCAGTCTAACAATTAAAATAAAAATTGCTTCAAAACATGCAGTCATAACATTATGCCTTTAAAGAGACTAAGAAATGAGAGCAGCAGCTGTGTGAAACAATGAGGTCTGAGTAGATAAGAATCCTATTTAAAAGCAATGCATAATGCAGGTGAGTCATGTATTATTTATTCAGCCTTAAAGTCTCACTTTTTCCCCACTTCTTTCTATGCTTTTCCAGCTTTCTTCACAAACATGTCTCTGTGGATGTCTGCTGTGTGCTCTTTATGTCTGTATTTCCCTCAGTCTTAATGCATTCACATTAGCTGTGCATAAATGGAGAAAATAAAGTAAGGCAATTTAGGAATATTTCATTTATAAATGCAATTATAAAAACAAAATTGTATTACTTTCAAATGAATTTCACATTAAAAGTTATTGTCTTAGTGCGATGGACTGGTGACCACTCGTCCTCTCACCTGCTAAATGCTGGGATAAGCTCCAGCCCCATGACTCTAAAATGGTTTAAGCAATATAGAAAATGAATAAATTCTAACCTGTAAAAATGTATATGTATATTTAATATAATTCCATTTGAAATCACATCAAATATAAACTAAATATTTCTAAATTATACTCTATGTATACTTTGTTGACATCAAGCAATCATTATGCTGTCTCACCATATGACAAATGAAAGAAGGGAATATTTGACATCCCGTATCTTTTTTCACAATAGCATGAAAAACCTTTTAAAAAAAGTCATCCAGGGTTTCTCTGTCATCTTCTGTTTTGTATTTATTTACAGTTCAGTGTTTTGATATTTGTTTATTAAACCCTATTTTAGATAAAGTGTTCGATAATCTTTACTGTGTTCCTTTTTTAAGATTTTTTACAGATACTGCAAATGCAAGGATGATAAGTGACTGACAAAATGTACCTGAAAATCAATATGGAGGGATTAAGTGAGCATATAAACCTACTAAAATGCTCCTTTATAAACAAGTAAGTATATAAAACCACAAAAATCTATAAAAAAAAAAATCATCAGCTTGTGGTATGATACTGGTAAATGATAAATAGAGCTGGTATCAGTGACTTTTAAATTAGGTGTGCTATGAGTGTGTGCTAAGCAGTTCCATGATTACATTGTGCACTGGCATCAATCATTCCCACACCTTCAAACCAAGAAGGAAATAAAGGCAAACTGAATAAATTAAGTCAAGTGCAGAGCAATCGAAGTCCCGTAATAACTACAGACCTAGATGCAGAAATAAATAATGCCAGTACACATAAACTAGGCTCTATGCTTGTCTACCTTTGTTGCAGTTTCAGTTGTCGTGCAGTTAAAAAGTAACATTTCTAAAAAGACTTTAAATAAAAAAATCATACATTATACATTTAGATAGACAATTTTAAATAATTTTAAACATTTAACCATATTTATTTAATTTCCGCTAAACTTTCCTTTTTAGAACCAATATGATCACATGCACATTCAAAATGGCCAGTGTGTTGATAACCAGTTGCTGGTAAGTGAAAAAGAGCACAGCTTTGTTCATGATGCTCTGAACTGAAACAAAAGAGCTATGACGTGTGATTTGTCAGCCTCGGAGGCCTGCAGGGCAATTACAGCCGGAGGACTGTGCATAATGAATGCCAGTGTGGCATCACAAGTCAGAAGCACAGAGTTGGAAGGTCAGGAAGTTTTGCTTTAAGTGATGTCTGTGGGCCTTATGTGTAATTGTTTCATTTTAGTAGTAATGACTCCTGAGTGGATACAAGTAGCAGTTGGAACATCAAATGTTAAAAGGTGATGGACTTCATTCTGAGTGTAGTGTGTGTGTGTGTGTGTGTGTGTGTGTGTGTGTGTGTGTGTGTGTGTGTGTGTGTGTGTGTGTGTGTGTGTGTGTGTTATGTAATATGCCATTTTATTGTCTCTTGTTGTATATTCAGTAATAAAGTTAAATGGGTCTTTGGTCTCCACTGCACAAAATATCTTGTGCGTTTGCATATATTTGTGTTGCGTTAGCTGATTTGAGATAATACTGAGACCATTTCCCATCAAGGGGGTAATCCTGATTGAGAGAAAAAGCTTGGTTTGCTAACTGTCTCTTTATGAGGACTGTGAGTATGGGTGCAAATTCCTGTCTCCATAACTTAACAGTGTTTCTGATGTTTTTGGTAACAAACAAGTTGGATTTGTAGAATGCTAATGCTTTTACTTTCTGTGGCAATTGATTAATTTCCCACATGCTCTGTCCATCTTTATAAATTGTTATAATCTAGATGCGATACATAATAAATGTAATACATGTTTGATGGACACAACACACTGTTTTGTATCAACAAGGTGAGCACATTGCTAAAACATTGAGTTTTAGTGCAGTGAAGAATTTAAAAAAATTGAACAAGAGCACAAATAACTTTTAGGTGTGCAAGTGTCACCCAGACACAATGCTTAGGACCTCCCAGTTACATTTTACAGTAGGGTGGTATCTGATGCCTACACCAGGAGTTGTAGAAGTACTCTGTGATGATCTTGGCTCTGCTGTTCTGAAAGATGGAGTTTAAAAAGAAAAAAAATGGTTTACCACAGATATCTGAAACTGATGTTGTTATGTTCTTAACCGGGAAGAAACATCTGATTTTTAGATCCAAAGTCTTTATTTCACCTTTTAACAAAATCTACAAAAAAAAAAAAAAAAAATTTGGTACATTTACTTTTTACTACCATGTGATAGATCAGAATTATTGTAGTGTTCTGCTTTCTGGTGTCCACCAGGGGGCAGAAGACCAGTATCACATGGTGTTCAACTGGGTTTTTAAAAAAGTGTTGACAACAAAGTGATCCAAAATGTCTCAGAAACTGTATTTATCAAATATGATACATTAGGCTTTTTAAAAACTGCGAGAAAATCCAACGGATCGGATAACAGGACCTGAGAGATACATTGTACCATATGCTTGTTTGGCTAAGCTAAGCTATGTTTCATATTCTTTACCGTGGAAGACAGGAGATTACAGTAGTCCTTCAAACACTGATACCCATGCATAAGCAGTCACTGCTTCCACCTGCAGCTGTATGTCCTCAAGTAACATATAGAAGTAGTCCCACCAGTACCTGAATCACAGTTTAACAGATGAAGTTGGATAAACTGAACTATAAACATGCTTTTGAACAGACTATAGCATTTTTGCACACTGTCTCTCGTCAGACAAAATCTCTCACGCAGGCATGATGAATAAAATAAAGTTCTGCTTTATATAAAAAATAATGAAGATCGGTTCCCCCTCCCCCCCGCTTTCCCTCTGCTTGGAATGAAGAGAACAGAGGGAGAAAAGAGCCTATGGGCAAAAGCAACATAACACGCAGCAACAGTCCAATGTAGGCTAGCATCTGTGAATGTGTGTATACACTTTCAAGGCAGAATTTAATAGAGGCAAACTACTGCTGTGTTGTAGCACAGCATATGACGTTAAAGTGAGAGTGGGTGAGGGGTGAAAGAGTGGAGCAGAGGATGGGGGGAGGAGTGAGGGGGTTCTATGGTATCAGTTTTTACTATTTGAGAATAATTGTGTGTGCTTCTTTTGTCTCCTAAGCTTGACCTTTAGAGTTGTGCGTCTCAGTAATGTGACCCATTAATCATTGTAGCTGTCTGTAAAGTGCCTGTAGGTAATTACGTTTTGTGTTTTGAGCCCCTCTTAATGTACAGGAATGAAACAAGAATTATGCAAACTGGAATTTTGTTCATCTCACTACTTCCTCATTCTTTTCCAGTCCCAGATATAAGTTAACTTACAAATTACAGATTGTATCTGATCACAATTACAGAATTTCTGGAAGCTCGGGATCTTTTAACCAAGAATGGCAGTGACTTATAAGTCGGAGTCATTGGTGCATTTCAGAAACATCAATAGTGATCCTGATTAAAGGCATCAAAGTATTATTTATGTTCCAAGATAGCAACCATTGATAGAAAATGTAAAACTCTTCGTTGATCCCCTGATATCTTAAAATTTCATACACAGATTGTTTTTGTATTTATAACTTGTCTTTTCAAGCGTTAAAGCAGGCAGAATGATATTCTGTAATCTGTGTCATGCTGAGCAAATTTACTTTGTCAAGAGGAACTATATGTATATATGTATATACAAAGGTCCTCTTGATAATCTGAATTCTTTAGTTATTTTAGTTACGTCTTAATACAACAGAATTTCCATGTATTTCTGAACATGACCAGAGGGGCCAGAAAAAGAACAAGAAGAAAAGAGAAAAAAAAAGAGAAAACAAACAGAACATAAACAAGAGACAGAGACACACCACAAATGAAAGACCGCAATCTAACCGCCCATACTATGCCATCCGTCACACCTCTACAGAAAAAAAAAGTATGTCATGAGGTCCCGCAGAAAGACAACATCAATAAATGTCAGGAGCGCCAGTGATGAATAAGCCAAATATAGAGGTGAAAAAACAAATAAAAATTGAAAAAAATAAATAAATTTGAGGCACATACGCACATAAGACAAGAAACAAAGAACTCTCAGTGACTGTGGTGAAAAATGCTTGCATGAAAGTGAACATGCTCAGGCAACCCCCTCTACCCAAAAGGTCAGAGGCAGGCCAGCATCCACCAAGGAGGCGGCACGGGAGTATACCCCTGCGAGGTATATTCTTCTTTCTTGCTGCGGTTTTGGATTTCCGGCAAATTAAAAGCACACACCCTTATTATGCAGAGTTTCCATAAATAAGGTCTAAATTTATGAATTACTGCATAAAATAGTTTTTAGCCCACTCACAGTAGTCATGAAGATAAAGTCGACCTATTAAACCTAAACTGTTTTTGTACCAGGCTGTAAACATGTTTATTTCTGCTGTAAAGTTGGTCTTGTTAACATTGGAGTCTATGGAGATTTGCTATGTTTTGGAGCACAGGTGAACTGCAACTTTTTGTATTTCTGCATATAGGCTCCACTTTTTCCAAAGAATATTGCTTCTTCTAAGTTTCTCTGACATTTCCAGAAATGTTTGTCACCTGTAAGTTATGTACCAGGATGCAAGAATTCTCTTACTTTACATTTTCCCAGCACCTAAAGGTTTAGGTACTTTATTTTAATTACCCTTATCTTGCTTGTTGGTAAAGGAGAGAAATCCACTTTGACCGTTATGTTTACATTCTTTAATCTAATTTCAAAATTTTTAACTTTTCCTAAATTGCTTCCTAATTTCAATTAATTTCAATTCTATCAAATAATCGATCACTCCATTAATCAAACTTTATTTATACAGCACTTTTGATAGAGTTTTGCAACGCAAAGGGTAAAGTGTATTCTTCCATTCACTGTGGTGTTTCGAGATGCAGATTTGAGTCACATTTAGTGTCGACTGGGTAAGGTTTGTGAGAAAACCTGGGTGAAAATTATTTTAAGACCACCCAGGGGAAAAGTATGGTAGAGTATTAAGGCCACTTTGATAAAAAAAAGAAATAATTCTGTCTTTAATCTCAGAATACTGACTTTTTTCAGTCAGAGTTCTTCTGAGATTAAAGTCAGAATCCTTGTTCTTTTTTTTTCAAGTGGCCTTAATACTTTCCGTAGAAAAGCAAATAATATATCATCAATATTCCATCACAGCATTACTTACTGTATGTTCAGAGAAAGACCAGGTAAACTGTAGTTTAACAGAGAATTTCCACAGTCCCTGCTACCACAGTCTTTAAAGTCAACATTATAGGATGTGCGCTGTTGTAAGAGTGAAGCATGGCCAAAGAGCATGTTCACCTGAAGCCTGCATGTGAAGTCTTGTTTGTCTACGCATATAAATTATTCCTTTCTAAATGTCTTTTCATAACTGTATGCCAACTGTGGAAAGAACTATTAAGAAAAAGTTTGCATTGTGTTACTTACCTACAGCATTTTGGCTTATGTTAAAAACATAGGGTGGGTGATACATTGCCTAGTATAACATTTATGACTAACTAAGAATCAGAATACCTTAATGAAATAAGCAAAAAGTTGGTGTCCTCATGCAACTTACCCTTAACTGTCCCATTATATCGCCCTCTCAAATAACGATATAAAAGCACACAAGTGGTGGAGGCTAATTATGTATCAAGCTAATCACTGACACAAGCTAATTATTTGTTTGTAAATGCGGTCATATATTTCAGGTTACTGCAACTACGCGTGCCCCTCTGTGATATGAATGGGCACGGTGCAGGTGTGCAGTTATGTGAGCACTCGTGTTTGATTAAAAAGTATGAAGCTTGATTGCGATGTACCAGGGGGAGACTAAGGTGTTAATTGGCTGTGTGTATGTTTGCCCATGGAGAATCACAGTGCTTAAGTAACACAATCAAAGAGCTCCTGTTGTGGATCAGTCTGCCTTGACAATATGGAACATGCAATCACACACTCTTTACACACACAAACAGACTGCAAATACGATCCAGATGGTATAAATCATTAAGTTTATATCCTGTTATCTTTAACTGCATGTACTGACAAGCTGAGATCAAATATGATCTTTTTCTTAAATGCATATGGATGTGCATTGGTTTATAATGGATGTATACAGCATTTAGCTGCAGCTTTCCACATTCTAATCGGTGATGCAGGGATAGATAAGAAAGGAGAGATGAGTGTGGCAGATGATGGAGCTGAAGTGATAATGTGAACAAAGTGTGTTTGTGCATGTGACTATCATCCCTGCTGACTTAAGCAATTCTAATGAAGACTTATTTCATGAGACTTATTTGGGTATCTGGGACAGCCATTCCGATGCGCTGCCTGCTGAATGAGAGACACACTCGAATTTATTTTCCTTTCATCTCACATCTACCTTTTTTTTTTTATTTTTTCTTATCTTTCGCTCTTTGTTATCTTTCCATACCTTAGTGATGTCAGAGATGAAGCATCAATGACCATCACTGACCATCAGTAGAAACACCCACATGTGTATGTATAAAACACACACACACACACACACACACACAGAGAGAGAGAGAGAGAGAGAGAGAGAGAGAGATAGATATAGATATATGCACAACTCCTTCACAAGGAACTGGAAATATATCAACATTGTAATGTGTTATTAAACATCCAAGGGATTATACAAACATTGCTACCACATTTTGACTTGAATTGAATGAGATGTGTGAATTAGGTTACTGTGCACTTGGAAGGGGTTATGTTTGTTTATCTGCAGGATCTGCAACTTACAAGCAAAGTTGAAAAAATGGAGTACAGCCGTTTTGAAATTTTGCTTTGTATTGCAGTATTTCTTTATGAACTTTAAAGCATAAAGTTGTTGAATTATAGGTCAATAAAAAGTTAATTATACGATCTTCTAATATTGTGATGTCATAGTTATAACTGTTTACTCCATTCAATCAGACTAAATATAAGATAAACAAGATGTGTTTATAGCTAAACATAATTTGTGTTTCCAATACAATTTTTCGCAAAATGAAAGCGATGTTTTTAATGTTTTGAAAAACTACCATTTTGATTTTCAGGTGTTTCTTTTAGCGCATAAGCCACAAATCTCATACATTCTTATCAGCTGGACGCGACTTTATGAGAATTGCAGCGAACGTAACATTAACACAAAGCATTATTTTGGAGTTTTCCACACTTGCTGCGGAAAATTTGCTACAGCTTTTCTAAGTCATCCTCAGTCATTTCCCTTTCCATAACCTGTTATAGTCTGAATTGCCCGGTTGTTTACCTCAAATTGCGCCATATTAACCAGTCACATGACCTACTATGTGATGTCTGGGGATGCGGAAATGAAAATAAAGTGTTCCCATTACACTTTCGCAATAAACTGCTTTATCGAAAACATCTGAAAAAAAACACCTCCTGACAATGCATAAGGTTTTAGCTCTATTTGAGAGTGTTTACCTCCCCTAAGGAGGTTATATAGTCATTGGCATTTATCTGTCTGTCTGTTTATGTGTTTGTTTGTTTGTTTGACTTTGTACAACATAACTCAAAAAGTTATGGATGGGTTCGCATGAAATCTCTGAAACTCTCTCACATTACAAACAATGTGACTTAAGACAGATAATCCTTAGATTTGAAACGATAATTGATTTTTTTTAGGTACATAGCCTCACTATCATGTAAGTTTTCATTCTACAGTCCTTTTCCGTTGCATTTGATACATCTTTTGTCCTAATCCCATGGAGATGATTTGTTGGGATTTATTTCTCTTGTTCCACATGTATTCAAGCACAGTACATATATTAAAGTTGTTGACCAGTGTAGCATTTAATGGGATTAATAGAATTAATATGAAATATTAATATTAACAATTAGTAATTAATTTATAATTAACCTCGCGGCACCACCTCCTATTTTCTAGTTTACTTTGGTAACACTATAGGTATAGAAGGAAAGCTTATTAGATGATGAGTTGATAACTCAATCAAAGAATAAAATAATTAATCAGTCTCGATAAATCAATCAGTCTCAAATGTTATAGTCGTAAGTTCTAGTTTGAATTTACCTGAATCGTGACCACAGAAATCAAGACAGACAACGACCAGATAGTAAAAGTGGTATTTATTATCTAATCTACACATTATACATGGCTAAATATGAGAAATAATAAGACATATAAAGAACAAGACAGACAAGACAAACATAACATAAACCAGTGTTGCTGTGAGAGTTGATGATAAACCTGAGTTCTATTGGAGAAGAAGATATGTGTGTGGAATTAGCATGAAATAAGTAAAACTGTGATGTTCCTTAATCATGTGAACCATTTCTAAGGCCTAGATGAGATAGTTTCTTAAGTCGCCAACTATCAGTAAAGACCAATAGTTCCTCGCTGAGGAAATGGGGTTCGTTCAGAACCGCAGCTTACGACCAGTGGACTGAGCTTGGGTCCAGATTCGTTCTGGGGCGCTGAGACGGTGTTGGTCCGTATTGGCGCCGTTGAATCCGGGGGAAGCCTGTCTTTGGGGGTTCGCAGCTTTTAGTGGATCCTTCTGGGGTCGATGGCTGGAGGTTGGAGGCCGAGGGTGGAAAGTTCAATAATGTCCAAAAGTGAGGTGGTTTTAAGCTGTTGTGGAAAATTGAACTTCCGTTAGGAGGCACCAGCTTGGTTGCAGAGTGAAAGTTTTAATTCCTCATTCTAGGGCTGGACTGAGTGGCCATGTGTAAACCATGTGGCCCTCCTTGGTTCTCCAGGAGCAGGACGAGCTTTTCACACACACATTAGCAGAAGCAGGTAGCGAGGAGGTAGCTTCAGAGTGTGATCCAGGGAGGCCAAGAGACAAGAGGGCAAAGAAAAAGGAAGCAAGAGAAAAGAGCTGAGTCCGTGTTGGTCTTTTGAAGGTAGGCAGGCTTTGGCTGAGTGGGCAGGTCTAGATGCTGCCAGCCAATCAGGGATCTGTGGGGGTGATTTCAGCTCATGGCTCCTTCCACAGAATTACCTGTGCATTACCTTAACACCAAGGGATATCACATTTAATGAAACACAAATTAATGTCCTTAAATCAAGAAATAAAAGAATAAATGCACATACATGGAACAGAAAGAAAAGGTTTGAACAAACAGGCGAAAATAAGTCTTTTGAGATTTGTCAAACTTATGGTCAATCTGTAGCATGTAGGTGAGATTTCCCAAAGATAGGGGGAGAGCATGGCCTCCCCCTCTATCTGTCCTTTGATGAGTTGATCTGGTTTCCTGAAGAAAGTCTTGAAGTGAGGGGAAGAAAGGTTATCAGTTTTGTTGGTCTTACTCCACAAATCAAACACATCCAGCTTTCTTGAGTTTAAGGTGGGCGTAAAAGTTTCAACCTTTGTTGACAGTTTATCAAAGCATTCTAAAAAGAGGTCTGTTGAGGATGGGATCGTCACACCAGATATTAATAAAAAGCTCTGCTGCACTTGGCTGGCTGCATTATGTAACACCCTACGAGACTTGCCTCACAGTGGTGTCACCCCTGCTTGTTAGACTGCATCTAATATATTGTATGTATGTTGTGTTTTACTTTATCCTTGCCAAGGATAAAGTCAAATATAACAGCTATTAAGAAAGGGTTCTCTAAAAGTAAGCATCCATCAGAGTGAAGCAGCTTCAATCAAAATACTAATTATCTCTTTTATATAGAAGTGTCCTTCAAGTGCGCAAGTGTATGGTTCCCCTTGACCAATAAAAGTGTCCACCTTCATCATGCCACGTTAGTGATATGTTGGCAGGCTTAATGAACTGTCCTTCATTACCACTGCATCAAATAAAATATGCATCATTCTTCATACCAGTACAAAGCACTTTGATGCAATACATGTAAAATACTTCTTCATGAAAGTTGATTAGAGAATGAGCAGGTTGAATCCTAAATACCTCTCACTAATATAGAAACTTTAAAAACATGCAGGTGTATGAACCTATATTTGTGCATGTGCATATGTGTATCTGCTCTTTTTCTAAAATGGTTCCTGCCACCAGTGTTTCTAAGTTTATCTTTATTCATGTACACTTTGTGAAATCAGGTACATAAATCCTATCTGACACAGAGACAGAGTGGAGACAGAGAGAAAGATACTGAAACTTCCTCTCCAGCTCCTTATTGTCGATTAAAAAAGAGAAGCATAGAGTGTAAATACATAATAAAAAAAAAAAATGCATAATAAAAAAAGCACAATATGAGGATTTGAGTGAATGAGAAACAAATTATAAAATAGCGTTTTAGAACCCCAATCAGGTTAAATCTGGACCATTTACCATTAACGGTGAAACAAGTATAATTTAGCATCTCTTGTCTTCTACTGATTGAAGCCTTGGAAAATCATTACAGAGCACCAGCATAGTGATGGAAGGACACTAACAGCTGCTGATGAACAAAGAACTGTTATAGAATAGATTAGGATCCCTCCATAATCAATCAACATAGGATAGGGTTTGTGACTTTTTCATGCCATTTGAAAATCGAATCTGTCCTGGTATCATCTTTGTAGGAGAATTAGGATAAAAATAATCAGATTTTTCATTATTTAGATAGGAATGAGGAGGTATATCCATGTCACACAAGTTGTTTTTTTAGCAGTCACTGAAAATCCTGCCAGTAAGTGTAGATTTAATTACAGATTCCCTTCAGTATTTTAACCACATATGATGCATTTGTTTCCCACATGCTTGCCTCCAATTTGTAAAAAATGCTAAACTCTGGGGGAATTAAGAGAAGTAATAAAATGGAGAAATAACAGAAGCTAGTCCATTATGTACATGGGCAAAAGTCAATCTCAGTTCATGTTTCTTTCAACTTGTCTTTGTTTTTAGTGCAGATCAATGTCCAAGTAATGGATTGTTAGGATTTTTATTGTTTAGGATTCTCTACGGGTTTAAATGTTTTTTTTTCCAATGCAAGTTCACCCCCAGAAACAAGCCGACTAAATCCTTTACTGATGCCAGTACTGTAGCAGTGCTCTTATCATGGCAGCTCTGAGGTTTCAGTGTATTCAGAACCAGTCCAGAAAGTAACAGTAACTCCCAAGAGAGTACTTACAAAACCCTTCACTGTAATTTACAAGCAGGCCTGTTATTCATACTCATGCATCTGCATTAATCAAATGACATGCACAGAACAATCATTTGAATGTGTAATCCTAGTGCAACACATTTTAAGTACAATAATTAAGATTAAGTACAATAAATTGACATCATTGTGAAAAATGCGGCAAAATCTGCCGATGACTACTTACTAAACTGAATGCTGCCTTTCACCCATTGCTGTCTAGGTGGTCTTGTGCAAATATCATGTTAAACAAATAGAATACATTTTTGAGGAAATCTAGATTGGTATCCTCTTCAGTTTACTGTAGTAATTTTCACTTTTAAATATATTTGAAAACCTAAAAATTATTAGTGAAAAGAAAAGGGAAGGTAGCTGAATTAGTCTTATATAGAATGTCAAAAATAGATGTCTTTTTATGAGGGGCCGTGTGGGACATTATTCAGAAATACCCTATCATAGACACATGTGAAATTTAAGTCATTCACACAACATACTGAAACCGCTCATATATTATAGTAAAACATTTACACATTATAGTGAAACATCTCATACATTATAGTAAAAACATTCACACATTATAGTGAAACCTGTCATGTGACTTCATCTGCAGCGCAATCAGGCTTATCTGCTCCACCTGGGTCTCATCAACACTCACTCTCTCCACCTGCTCGTTGCCCTATTTAATCCCTCTTCAGTCTCTGCTTCCCTGCCAGTTGGTCACTAACCTTCCCAGTGAATTATCTTGTTGTTCTCCCTGTCCTGCTATAGATCCTTGTTGCTGACCTGCTGACTGTCTATGGATACCCCTCTTGCCTGATCCTTCTCAGACCCTTCTGATCTCTGCCTACCTGGATTGACCCTGTTCTGAACTGACCTTCCCTCCAGCTGTACCCTTCATCCTGAACCCGGCTTCCGCTCTCGCCTTTTGGACTGCTACAACAGCATTCAATAAACTGTTGAACCTTTTTCCCTGTGTGGGCTGAACTTCCGGATCTTCTTGTACTATCATTACAGAAACCTCTCATACAACATACTGAAATCCTCTAACATAATGTACTGAAATATCCTCTTATACACTATAGTGAAACTTTGTAATTCAAATTTCACTAGTGTGTGAGAGGGCTTTTTTTACTAGTGCATGTCAGCAGTGTTTCCCTTGTGTGTGAGAGGTAAATTTCAGTTGAATCAGTCGAAAAAAGCGCTATATATATATATATATATATATAATTTCATATTGTTTTATAAACCTGATCGTCACACTTTCCTGTACAAAATAAGCTTTGTGCAGTAATGGCAAAGGGAGGTAAAGGACAAAAAGAAACAGCAATACCTCTAATTGCAGACAAATGTCAATTTAAAAAGTTGCAGTATACAGGTGAAAAGGCGTACTTCAGCAGTGTAATTATAAGTACCTATAAGAGGAACACTTTTTACATGATGAGCTTCAAGTATTCAATCTTCAATACCAGCAAAATGTTTTATAATTCCAGTAATAATAATAGTAAAAAAAAAAAACACAAGCGCTTCGACCATGAAGCTAGCATCTTATGAAATGGTTCTTCTAACTATTGACTCATTGGAAAACAAGGAAGAAGAAGAAACTAGTTTTATTTTATGTTTCTGTTGGCTACAGCACCCGCGGGACCCCGTGTGGGAATTAGCGGTAGAAAAAGGATGGATGGATGGATGGATGGATGGATGGATGGATGGATGTTTAGGTGGGTATTAGACGCTGAAAATTAGGGGGGGTTACCACAATTTACAATGCATGAGAACAAAATGTCCAAATGGGTTACAAATCCCACCAAAAAAGTGGTTAGTCCATTAAATATTTTATCATATAGCACTTTTCTGGTCATGTTGCAAAACCAAGCACTTTACAGGACAAGCAATACACTGAATAGACATTGTGATGTAGCTGAGTTTATTATACGTCATTCAAAAGGACAATATGCCTATAAGTATCTGAAACTCCCCTTATTAGAGCCTTACAATACAGAAAGACTGCTTCATTTGTGACTTAATCAATGTGACTTTTAAATCTAAATTCCAGCATGAGAAACTGAAATTATTCAGAGGTCAAATACCTACACTTAAAATTATATGGATTGAAGCAGCAAGAAGAAATTAGACTCGCAGATACGGCAGAAGTAACTGCTGTGAAGTGATGTGAAGGACTGACCTGGTGTCCACTTCAAAGAGCTAGAGGATCATTATTCTTAATTCAAACATAAATCTATGTAAAATGTGCTTCGTGCTTAATATACAGTTTTAGTTATTTTAAATAGTTAATCTATAAAATTGTTTGTGTTACAAAAAAGATAACATGCAATGCTTAGACAGGGAACAGGTAAATGTATAAAAGAAATAAAACAATTTAAAAAAAATAAAACAAAACCTAAAAAAATAACTAAAATAGTATTCATGACAAAAAAAAAAAACAAAAACGCTTGGCTGAGAGAGCTGCTTTTCATGTTTTTACTTTTTTTTTTAAATAAAAGCTTGAATTCCACGCTCTGCTGACCGATTTTTCATTTGACTGAGTTGAACTACATGGGGCTACCTTTTGTCCAGTTTCAGCTTTCTCAGCTGTATTGTATCCCACTTTAGCACATCCTTCTCTCTATCCCTGTCTTCCCATAAGTGATTACACACTGAAGACTAAAGAAAAAAAATCATCTTGTGAGTACCTTCCAACAGCTAAAGTTACCAGGGTAATTATCAGTGGACTGCACATGTCAGATGGTACCCTCCTGCCAAGTCTTTTTCATTATCATGTCCATACAGATTAGCATACATTTTGAACAGTATCATAAGCATGAAGGCCTTTAATAATTGATTAAATTGGCTAGATACATCAAGCTAGAGTTCTAAGTAAGTGATTAACTGTTCAGTACTGAGTATATTTTCCAATTTTGCTCCAGGTGCATGAACATTGCACACTGTAATGATGCTCTAGCCAATGGGATTTAGTCAGGTTGATTTCAGAAGTGTGCTGAAAGGCAAGATTCCTGGTGCTCCCATGCGGAGAACCACGTTAGAATTGGGATCCTGTGGGACTTTTTACAAATATGGCAGGATCACCAAGCAGTAGTTAGTTTTACAGTCACTGTGGGTGTTCACAAAATAAACTGCTGGTCCTGTTGTGGCAATCACTCACATACTTGAACAAAAATATTGGAAGTAACAAATGATGCCAAGTGGAAGAAGAAAGCAACACTTTACAGTACAAATATCAAGCTTGGTTAGTTTGTCAGAAAGATAGAGATTGTAATTATACATCCATCCATTTCTATGCCATTTAATTTATTTATTCCCGCACTTAGCAGGTGAGAGGTTGCCAGTCCATCATAGGACCAACACAGAGGGACCACTCACACTCATTTTTAGGGACAATTTTAGAATGACCAATCCATCAATGCATGTCATTGGATAGTGGGACGAAGCCAGAGAAGTCACACATACAAAGGAAGAACATGCAAACTCCACACAGAAAGGCTACTGCCCGAGCCCTGATTCAAACCTTCTTGCTGTGAGGCTGCAGCACTAACCACCGCGCCACTGTTACGGCCCCTCTCACTCATGTTATATTTATTTTGCGACACTTGCACACAATGTGTATTTAAGGGAAATAGACATGACTAACACTGAAAGGTGGTGCTGGGATTGGAAACACGTGGGACCTGAAAAATCTTACGTGAACAGGATTCTAAAGCTTAGACATCCAGTGGAATTACCACAAATGTTTAAGTTCTGTATGCTATGACTTTCCCACACTAAGTATGGAGAAAGATTTGTGAAAAACTGTGATCCATGCTTTAGAAAGTCATGCTAAGTTTTGTTCTCTCACTAAGAAAATATACAAAAACAAACATATTTGTAGTCACATGCAGAGCTTTACATCACGCTTCATAACAATTTTGTGTAATAATCGGTAGTTAACTATCAGCAATTTTACAGGCTGCACTAAAAAATTGCTCAAAAACTTAATGCATCTATGTCATATGAAATCTTTACTTCAACAGTAGAAAAGCTTTTTTGCGTTGTATGAATGTTGTAGTTCCAAAACAACATAAAAAAGGAGGAAAATATAGATAAAATGTTGTTTTTAAAAACATATTTTAAATATGTTTCCAAGATTTAAGCATAGTACACTGAAAGTTTTCCTCTTGAATAATGCAATTTTTGTGTGTAAGAGTGTTTCTTTTAAGCCACCATTTATTTTGAATAAAAGCATTTTAAAACGTTTATTTTGATAGTTTTAATCTTCCTTTTACAATTTTATATGTGTATGATCGAAAGTATCATTTTATTTTCCTTTTATTAAATTCACAGTTGATACTGTTAAAACCAATGATTAAATCAACATTGTTAGTGTTTTATCAGTCCATTAGACCAGGGGTAGTGGGTCGTCATTTATCCAATTGACTGATCAGCAGAATTGATATGGGAAGACTCCCAATCCCATCTGAGTACAATCTGCAGGCAGAACTCAAATCGTCAACATTACAACACACTTTAAAGAAAAAAATAATGTAAATGACCTTATGTGTATTCACATAAATAAAAATAATAAAACACAGAAACAGAACAAAAATACTTTAAACGTGGTTTAGAAAAACAGCACTCACATCAAACAAAAATCTTTACATAATCTCAACATAAGATCAACACTTCAACATGTTAGAGTCTAAATCACCAGCTGTACCCTAGCGAATGCTCTACACAAAGAGGTCTGCATTTTCTGTGATGCCTAAACACAAGCAATAGCTGCCGTGGCCTTTCTTAAGGTAACCACAACCTCAGGACAGGTGTAAGTCACATTTGTGTTTGGGAAGGCTAAGCTGACGCCAAAACCTGCAACAACCATCCCCCGACTCGAGCTTTGCACAGCAGTCCTTGCGGTAGAGATTGCAGACATGATAAAATTAAATGGATGTTCAGTACGACTCTGTATGCTTTTTTTCTGACAGCCGAGTGGTCCTTGGCTACATACACAACGACACCAGAAGATTCAACATGTATGTGCGCAATCGAGTCCAAAGGATACGACATTCATCGCGACCAGAGCAATGGACTTACGTACACACGGATCAAAACCCAGCAGATCATGGTACCAGATCTATCCCAGCCGCTGAGTTGTCATCTAGTACATGGTTGAAGGGACCAGCCTTGGTGTTCAAGCCACCAGAAATGACCAAACAAGACACTCCACCTTTTGACCTGGTGGATTCAGATGTGGACGTGGAGCTCCGACCTCTCCTCCCTTCCATTTTTCAAAACTCATCTCATCCCTTAAGCACCAAAGTTCTCCAATACTTTTCAAACTGGAGAAAACTTGTGAGAGCAGTAGCAAGACCGGTGCATATTACTCGTGTCTTCAAAACAAAGGAGAAGAACGAGCATTGCAAGGGTTGGCACATGTGCAACAAAGTCCTCCTCTCAGATAATGAACATGCAAAGGCAGTGATTATAAAGGCAGTTCAGGGGGAAACCTTCTTTAAGGAGCTGGAACTGCTCAGAGAAGGAAAATAACTCCATAAAAACAGCCCCACAAGAGGATTCTCGCCTTACCTGGACGACAAAACTTTGCTCAGAGTCCGAGGACGGTTGTCCTGCTCTGGCTTGCAAAATGATGAAAGGAACCTCCCTGGGAAACACCACATCACTGACATCTTGATATGGCACGATTAGGAAAAGGTGTGTCACCATTGCCGACATTTGACCGAAGGAGCCTTGAGGTCTGGAGGATACTGGATCGTGGGTGGAAAGCGACAAATACTGTAAGCAGCATCATTCATTCCTGTGTGATCTGTAAAAAGCTCAGAAGAGGAACTGAAACCCAGAGGATGGCAGACATGCCCAGAGAAGTACATATTTGTGTGGAGGAAGGTGTGTATGCGTGTGTGTGTTTGGGTGTGTGTGTGTGTCTGTGGAGGTGTGTGTATGTGTATGAGAGAGAGAGGAGGTGTGTGTGTGTGCGTGTACATGGG
>JBAMHX010000023.1:8133020-8155024 GCA_037177515.1 Pseudomugil tenellus | reverse complement strand
CTGGGGAGAGGGAAGTTTGGGCTTCCCTCCTTAGGCTGCTGCCCCCGCGACCCGACCCCGGATAAGCGGAAGAAGACAGTACGGTACGGTAAGTTAAATGAGTGAACAAATCAATGAAAGAAAAAAAGTAAAAAGTGAGTAAACCAGAAGTACTCTGCCACACACTCAGCGTCAGAACTGAACCCAGCGCCATATAAGTTAAAAATTAAATAAAGGTGTAGCAAAGGTGTATTTGTAAACAACTGTAAAGTAATTAAGGGGTTGTTTAAGAAAATGAACAGATGAAATTGAAAAAAATATGTAAGGCCATTAAAACAATATTTCTGGGGATCGGGACCCTTCCGTGATGAAGTTGGAGATCTCCTCAGGGCTGTGCCAAGAGCCAGATGTTTCAATTTAGTTTGTCACAGGCTGAATGATAGACCAGCTTTGACTTGCTCATATCAACCAATGCTGATATGACTTACTGGGATCCCACAACTCCACAAACTGAAGACTCTAATGATGGATGACACCAATGACAGTCTAAGGCAACCAAAGTCTCAGGTGTTGTTTGCTCTTCACTGTTGAAATGCGTGGCTCTTCCCAGTGGTTGGAACTTTTTTAACAAGCAAGAAGTCAAATTGCCTTTTTCTATCAAATGCTTCAGAGTTGGTTTTGACCCATTCAAACATAACCCAGTATCTCTTTTCATTATTACTACTTAAAGATGAGAATTACTAATGTTGAATGTTCTGCCCTGTGAAGAGTAGACATGGTCCTCTAAATACACATTTTAATATTCACACATAAACGTCTGTTTTGGGTTATTGGGCATTTTCTATCAGCATTTAAATAGTCTACTCCTTCTGCATACACACGCTTTTCAGAGCTTTTTCCAATTACAAGAAGTCATTCCATGTGAAGAGTCCCCTACAGTGTAGAGCATCTGTTAACAGATAACTGAGTAAAATGTCCAGACATCCTTTTCCTGGCATTCTTTTTTTCATCTATAAAAACATGGAGAAAAGGAAAGAACACACATATTCACTTAACACATCAATCAGGGTTGATGACCCTGATTGATGTTAATCCCAGTAGGCACAAATCCCCCACTTGGAGGTTTGTGCCTAGTCTGATTATGCTTTCCAGGTCAGAATCTCCTCTAACAGTCACTGATGGGACATCATTATCAGTGAGCATGTGCCCTTGCATGTATAATTTGAGATAATTATTTGGATGTAACAAAGAATATGCACACAGTATATGGTGCAAATATACAGAAACAGGGTTATTTGGTTCTAATATCTTTCAAAAAACAGAGCTTTTATTGTCCTAAAATGTCCGTTTGTGTGCTTATTTTCCTTTTTGTTTCCAACACAATGCCAAACTCCTACTGTCACATCACTAACCATCGAGAACAGTTTGTCACAGAACCTAACAGTTCTGCAGAGGAGAGAGGGAGCCAGAGTATTGACCTTCATAAAAACAAAGGCGTTCTGCATCTTAAGCAGTGAGTGTTTGAAAAATATGGAACTTGCAGAGGGTACATTCCCTACTTGTACAAAAGCTATTATTATGTCAAATTCCAGTGTCACTATACTCGTTACATGCACAAATATTCATATGCAACTGTGGAAATATAATCTAGCAATGTAGAGAAGCATTTTCATTGAAGTTGTGTTTGAGTCACATAATGCAAGAGTGAGTATGTGTGAGAGGGAGTGCAAGAGATCACATTGTACAAGTTTTAGTTGCTCTGACCAATGTTAGATCATGACAGTGAGCAAAACTGATAACGTGTTTGCAAGGGCTTTATGATCTATGACAGATTAAGAAAAGCTTAATGAATAGTCATTAAACTTTTCTAGTTTGAATGAGTAAAAAGAGTATTGAAGACCAAAATAGCAGTTTATTTCAATAACTTTAGTTAATTTTGTAGTCAAAAACTGGTCTGATGATCCTACATTCCCTGGTGATGGTGCAATTTACAGTAAAGTTGTGTTTAAAGGGTGGATGAGCCAGTCATAAATGGATTGGAGACACAACATCAAACGTACACCAGCGCTACAGCAGGCGTATGTAAAGAAGAAACCACAATTGAGAAACTACAAACCCTTGGATAGCAAATAAAACATTTCCTGCAAATCCAGAATGTGAGTATGCAAAGCAAGCCACACGCTCCCCAGAATGGAAAGCAAAAGAAAGGTGGCGATTAGTGTTCCGTTTGTAAGTCATAAGATCAAGATTGAGCTATGAAAACAAACAAAAAAAAGCTAAAGAAGACTGCTATTTATCAAAATGAACATTTAACAAAAAAGAAGGCTGAAATCGCAAGAGAAGCACGCAGCCTGAGAAAACAAAACAAGATACAAGCAACGTGGATGAGAAATTGAAAGGACAAGACTGAATGGTACTTCTGAAGAAACTAAACTTTTGATAAGAAAACTGAAAGACGTAGGACAATAAAAAATAAAATTCCCTCCTAAGGGCAATTTAGAGTCACCAATCAGCCTATCCCCAAGGTGTATGTCTTTGGGCTGTGGGGGGGAAGCCGGAGTATCTGGAGAGAACCCACGCTAACAATGGAGAACATCCAGACTTCACACAGAAAGTCGCAACCTCCTTGCTGTGAAACCATAGTACAAAGCAACTCTACCAACATGCAGCCCACCCTCATAATCATTATATATTATTAAAAACATGAGTATAAAAA
The DNA here is from genome assembly GCA_037177515.1 of Pseudomugil tenellus. NCBI lineage: Eukaryota > Metazoa > Chordata > Actinopteri > Atheriniformes > Pseudomugilidae > Pseudomugil > Pseudomugil tenellus. Next base: position 8,152,329 of record JBAMHX010000023.1, on the reverse strand, counting down.
TGATCAATTATAATGCCTTATTTATTGCCTTATACTGTATGTAGACAAAGCTTTGAAATGTAGTCTGATCGAATCTAGGTCAAATACTACAGATAATATATGTGTAACTATCAAAATCTATGATAAAAAAACAACAAGTCATACACTGCAAAAACTAAAATCTAAGTAAGATTAGACATCTCAAATAAAGGATACATATGCTTATTTTTTTAAACGTAACATAATTGTTCTTATTTAGTAGTTTTATTAAAGATTTTGTTGTATTTGTTTTGAGAAATCTTGACAAGTTAATGTTCTTCGAAATAAGATAAATTATCTGCCATCAGAAATTTTGTCTTATTTCAAGGAAAATTAAGCAAATTTTTGTTTTTTATCCTTCTATTCACCAATCCTCGAATAGACACAATACAATAATATAAAGAGGCACATGTTCAGTCCGAAAGCTCCACTTTGAACAAGCCCGGTATGACATTAAGACAGGATGCATCCTGAGGCCATGACCTTTTATTTGTACTTGATTTGAGTTCAATGAGAGAAATAGTTCCAGATATATAGCCAATAATATGACTGTGGACCGGAACCGGTCCTAGCTGGGCGGTAGTGGACCTCTACTCTTGGGCATCTAAACAGGTACACCGGGTATCAAATTCCAATTTTGAAAACTGCTCAAGTTATTGCGCTCACACGAAGGATATCTGGCGGTGGCGGCAGCTGCCGTGATGAAACCATAACTATCCGCATGTGGGAATATAATAAGAACATGGACACAGCCTCAATCACAAGACAGAATATTTTTGTAGGTGGCAGATACATACATTAAACACAGATTTCCTCTTACATGCACCATATGGTATGCATCTAGTTTTTTTAAGGTCAATGTGATGACAGCTCCCATCCCATCTGCGTGACATAAATGCTATCCTGACATCAAAGAAACCTCCCAGTTGAATGCATTGCTCTTACATTTGTGAAAAACATTTACAATTCATATCCACTTGCAAGAATTTCCTTTTGTGCCCATTTCACCATTCACCAGGAGAGCAGCCTGAACAGGAACATGTAGGATGCTGCAGGTAAGTCAGATGGCCTCATCTGGCATTTGCAACCCCACATTTTTTAGATAATTTCTCAATATTATATGGAAACGCTTTGACCAAAAGCATGAGAAAGAGTCAGACATGATTCTTGACCTTTTCATACACAAGCAGCTTATCTAACAATATGACCTAAATTTGGTCTTCTTTCTATTATCAGTAAAAAGACAAATGAATTTATAAATATAGTTCAATGTACACTGGTATGTTATTCCTATTTTAGATACAACTCATTTTAAAGCAAACGGGAATAAGTCAGCACAGCAATTACTGATCAAAGTCAAATGAGCGCCTTGGCAGTTATCTGTAGAGGGGCAGCTGTGCCATCTCCTGCCATTTTTGAGGCCTTTTCTGCTGGTGCTGCTTTTACTCTGAACCCTCTGAGCACTACCAGGCTTTAGGAAAGCATGGCTCTCTTGAAAAGTTGCATGTTTTATGTCATCTGGCTTCTTAAATTTCACCTGTGGGATTTTTAAGGATTTAGGTTTGAGGCAGCTAAGAGAAAAGTAGTCCTAAAACTTAATGTTTTTAATTTGTAACACACTAAATATCTATATACTTACTACATATAACATTTTCGAATTTAAAAACAATACACTAGCCATTTGAAATAAATAAAAAGGTAAGCATGCTAAGCAGTGCAGCAAAAATACTCAGAGCTTTACATTCAGCGTTTCAGAAAAATGAATTGGAGACGTAAGTGAACCATTATCCTGAGATGGTGATCAGCAATTGACTCCCACATTTAAAGAACTATACAAATTGTAAAGATAATTGAAAACTCAAATGATTTAATTGCAACACTTATATAAATACACTAACTTAATTTACTGATGCTAAATCACCATTTATTAATAAATAACTCTGTTATGTCATATGACTCAGCATTTAATGCATTTGTAGGAAGAATATATGTATGAATCAACACAAAGACATAGACACACCTGTAATGTCTCAGTACTGCGACTCAAATAGCTCCGGAGCAAATCAGAAGAATAGGCACTTAAGATCTGTCTTTCTGTGTAAGTGGTTCAGGTTAAACCAGCCTGTTTCAAATGTCAAACCTCTTTGGTTTAAAAACCCTTTGACAGACAGCTGTCTTGGAGAATAGCAAGACATCTTTTCACTGTCTGACTGAAGTATATGAACAAATTTGTGAATAACAATTTTGTAAAGTGCCTTGTTCAGTATTCTTACATAAACTGCAGCATATACAGAAAGTGTGTGTTTACTGGATGTATCTGCTGATTCAGCTCAAGTATATGGGCTTGCACTAGTCTGCAGTACTTTACTATCTCAGCAGCTGCACTTTCCCACAGTTATTACATTTCCAAATACTTGGGATGGTAGTACAGAGAATGATGGACACACTTTCTGTCCACCAAATGGACATTCATATTTGTGATTACAGCTTTACAATTCTGGCAAGTGACAAACACAGTGTAAATGTCACTCATCCCTATGTTGCATTTTGTCCCAGGTAACATCAGGTGGTGTGGGCTCAGATGTTAGAGTGGTATGACAGCACTGACTGAGCAAGTGTGACACAGTGTGACACACACAGACTCTGGATACCCTTAAGGGGTCCTTTCCTCATAATCCACAGGGCGTCTGGCAGAATTTCACTTCACTGAACCGTACATGCAACACGGAGAGGAAGAAGGATTTTCCTTGTCAAACAGGTGGTTTTGCTATTGTCAACTCAAAACTACACTGCATGATGCATTACATGTCGTCTTGAGAAATAAATCTTCTCTGAATGGGGGTTGCTAGATGCATTTGGCTCTTGCTGAAATGGATCTGTTTCTTATGCCATGCTGTCATGGGTCATTTGAACAACACAAAAAGTGGTGACCTGTGCAGGGTGTAGCCTCTTGCCTGCTAATTTTTTAGAAAGCCTCCAGATTCCCAGCAATTCTGAAATGGAGTAAGCTGTATAGAACGTGGATGGATGAATGGACAAAAACAAACAAAAAAAAAAGTAATGGTAAGAGTGCTCATTTCAGGTAAAATCATAGCATCTTCTCTTCCCTGTCTTGAAAAAAACAACAAAAAAGACTAATTATATTTAAGCTTAACTTATGAAGTTCAAATCTTAAATTCAGACATTCATATCAAAAGGGACTTTATGGTAATTTTCTCTTTTTTTAACTCAGGCCTGTATCTGCAATATGATTAGTCAACACTAATAAGTTTGAACACACTCACTAAAACAATAATGTCCTGCTGGAGGACCACTTTATTGGCATGTTCTGTCTCTCTTACTCACTGGGTATCCAGTAACGTTTCAGTATGGAAATGGAAATTATGGAACTGTGTTCATACAGCATGTCATCAGTCACATCTAACAACAGCCCTTAGAGTTAAGGACGAGATGCTGGCATAAACAACAGCAGCAGACCCCTGCATTTGAAATTTTGTTAAACATTATGAAAAATGAAAAAGCCCCGCCCTCCCAAAAATGCTATATGGAGCACCCTCTTTCCTCCTGTTCTGTCAATGTAGTTTTTGTCTGTTTCCATCTCACTGCTTGAATCTTTAATGCCCTTCTTCTTTTTATACATCACTCTCACTGTCTGCTTCTGGTCTCCATCCATCCCACCACGCCTCCCTGCGCTTCTCTTACCATCTCAGCCTTTGTCTGAGCATTTGTGTTTCTGTTGCTGTCAGAGCCAATCTCAAAGTGGAACATGACATAAATGCAGAATGTTGTGGAAGTGGGGGAAAAATAAAGAAAGACGAAGGAAGCAAAGCACAAGGAGTTAGGATTAAAAAAAAAACAGCAGGGGTTAGAGGAGAGGCAGGGAAGGGTCAGTCTGCCTTAAGCAGAGTTCACTCTAGTTATTTTCCTGCTTTGATTAGTCTTGTTATAGTTCCCGCTCTTTATTATTTCAGCGCAGTGAGTATTTTCATTGCAGTTTGGAGAGACAGACTCATCTTTTTGCCCTGCAGGAGAGAAATGCAGATGGCAAGATGCTCTACTCTTCTCTCATCCTTCATTCCCCCACTCGTTTCTCCCTCTTCCCCTTCACTAATGAATCAAAAGAATTAATTAGATTAATTAAATATAAAATTAGATGACTACAGAAATAGGGAAAGAAAAAGGAAGAACGAGTTTGAGGACAGAGGGACATAAATAAAAGTTCTGCTCTTGTTTGTATGTCGTTACTTGTTAGAACATGTGTACAATCTGTCCATCGGCCAAACATGTTAGACTTTGTTGCTATGTGCAACAATCTGAAAGACTGGAAGAAGTCATGTGAGTTGTACTTATTATGTACGTAAGAACTTGCAAATGAGGGAAGGGTGTATGATGCATGGTAAGATCACTTTTTCAATTTTAAAATGCTATTTTTTGAGTAATAAAGAATGCCTCACATTTATCTGTCGCACATCTGTCAATTATTGATGGCAAATCTTTGCAAAGTCTTTCTTCAGATGAATCCATGATGGTACTCTGCACCTTATCTTTTGTATTTATAAAAAGAAATTAACTCTGCCACATAACCATAACATCAGTCATCATTCTTAGCCAATAATATTTAGGTGGTATATATTTAGTCACAGGGGGACCTGATGGGATTTAATGGACAAGTAAAGATGATGAAATATACTTTACAGAGGTCTGACAGCTGAGTAGACTTTGAACTGACTTTGCTTCCTACAGCTGTTCATAGATCTTAAGATATATTGACCTTTAAGGTGGATAAATCACTACACACTAAAAAACAGAGTTTTTTGTAGATGTTTTGGCCAAGAGTCAATAAAGCTATCTTTTGGTTTCAGAGATGCAGGTTCTTCTCAACCAAAATGGCAATAGAGAGAGAAACGTGTGGTCTTACATCAAGGTAACGTGCAAAAGTAGGAGGGGCAAGTACAAAGCTGACTTACCAACAGATGCATTTGACCTGCAGTGCTTGCTAGAAGAGTGGAATCTGATCAACAAACAAACACAAGCATGACAGAAGCAAGTCTCCATATGTTAATAATGTTATTCTAGTCCTGTATCAGGTTATAAATGTTTAAGGTTTCCATGACTGTTTTTGTCTTTCTTTGTCGCACAGTGATGCGATGCTTTACATCCTCGCTGCAAAAAGGTCGCCTTGCACGAGCCTCGGCTGTAGGGATGTCTGAACAGAGAACAAAGAGTTTCTTGTGTGGAGTTTGATCTTTGTTCTCACTGTGTATGTGTGGGTTCTTTCTGGGTTTCCTCCCACTATCCAAAGACATGCAAGTTAGGAAATAATAATTCTAAGTTCTGCCTAGGAGTGAATGGATATTTGTCCATCTCTATTGGTCATGTGGTGGAATGGAGATCTGTCCAGGCTGTACCCTGTCTCTTGCCTGCTAATTGCTGGGACAGACTCCAGCTTGCCTGCAAACCAAAATTAGAGTAAGTAGATCAGAAAATTAGCACCAATCATTCTCATTTCAAGAAGTCAAATACAGATTTTTCTTTAACACAGTAGAAGAATCATCCTTTCGAGTTAAAAGATGTGCTTAGTTCAGATTAATGTATTGGACTTTCCAGTCAGACTGTTCATTTGGCTGGTTTGATTTTGAGGAGTCGTTCTTTCCACTGGAATTCTAGGCTTTCCTTGATTAGATACTGAAGTGTCCTTGGGTAAGACACAGAATCCCAAGTTCCCTCGATGTATGTATCGGGATGTGAGCATGTGTGTCAATGGGTGAATGTACTATGTAGTGTAAAGTGCTTTGATTGGTAATCATGACTGGAAAAGTGCTATATAAGTACATGCCCATTTACCACATTTGTTGGAATTTTCTTGATTTAGTGTAACTGTTAACAAACTTTAAAATAAAATTATTTTGTGATTAAATATTAAATAACTACTTACCTACAGAGTTTAAGGATTGTTGACGGGGAAAATTAACTTTAATTATTACATTTTAAGGGTTACTGACTGGACCTGCTTTTTCTTATCATTTATTAAGTTGTTTCATTTGTATGCACTCACATTATTACAGCTAATCAATATGAAAAAGTACAAAAAAAGGTTATGGTTTGCTTTTTAATAAACTATCCATATGCTGGATAACAATGCTACAATGTACAGCACTACTACATTTAACCACCTTGCAAAAAGCCAACTCCAAAGACTATTTTTGTTGTTAATATTCATTTGAAAACTGCAGTATGTGGCATTGTCATCTAACACCAGATCATCACAAAGTGCAATCTTTTATTTTCTTTGATATGACTTTCTATTTGTGTTGTATCCATGAGCACACACTCACACACTGCTGAGGTGGCCCTTTCTCTGCCATTGTGTGGTTACTGCACCTCAATTTTAATTGCAAACAACACACATCTCATAAATATCTGTGAATGCAGGGGTTTGGGGTGATGAGGTCCGAACAGTGTGGTCTCATGATCCCAGGGTTCTGGCCACATTTTTTTACTTGCCAATTAAGGCAATGTGCTGCAATCATGTTTATCTGGGTCCCTGGTTCAACACAGTTCACACGCTCTCCTCATCACTGACACCACAAACACATAGTTAAGGGCAACCTTGTCCTCAGCTGGTGCCGACAAATGAAAAGATATTCCCGATACTGGTAGGTCTGACTCGCTCCCGCTCGGTGCAAAGTATCCTGGCCAGCAGCAGTGAGCGTGATTTCAGTGTAGCTGGACAAGTCATTGAGGAGAAAAGGACTGAATTAACATATTATAGCTTACGCTTGGAAAGAATTCTTTATTTGCTCATGTTCGCTGCAGGGCAGCTGTTTTGATTGTTATGTGCAAGCCTACATCTGCCCGATAAAAGAGGTTGTTGCTTAACATGCTACATTTGCATAGGTTGTAAATGTTTTTTAAAGTTCATAGACATGCTCTGTTATCTTTGTAGCTTATGTTTGGATAAAGCGGTCATTTATTCATACATATGAAGGTCAGTGGTTGCCGCATTCTTTAATTGCGCACTGATTAGAGAGAGAGAGAAATGAAACTCGGGAAACTCCTCTCAGACCGGGTCCGGCTCAGGTCAAAACCTGTCCAGCTGGGCAGAACTCAGGCCCAGAACATAGGCCTGTGCAGGAATTTTATGTCTATGTTTCAAGCAGAACTTTTAAAAAAGAAAGAACTCACCTCATCACCGTCTGACAGAAATGTGGACGTGACTGGTTGAAGTAAGTCAGGTCTAAAGTTCTAAAAATTTCTTCTACGTTGCTTGATGTTGCCATGCTCTTTAGTGGCGCTGCTGCAATTCATAACCTCAATATGCAATAATGACGTCCAGGTCAAGCATGCCAGATTACAGTACTTTGCAAACTGTGCGGACTTTGTGTCTGGGAGTTTATTTACAGGTCTTTGGTGGTTGATTCATTTATTTTTTACATGATGTTTTAATATCCTTGAATCGATTTTCAAGCATATTCAAGAGGACTTTGAACAAAATTTTTACCATAAAGTGATGCAAAATGTCTTAGAAACTATGAATCATTTATGGCTTACTGTTATGCTGGGCTCCTATTTATTCGTTTATTTCCTTACACGGAATAAAAGAAGTAGGCAGATTGGTCAATTAAATTCAATCCTTCCTTTACATTTTTTTCTTTTTAACAATTTATGTCAGTGTGTTTGTCCAACTATATTTCTTTCTTTGTGAACATACTGCTACCACTCATCTGAGGGGCTACAGTACAAGTGTTTTTTATTTGAAGCCAGGGCAAAGATGCATCAGACAGAGTCAGCTGTGTGTCACACCAGCATGACAGCATACACTCACTCACATTCCTGTGAACCTAACCACTACACTTACACAATAGTCTGTGCAGCTTGTATACATATGAGCACCTACGCATGCCCAGATGCATTTATAAGACAGGTGATGTGGAAGTCATGAGTGGTGCTTTACTTTCTCACAAAGGGAGATGAGGATATAGAGAGAATGTTTGGATGTCTAGAAAGAAAGTTTAATAGTCCTGCATAAGGTTAGAACAGATTATTATTCATAATTGATAGAAGAGAACAAGAATAATTCTTTTAGTTTAGTTTCTTTTCGGCACTGTAGCCAGGCTGACTAAGAGCCGTAGTGCTGTTGAGCCTTGTATTCTTTTAACTCTCAGCTGTGATGATTTCATTGGTCCGTTTCACAAAGCAGGTTTAATGAAAACTCTGAGTTAGTTAACCCTGCAATAAGGCCAACTCAGGGATTTCAGTTTCAGAAAGAGGGGTTAAATAACCCAGAGTAATAGGGTAAACTCTAGCCTGTTTCACAAAGGCAGTTAAGTTTAACCATGAGTCAGTTGCTTCAGTAACAGTGTCTGAAACTGACCTGGTCGGGAACAGGTTTTGTGCTTGAACTCTAAGTTTATTTCAGTCTCGTCCCCCTTTCAGAAGTACGTGCACTTAATTTCCTTGAATTAAAATCCCACTCGCTTTGTAAGTCTCGTCTTTTGCGAACATGGAATGTCTGTTTATCGAGGACCCTATTGAGGACCCTGTTGACGAAGAGGCTGTGCTTCTTCACAGGGAATTAGGTATTCGCTGCAAGATAATGATTAGGCCCTGCAATACAACTTCTAATTCCAGCGGGGAAAAGAACACAGACCTTTTTTTTTCCAGCTGTTTCCATGGTGATTTGTTTCTGTATTCTAATGATAATGGCTTTTTAAAGTCTTGGGGCTTATGGTTAACTCGAGTTGAAATAACTCAGTGTTAACTAAACTAACATAGAACAGCTGTTGTGAAATGGAAAACTCTTGAGTTTCTCATCTAAGAGATTGTCAACTCAGGGTTACCTCTCAAACTCAGGGTTTCTTAAACCTTTGTGAAATGGACCCCATAAGTTTATTCTTAAACAAAGTAGTTTCTTTTAGAGAGAAAATATCCATTATCCAATATAGAGGAATATCCAACCTCCCTTTCATGTCTAAAATTCTTGAGAAAATAGTGTCTACTCAACTATGTGCCCATCTGACCAGAAACAATTTGTTTGAAGAATTTCAGTAAAAATTTTGAGCTCATCATAGCACGGAAAACACACTGGTGAAAGTTACTAATGATATTCTCATGGTCTCAGATAAAGGACTCCTGTCTCTTCTTATTTTGTTAGATCTTGATGCTGCATTCGACACCATATACCACAACATTCTGCAATAGAAGCTTGAAGATTATATTGGTATTAAAAGGACCGGACTAAGTTGGTTTAAGTTATATTTAACCAATAGATTTCAGTTTGTTAATGTAAATGATGAGTCTTCCTCACACACCAGAGTAAGTTATAGTGTTCCTAAGGTTTCAGCACTTGGACCAACACTTTTTACACTATACATGCATCCTGTACTGTTGAATCCAGTTTGACTCCTGTCCTATACTGAGGTTGTTGTCTTTGGGGCTCGAAAATTTAGCACAAAATTGTCTATCTTTGTAATTAATTTGGATGGCATTAACTTGGCTTCCAGTACTACAGTGAGGAACCTTGGAGTAATTCTTGTTTTTAGAATAGCTTTCTTACGTCTGTGTAACATTGAAAAATTAGGGAAATCATGTCTTTGTGTGATGCAGAAAAATTAGTTCATGCCTTTGCTACTTCAAGACTATCCATCCAACCATCTTCTACCGCTTATTCCCGAACAGGGTCGCGGGGGGGGCTGTAGCCAATCCCAGCTACACAGGGCGAGAGGCAGGGTACACCCTGGACAGGTCGCCAGCCTATCACAGGGCCAACATACAGAGACAAACAACCATGCACGCTCACACTCAATCACACTCAATTGCCTCAAGGCAATTTAGAATCCCATATCAGCCTAATCCCCAAGGTGCATGTCTTTGGACTGTGGGAGGAAGCCGGAGAACCCGGAGAGAACCCATGCTAACACGGGAAGAACATGCAAACTCCACAGATAGGCCACCACCCGAGCCGGGGATCGAACCGGCAACCTGCTTGTTGTGATGCTTGTTGCGCTGTTGCTACAGCGCTAACCAGCTCGCCACCGTGCAGCCCTTACTTCAAGACTAGTCTACTGCAATTCCATATTTATGGGCAGTCCCAAATATGCTTTGGAAAGTCTCCAGTTGATCCAAAATGCTGCAATGAGGGTTCTAACGAGATTATATTTCTCCACTTTTGGCTATCTGTTAAATTTAGGATAGAGTTTAAAATCTCCTCACATATACGGCTCTCCATGACCAAGCGCTATTGTATATCAGAGATCTCATAATTCCATATGTCCCAAACAGAGCACTTTGCTCCCAGACTGCAGGTCTACTCGTGGTTCCCAGAGTCTCTAACAAAATGATGGGAGGAAGAGCCTTTGGATATCAGGCCCCTCTCTTATGGAATGAGCTCCCAGAGGCAGACACCCTCTCTGCCTTTAAAATCAAATTTAAAACCTTCCTTTTTAACAAATTTTATAGTTAGGAATAGTCTAGTCGTCCATTAGTTATGCCGCCATTGGGTCGTCCTATGATGTCCTATATGAGTACTTCTTGTTTCTTTCTCTGTTGCTTGTTTTGCAAATAAGTCTCCTGATCTGTATTTCCTGTCCTCTTCACACCCAGTCAGTCGAGGCAGATGGCTGCCCCCCCTGAGACGGATTCTGCCAGAGCTTTTGCCGTGATCAGGATGAACAGTTAACAGATTTATTGATAATAATAATCTGTGCTGAGAGGGAAGGCAGAGCTTGATGTCCTTAAAGCCAGGTGTGTGTCGAAACCGGAAAGTCAAGCAGAGATTCAGATTCAGGGGACAGATGTTGGTTGGGTCCGGAGAATCAAGCCAAGTGAAATCCAGAAACAGATGTGGGTCACTACCAAGAAGTCAAGCAAGGCAAAGTCCAGGAGGCAATTGTAGATAGGAACCAGAGAATCAAACCGAGAGAAATCCAGAATCAAGTCGAGGTCCAAAAGAGAGCGTAATCTAAACAAGTCAATCCACAGAGCAGGTAGGTGAGCCAGTACCAGAGAGCGGAAGGCAGGATATGGCTTTTATGAGGTCCGACATTGAATAAGTGGTGAGCTGAGGAATATATAGTGGGATGTGAACGACAAACAGATGGAAGCAATTAGCTCTTAGTAGTCTGGAGATTGGCTGGGTAGACGAGTCTGGTGCAGGCGTGACAATGGCGCTATACAGATAAAGTTGGATTGAATTGAATTACAAGGGTTTGAGTGATACCATATACAATAGATGTTGAAATTTAGTCGTAAGATGCATTTATAATCTGATAATAATCAGATGCTCATTCTTAATTCTGCAGTTGTTCTGGACTAGAGTCTCAAAGGTGACATTTTAAGCTTTTTTTAATAAATTCGCACAGTTCCCTAACATCTCAATGAAATGTTTTTGAGTTTGTGTTGATTAAAACAGATAAACATTACAAAAGCTTCTCGTTTAGCCTTGAACTTAAATCTCTATTTCCACTGATATGGTGAAGTGTTTTGGAATGACTTTCTTTTTTCGATTCCACTCATCTCTGCCTGAGAGCCCACATTAGCCCACACAACAAACACAGCCCTGACTATCATGCACATAGTAGATTGTGATTACTCTCTACATTATTTTCTAAGTACAATACAAGTCAGGCATTAAATTGGTTCAGGTTTTGCAAACACGGCACCACAGAGGCTAACTGCCAGTTGGGAAATTTATAGTTCAAGCAAAAATGGACTAATAATTCCACAATCACGTTTTGGCACAATTATCGGCTCCATTATAGAATTTCAAAGTTTTACAAGGTAATATTAGTAAACTATTGAGTGCTTTTGACCAAACATTCTTTAAAAGTTTATTTTGGTAGAGATGGAGCCAGTCATGGTTTATTATTTCACAAGTAAGATTCTTGATTTTCCAAAATCAAGAAAGAAGAAAGTGTAAGAAAATCATAAAATGTATCTGAAATCATACTTCCTTGTACAGCAAGAAGATGAAGATGGCAATACATTATTAGCACTTTTTTAAGCAATATGATCCATGATGGCAGACAAGATTTATCATGATTTCAATCGAGAGCGAGAGCAAAAGATGTTTTGAATTTCCACTTATAAGAGATGGCAAATGTAAAGTGATGTATGCTTGAAATAATGAAGAGCTAAAGATGATGAAGTGAAAATAAAATAATGAATCAATGAGCAATTTCAGAACTGCAGTGCAGCTCTTCAAAAACACAACTCTTGAGCAGAGGTTGTCCATCTCCAGTCTTCAAGGGCCACAATCCTGCACGTTTTCCATGTGTCCCTGCTCCAACACACCTGACTCAAATCAGTCAGTCATGCTGCAGAACAGGATCCATTTAATGGAAGGCAGATGTGTTGAAACAGAGATACAGTGAAAGCCCTCGAAGATTGACTTTGGACACCCACTATCTTGAGGGTGCAGTTTGGCAACAGTGAGATGGTCACAAACTTCCATGACCTGGGCTTCCATGGCTCATTATAACAACGTCACTAGTAGAGTGAGTTGTCGGGGAGATGTGTCATTGGCCAGTGCTAAGAGCCAAAGCTAAAGCAAGCTTTGTGTTTTCCAACAGGTATAAAAAATTAAATATGCTGCATTAAGGATTGACTCAATCGTCATTCTTAAAAGTGTAACAAAATTACATTGTAAATGTGGCATACTCTTAAGTCTTTCTAATGCTAGTACTGCCAATTTCCTCTCCAATGTCTCTGGTTTAGTCCTGTGACAATGGATACCTAAATAATAATATGTCAAATTGTGGGTGGTCCATATATGCTGTCATGTATACTGTATGAATCTTATGGGGGGGTGTGATTTGTCCTGCATTAGTGTCCTGCTTCACATTGGCATTTTTCCACCAATATGTCAGTTTCCATTATCCCTAAAGTTGTGCAAAACCTAAATATCGCAAAAGAAATCCACTAATGGAAGCATCTACATTTCGAAAAAAACTTAAATATCACTAAAGATTTGCGCTCTCACAAAGTGTTTTTTCAAATGTTTCAATGGAGCAGTTTATTGCAATAGTGTAATGGAAACACTTTATTCGCAGTCACATCCCCCAGATGTAACATTGTAGGTCATGTGATTGGTTAAGATACAACGGTACATAGTAAAGAAATGCATAGTATTAACAATTTTAGAAAAGGAAATGAGGGCTTAGAAAAGTCGTAGCGAATTTTCCGCAGCATGTAGAAATCTCCAAAATACTGCTTTGTGATAATGTTACGTGTGCAGCAATTCTTGTAAAATTGTGTCCAGCTGACAAGATTTTAACAGATTTTTGGCTTAATGCTAAACATTGTTCATTGGAAACAGCTGCAAATCGAAATTGTAGTTTTTCAAAACTTTAAAAATATCGCTTTTATTTTGCAAAAAATGGTAATGGGAACACACGAGTGATTCCTTCTTTATGTTTGCGAATGCTTGCATCCTACACTAATGAGAATGGTTGTACAGTCTTGTATTTTTTTTCCGTTTAGCTTCCAGTTTCCTGTTTTGTTCACCTGGTTTTACTTGCTGTTTAATTCCAACTGTGTCTTACTTTGTTCTGTATTTATCAATTGGTTTCACTTTGTATTTGCCAGTTCTTTTTTTGCCAGTTTTCTTGTGGTGTTTTCTCATGTTACATCAAGCTTTTATCAAACATATTCCATCTTCCAGCATAAATTGTGTTGCAAAGATACATGGAAAACCTCTCCAAAGTTTCTGCCCCTGTTCTGTTGGTACTGTGGCTCATTTAAACTCTGTAATATAATATGTTTGTTGGATCACAGAAAATGTTATTAAAACTACAGCCACTGAGCCTCTAACATTAATGCAGAAAGTCCTGCAAAAAGTACTTGGAAAATATATGCTACTTTAAATAGGCATTACTTATCCAACACTGTGAGTATAGGACAACTTGAGAACCAGCAAGTATCAACCCTCCTTTCTCTCCCCTTATGTGAGCACTGGAGCTGGATTAATAGCTACCAGGATAATTTCACAGTTAGCTAATTAGCCAACTTACCTCAAGATGCCTCTTTTAATGAGGCGTGGAGTTCCTCAATGCTGAACGCTGCTTAGTTGATGCTAAGCAAAGCTTGCACTGTATTGTAATATCATGGTCAAAAATTTCTCTAAATTTTCATTCCAAAAATACACTTTTGTCCTCCTCCTGGACCTGGTAGTTTTTCTCATCAACAATCATTTGGTTGTGTGGAAACTGGAAAGTGCTCTCACGGATTGACCTGCAATGTACCTGCACACATAATGCCTTCTGCATCTGCATAGTGCAACCTGCATGCTGTGCCATAAATAATCCCTAGAAGTAGCCTTTTTTAAGCTAAAGGGAAAACTGAGTATACACCAACTTAGGATGTAACTGAGTGAAGTAACTCATATTTCATACTTTAAATACTTAACGCTGTAGTTTGCTAATTCACAACCCTGCAAACAAAATATGTAAAAAGCTACTAAAGTCCAGACCAGAGGTGATGAATAACCTTCCTGAGGTCTTTAAAATACAGATAATAACCGATAATAAATTTGCTTCAGCATTGAGTCACATTTGGAAAAAGTTTGATCTTGTTTGTTTAAGAATTTGCCATTTCTGATAACACAAACACAATGTACATCAGTGGTAGAACAAATATGACAAGGTCTACTTATTCTACTGATTGATTAATGAAAGACGTTGACTCATAATGTGTTGGCCTTCAGTGGTTTTAACAGCATTTTCAATATAACACCTGAAAACACTTCTGTGGTATGAATAGAAGTAAATCTAGTGTGAAACAAGAAAGAAAGCAGCACACAAGGTTTCTCACAAGAAAATCTATGGCAATGAAAATGATGATGAAGGGAAAGAACAACAATGTTATTGTTTAAAAAATCCATTAAAAATTCTGCTCCCACTGTTCCTGTGAAAGAACAATTTGCTTCAGCCATCTTGGACTGCTTCCTGACTATTTACATTTAACACTTTTATGCTATGTTTTGTGTCCATTATCATATTCTTTTATGTTTGGACAGGTTTCAGAGTGGGCTGTTTTGCTGTGATATATGTTTGCCTCAGAGCATTTTCTCTTCTTTCTGAGGGGAGGACGCAAACATGCTTCTGAGACTTTCTCCATGTTTATTTGTGCCTGAGTGTTTGTGTGTGTCTCTGCATGTGATAGCTCTTGAGAGCTATAAGAAGATGCTGATTGGTGATAAGCAGTGTGAATGACTAATTAGAATTGGTGGCAGGCAGAGAGACTGCCTCTGCCACTTCACTGTGAATGAGCCTTTGATGTGGAGTCCAAGTTCTGTGTTCGGATAACACACAACACACTCAGGCACACATGGACATTCATGTAAATGAAGATGAGGAGGATGCACATTCTGCCACAGATAATGACCCACATTCACACAAACATATGTACAAAATCAGGCACATGGTTTTCAAAATTGAGCTTTTTGAATTGCCAAGACTGCTCAAGTCTCAGTAATGATCCTGTTCTATTTTATTCTCCAGTTTGTCTTTTTGCCCAAAGTGACACAGATTTCTTAACTGTTCCTTCTCTTTGTAAGCAATAATATATGTATAAACTCGACACAATTTTGCTATGAAGTACAGAGAATGATTTATGTTTACCTTTATTCTGGTTAGATTACATAATTATTTATGGATCCATTCTGATGTCTGTATGTCAAAGGGTCCTTGAGCAAGACACTGAAGCCTCAGTGGCTCCTGGTGGCCAGGCGCTGGTGTGCATGGAAGCTCTGTGACCATCAGTGTGTGAATGTGTGCGTGAATATGTGGATTGCAGGGTCTGTAAAACGCTTTGGTCATCGAGAGATGAAAGTAAAAGCTGTTTATATTTAAGTGAACGCCATTTATAATTTTACCATTATTTATTTGCTTCTAAATGACTGTGGTGCTCAAAAATGCGCAAGCCTTTTTTCAAATTTTGTCACGAGGCTGGGGAGGTGTGGACCCAAATGCAGGCAAGGTAGGCAGCCAGGGTGCAGATTAAAATTGGTTTTATTGGTCAAGAATGGAACTGGTCATGATTTACCAAACTGAAACACTGCAAATAAACAACGCAACGAAACAGCTAACAGAAGAGAAACAAAAGAACTTAAAAACAACTGAATTAAAAGACACAGGTGAACCCAATGACCAATCAAACCTAGGTGAACTAACAAACAGAAAGTAAAGCTGAAACAGAAACACAGGAAAACAACTAAATAAAATAGGAAACCAAAAATACCCACACATAGCTCAAACCATGACAAATTTAGTATATATTTTGTAACTTTTTTTAAATAATTGAGGTAGAAATTAGAGAAACATACCATAATGTAATGATTTAAAGAGTTGTTAAATACATATGAGGGACACACTAGTATGTGAATATGAGGGATTAGAAATGATTCATAAAGTGATATTAATGTCAATCTCCAACAATACATTTGTGTCAAAGTAACTAGCATGTTTATTGAAGTGCTTCATGACAAGAAAAATTATATTTCTGGAGACCTAAATAAAATAATTAGTGATGCTCATCATGACTTGGAAGGTTACAAAAGAATCTGTATTAAGATTGTACTAATCGACTAATTTCGTACAAATGGAAATGGAACAATTTTAATTTTATCTTATTAAAACTTGTGTGAGGTCACAAAGAACTCCAGCGGAGCCATTAAACCGTGCCTACACCAGAACGAATACCGGATCTGAGCCCAGTCCACTGGTCTTAAGCTGCGGTTCTGAACGAACCCTGTTTCCTTAGCGAGGAATTACTGGTCTCTTAGTCAATGGTTGGAAACTACTTTGTCTAGCCCATAATATGGTTCAATCCTTATACATGATTAAGAACATCACGTTTTACTTAATACATGTTTAATCCCACACACATACTTTGATCAACTCAGGTTGATTTCAAACTTACAGCAGTATTGGTTTATGTTTGTTTGTTTGTTTGCATCTGTCTTGTTCGTCATATGTTCTTTTAGCTCCTTTTTCAAATTTAGCCATCCTGTAGATTAGATAATAAATATCCTTTTATTATCTGGTCGTTCTCTGTCTTGATTTCCTGTGGTCATGATTCAGGTCAATTCAAACTAGGACTTGCGACAATAAAATTTGAAACTGTGATGATTGATTTATTAAGACTGATTAATTATTATTTTATTCTTTGATTGAGTTATTAACTCTAACATATCACAGGTTTCCTTCTACCCTACCGTTTTATTAAAGTAAGATAATAATCAGAAGGTGGTGTCCCGAGGGCCCTGTGATGGACTGGCAACTTGTCCGGGGTATACCCCGCCTCTCGCCCGTTGTCAGCTAGGATTGGCTCCAGCCCTCCAGAACAATTCAGAGTTGGGCCGTGGGTGTGGCAAAATACTGTGCCCTTAATAGTAAAAATAATAAAGCTCATGAACACCATCTTATAGCATAAACATGCAACAGCAAACTTCGGTACCGCTCAGAGAGAGTAACTGTCATTTTAAAGTCCATCAAATGGACATGAAGTCGGCCTTATAACAAACCAAGAGAACAACAAAAAGTTTAGGCAACATGGCCACTAATAATAAAACAACACTAGTTCAGCACAGCGGATAGCAACCACATAATTTTCACACCCACTTTAGCCATTTTAATTCAGCCTGTATCACGTTTAGTAAGCCTATAACTGGCAGTGGCCCACATGTTTACATATACATTTTCATCATAAAGTAGCTCATTATAGAACCTACTCCCTACTAATTGAAGGCCATACAACAAGCCTTGCGTTCCGCAAACTCGTCCACGAAGTTCTGTATATCCATTTCCTTTGCTCTCTCCTTCTATATGGAGCATGCACGTTCACCCAGTCTTTTCTGTGTTACTGTGCTCCTCAAGTGGTTTTTAATTAATTTTAACCTGAAGAATGATGCTCTGAGGTTGCAACAGTGACGGGAAGAGTCAAAAATAAAAGAAGAGCAGTGCAAACCTCATACAAGCTACTGCTGGGTGGTTAACAATGAGCATTTTTGTCCCAACTGCAGTGCTCACTAAGTCGCCAGGCAACTACAGACTCCTCATCTCCTGCTTGCTACAGTGTGTTGGGGTGAATTATCGTAAACATATTAACATTATTTGAACTGGTGATTCTTTTGGACAGTTGCTTGATGATAATATTGTAACGTCCACAGGATGCTTGAAGAACAGAAGACGTCTTGATTGGAAAGAGTGACTTTATTAACTCTGAAAAAAATTATTACTGTCGTAACCACGGCAAAACTCACAACTTTCCCAGAATGCCACAAGCGTTTTGGCACCCATACCTCCCGTCTTACATACTCCCTCCACTTCTCCAGCACATCCTTTTCTTTTCTCCTCTACCCTACCCCTTTATTTCTCCTGTAATATCATATCTTCCTTAACCACAAATTAAGAACCCATTAACTGTCGGAACATTATCTGTTTTCAGGAATATTACTGGTCGTTACAATGTCAAGACAAGAATTAAAACCGTTCACCCAAAAATTGCTCCTGCATCAGTGAGGCGGCTGTCTACAGAAAGTTCAAAGTGACGCTTAACTTTTCTGGTCCTGGTTGCTTTAAAAAAGCATTTGACTTCCCCATTTTGTAGTGACAACAAGAGAGGCAGACTTGGCCTCATTAAATTGTTCCCTAAACTCAGTCAAAACACTGATGGTGTTTTGCGGAAGAGTAGTTGCTTTCAGAATATCAGGGCCCTTAACTTGCAGTAACTGTGGGACGGCATTTATATTTTTACATCCAAGAATCTTAGTCAACATGTTGATGAAAATAATAAAGAAAATGTGCTGATGGCGTTCTTGAGCGCACTTGCTTAACTATTTTCCTCTCTTTATTACTGGTCAGGGATATTTTAATGAGGGTTTTTATAATGTCTCCGTTTCTATGTCTTAACGCAAAAAGCGCATCATGTTTAGATGAGCAGCATGTGAGACAAATGCGTTTTGATGCAACGCTTCTGCTCTCTGGTGTCATTAACTTACTGAGGATCACACATTGTTTCATACTGTGACCAAAAAATTTGTACAGGTTCTCTACAGCTTCACTCCAGGAAAGAACTGGCTGATGATGACGTTGGTGGATGGTTGTTAAAAATTTTTACTCCAAATAAACTTGGAGACAACATCAGTGATTTGCTTGTAAATCCCAGCCACCCCCCCCCCCCCCCCCCCCCCCCCCCCGGGGGGGGGGGGGGTTTGGCAACCAAAAGAGGAACCAAAAGGGGGAACTGGGGGGGTACCAAAAAAAAAACAGAGGGGAAAGGGGTTGGTGGTTGT
>JBAMHX010000023.1:8117604-8128464 GCA_037177515.1 Pseudomugil tenellus | reverse complement strand
TATATATATATACAGAAAATCACCTCAATCCTTTGAATTGGGTTTATTTTTATTTACATATGTGTCTAAATTAAAACATCAGCGTCAAAATAATCCTGTTCAGATGCATGTGATAAAATTCATTTGTGGCCATGCTGCCGTCCCAGCTTGTCTGCTGGAACAAATATGTGCATATATGCATAAAAGAACATCCTCTCCAGCACTTGACTGCTGCTAATTCTTTGCTATCTGGCGAGCAATGACTTCTGGGTGATTGGAGACCACGAAGGATACATAGCATGAACACTTCGTTCTAAGCTCATTCGGCCCCAAACAAAGTGTGCATTTGAAATGTAGACCCTAAATACACTTCGATCTGGGACACCCGTATAACGTCAACGTACTTTGAATCCGCACTTTGAATCTCCACTTTAAATCCGCACTTTGAAGCATTCAGTGCATGGATTGGAACACAGTCAATAACTGAGCTCTGACTTTATTCTCAGTAGAATATAATATGTGAGATGTTGATACATTTTATCATTTACAGGAGCACATCTAAAACAAGTTAGAACAGGGGCAAATGAGCATCTGTTACAATACAAAAACAATGGAGGAGCATTTAACAACTCATTAGCTTAATTGACAACAAGTTAGCAACATATTTCAGAGAATCAGAGCCTCTCAGATTTAAATAGCATCTAAAAATTATAAAGTATTTTTAAAAAACGTTCCTTAATTGAAAATGTAAAAGATTTTAAACATCCCACCATCTTCAGTCAAAAGACTCAGAGAATAAATCAAAAGATTCAGAGAATAAAGAGGAATCTCTGTATATGTTGGACAAAGCCGGCAGTCGTAACGAGAATCAGTTGGATCTTTGAGCCATGAGCAGTAACTGACTGCATTAAAGACATTTCTCTACTAAAAAACACTGCACAGGCTCAGCAATGCTTCCAGTAATTACTGTCTAGGAACATCAATAATAGTGCAGTCCACACGTGCACTAATTTCTCTGGGCCAAAGCTCATTTAAGTGGAAAACTATTTAGTCATTAGATGAATATAAGTTTAAAAGTCTTTTTGGAATCAATGGAAACCGTGTCCTACTGACTAAAGTGCAAAGGGACCATCCTACTCGTTATCAGTAAACAGCTCTTAAGCCTGATGTGCTGATGGTATGGGGTCTAAAGCTTGAGCAGCAGTAAAGGTAACTCCAAGGTTTTAGAGCAACATATGATCCCATCCAGAAAAGCCTTGCAAACTTCACCAACAATACTAAATCACAAACTACCTCCATTTCAACAACATGACTTTGCAGAAAAGGTATCTAAGTTCTGAACTGACAGACTTTTCAGCAGTAAAAAATATTTGGGGCATCATGTGACAAAATAAAAGACATCAAGCGATGAAGATCCAGGATTGTCAGACAACAAGACTCCCACATCAGATAAGAATAGGACAACACTTCTTCTATTAAATATTATGGCAGTAAGTTTGTATGATATTATTGGATGAGCACCTACAATTATTTCCTCTTACCAATGTGATGCTGGGCATTATTAAATTGATTTTCTACACTAATTTAGGCACCAAAGCCGGTGTCGAGATATTCTTTTTTAAAATGCATCATTATGTAAAGACTGTGCAGTTTTTGGGGAAGTAGGAAATTCATTTTATTTGGGATTTATGATAGTAAAATGTTTACCTTCTAAACAGTTTACCTTCTCAATAGGGAACAACAACAATATCGCTCACATAAACAGGCAACTTTCTTAAGTAGGTGCTTTAAATGCACATGAATATATATTTATAACTGCTACAGAAGGTTGTATGGATTTTAGCTGCCTCACTGCTTAAGTGGGACATTGGAAATAGCTCCAAGTGCCTGATATCAAGGACACATTCTACTGTAAATTACCATGCTAATGTGTGTGTGTGCAGTTCAAATTCTTTACATGCACATGTGTGTCTTGTTGTGTACAGTACTCGCATAGCTGTGCACAGAAGCATGTGCACATTTACATCAGTGCACCTGATATTAATTTGCATCAGGTGCTCTTCATTATATCATATCAACCCAATCTAGCCGAAGTAATGCTTTGTTATTCACCACACAGAAAGCGCATTGAAAAAAGTGCATACACACACAAAAAAAAGAAAAAAAAAGCTCTACTTGGCATAACTAAAAACCGACAGCAAGGAGAAAAATCTTTTTTTTATTACTTATAGATATGTCTTCAGGTGCATTTGCATAGGTAGTAAAGGTTACTGCCTTATGTTGTTATCTTTTTGAAGCTTTTTGTCCTTTTCTGGGAAAACAGAATTACAAAGAAAACATCTAAATGCTTCATTCTGACTATTTTTATGCAGTGGTCACATCTGGGAAAAGTATGCCAGTTGGGTCACTTTAACTTTGTCTTTTGTGGTTGTGTTTATCAGGTTTTCCAGCATGTTTAAAACAAAAAAGATTGCATTTGGACAAACCGAAAGCCATTCACCATAATATTGGTCTGTTCCTTCCTGTCAGCCTTCCAGCAAGCGTGATTATAGATGCAAGTTTTAAAACATTTTGGTCAGTTGCAGAAAAAATAAATATGTATCCATAACTATTATTGCATTACAATGGCGTTGGGCATAGTTATATTTTTTATTATATTAAATTTTATAGAGGTCTGTACACATTTCTGTACACAGTATGTGCACATGCTTTAATGTTTGATTTATACTTCATCTTAAGTGTTTGCCCAGCCAATTGATAACCTTGATGAGCTTGCATTGAACGTGCTGCTGTTTTGCATAAATAAAATATAAAAACTTACACATTCACTCTCAGCAATTTTCTCCCACAATGCCTGTCTCTCCTTTCTTTTTTTCCTGAAAATGTTCTCATAATCACCACAACGGAGTTTTAGGGCCATGCTGACAACAAAAAATGTGAAGGATTTATTATTTTCTTTTCGGATCAGGACATTCGCTGCATTCGATCATGGCCAAAAATAACTTTGTTAGTTCCTTCTCATTGCCCCTAAAAGGCACAACCATATTTCATCATTCATTAACATTATTCATCTTATTATCAACAATACTGTGTCCTGATCCGAACTAGATATGCGCTCTGATCCAAAGTGCTGCTGCAGCTGCAGCCTCTCCACCTGTTGTTGCAGCTCCGCTATTTGATGTAAAGCCTTGTTCTCATCAGCCAGCTCAGACACTCTTACCTTTGTTTCTGGAGCCACACAGTAGTCATGGTCCACCGACAATACCTCGATTTCGATCTCCACTTCAGAAACGGAATCTGAAACGGGAATCTCAGGCCGTGGGCGCCGTTCCCAAACATCGGGTCTGGGTGCAGGTAATTGATACCCATTACAGCTGAACAGAACGGGTATTGCTTCCCTTCTGTAGCCCTTTCAGTCCCGCCACAGTCACGTTTAGATCTGTGGCATTGAAAAGCCTAAAACAACCCCGGTTGTTTTCAGTTGGGGTGAAGTTGTCCCTCCGGAACTTCCTCAGCCACTCAGCTCGGATGATCGGAAAAACAGGGAATGAATGAAAACTTATCATCTTGTTGAAACGCAAAGAATGTCCACAAAAAGGCACACAACAATGGACAGCTGATGTTCTAACTCTTTGAAAGTGGGTCGCCTTTCCTGGACTTTTAACATAACAGACAAAGTTAAATGGCAAACAAATCAATGAAAGAATGAGTAAACCGGAAGTACTTGCACGCACACTGCGTCAGAACTTAACCTGGCACCATATTGAGCACGTAGTCAATAATAATCAACAATGCAAGACTCAAGTTCTCAGCCACAGAAAAACATTTCTCTTTAAGCTTCTTGTGTTACCTTCATGAACACAACAGCCCTCCATTTGTCTACCAGTTTTTGTAGTTTTCTTCTATATATATGGCCAGTTGCAAAGGTCAAAGCATCTGGAATAATGTCTACTCAAAGATTGGAAGCATCTTCCTCTTGTTGCTATATCCAAGAGAACTACTGTCAGAAACTATTAGTTTACCATTAGAACTGCTCCACTTGCGCTGGCAGCAAAGCAAGACAAAAAACTTGGCTCTTGTATGCTCTCTACCTCCAAATCATGCTGATTTATGCTCTCTGCTGTATGCATAGCCACTCTAATTCAGTTTAAGTGTATATCTGTGCGTGTGTTTCTATCAGATGATATGTGTAGCTTAGATTCGGTCATCGGCGGAAGCTTATGTAAAAGTGTACAATAAGAGAACAAACAACGAATAAAAACAAAGTCAGAGTTCTTAGGCTGAGGGCTTGTGTGCATTATGTGAAAGTAATGTTTCTGTGTGTGTAAATGCATGTGTGTGTGCAAAATTAGTGATGTAGACTATACACAGTGTACATGAGTTCTCAGACTAAGCATGGCTGAGCAGCTATCTCCACTCTGCTGCTGATGCACCAACTGCTCTGAATTTACTGCTCTTTTCTTTGTCCAGAACTTTTTTTCCTTCTTTTGTGCAGTCATTTATACAGGTTAAACCATATGCTTGCAATATTTCCTCATGAACGTTTCACCTGCAGTTCTGGCGTTTTTGCTCATTCTTTTCATTTCTCTTCATTTTGCCGAAAGAAAAGAAAGAAAATGTGGTTTGTATGGCATTAATATCTATCTGAGTAAATGAGATAAAAGATTGGGAGTCCATTAAAAGATTAAGAAAACAGATAAGAGGACAAAATGATGGATCACAATAATTTAATGGTTTGCAGGGAAAGAAAGCCAAAAGCAAAACCTTGCACTGAGAACAGCTACGAGCAAATCAGATATCACGGTCTCATTCTGGGACTGGACAGCTGTGTTAATGTCTGCTCTATGAGCTGTGTGATATCCAGACTCATCCACAAGGCCCCGTGCATCCTGGGACATATGCAGAAGGCAGTGACGTGAAGCAGGGCACTTCTGGTTCAACCAGGGCTCAACTGCATTTTACTAAAGTATAAAAGAGAATTACAACAGTTGCATGAAAGCCTCAGTGTGCATCAGTGAGCAACATTTTACTCATACGTGTGAACAGTTTGGATGCTGAAAAAGCATGTAAACAGTTTCACAGAGTATTCATAATTCATGTTTTTATTTTTTATTTTGAACAAATATAACTTGAGTATTTTTATGTCGATCCTTTTAAGGTCAAACCTTTTTACTGAAATTTAATTTCTTCATCAATAATGTTTAATAATATGACCACAAGAATACTGCAAAGAATGAAAAGCTTCAGAATACCTGATTTGACATTTTACTGTTTTCTCACTAGTATTACACAGAAGTCTTATGCTACATTTAGTGCACACAATTTTATAAAGAAATTTTTTACTTTTATTTCAAGTCTAACTGCTAAAGGTTGTATAGCTTCAAAATCTCCTCTAAATTATCACAATGAATCTAAAGTTTGAGACATGTCAGCTGCGAAAGTGTGCATATGTCCACAGGTATACAACAAGCATCCACTCTCACTGATGGAAATGCTGTGTGCAGTATTAGCTACAGTAGCTAGCACCGTAGGACCTTCTGTTCAAGAATGATGAGGGGGTTTAACATTATCACTTGTCCGCCGTACTCCACCGGCCGGGGAGCACTCAAATGCTTTTCCATTGCAAATCCAGACACTCTAATGTGGGAGGGGTCAGGGTTAGGGTTAGGGTTATCCCTCTCCTGGCACATTTTTTCTAGAAAGTTACCAGTGTCATCTGATAGCGACACAACGCAACAAAACAACGCATTCTCTGAAATTTAATGTAGGCTTTTGTTTAATTTGTGTAATAAACAATTTAAAAAAAATGTTCACAGAGATACCACTGAAGAAAACAGAGACAATATGGAAGGTGGTGAAGCAGCCTTTTACCTGCTGCTCGGGTTATGGTTTATAATGAGTAATAAACTCAACGGCACAAATCGGGAGACATCTCGTCGGGCAAGACAAGACGACCTGGAAAGGCAGTAACCATTATTGTGTACATTGCTGTGTAGTGACATCATTCGCTGCAAGCCAATCAGCCTGCAGAACTCATGCTACCCGCATGGCCCGACAGGCCTGGCCCGAATACTAAGTAGGTCAGAAAAAGGGGGTTTTCCATTATCACTTGTCTGCCGTACTCCACCGGCCGGGGAGCGCTCGAATGCTTTAGACGCTCTAATGTAGGAGGACTAGGGTCATCTCTCTCCCGGCGCATTTTTTCTAGAAAGTTACCGATGCCATCTGATAGCGACACGACGCAACAAAACAACACATTCTCCAAGATTTAATGTAGGCTTTTGTTTAATTTGTGTAATAAACTGTTTAAAAAAAAAAGTTCACAGAGATACCACAGAAGAAGACAGAGACAATATGGCAGTGAAGCAGCCTTTTACCTGCTGCTCGGGTTATGGTTTATAATGAGTAATAAACTCAACGGCACAATTCGGGAAACGTCTCGTCGGACAGGACAAGACGACCTGGACAGGCAGTAACCATTACTGTGTACATCGATGTGTAGTGACATCATTCGCTGCAAGCCAATCAGCCTGCAGACCTCACGCTACCCACACGGCCCGACAGGCCTTGGCCGACTACGAAGTAGGTCTGAAAAGTGTACCAGTACGGTTCGACAAATCGTAATGGAAACGCTCTGAATCTAGGTGGACTGGTGTAAGGCCGGGTGGACCAGGGCCATGTGGAAAGACGCCTATGGTGTCTCAGACCTCATGGTAGCCACTTTCAGAATCAAACTGCCCATTGTATGCTCTGATACAAAATATCCTCTCAGTATTGCAAGCAGTGACACATACAGTATCTTGAGTCTTACTTGTATATGTAACCAGTTTTTTTCAGGCTTTGCATGAATGTGACAGCAATTTCATGAGGTTTCTTTTCTGGGCAGAAGTCTGAAATTTCTCATCCATCTCATCCATACCAGGTCATGGTATTCAACACAGGTTGAGTCAGTTGGAGTGGATTTACTTTCTTGAAGACATATCCCTCTTTTGCAAATGTGCTTCGGATCGGATGGAGATTATGGGAGTATTCTCTTCATTTCATACTAATAACCCGACTCCGCACTAAAAAAAAAAACAACCATGCATTTCAGGGGACTGAAAACTGCAATGACCTTCGCTTTAGGGGAACCAAAAAACTACTTAACAGAAAGATGACCCAACATAAATCTCCTCAGGGTAGTACTCTGCTTTTTCCAGCATGTCAATGATGAAAGACACATTTTTTTAAAGGCCGTCTAATTCTTAGGTAGAAAAGACAAGTGGTTTCAACAAAGAGTAAAAAAATATATATATGTCAAGTAGATAGAAAGAAAAACCTTCACTTGACAAAGGAGATGTGAGACATCCCCTCTTCACCCCCCCCCCCCCCCTACAATACAGTAGCTATCCCAAGAAGATTTGTACTGCATGTTAACCTTTTACATGAAGTCTTATCTTTGCTCTAAATATGCATACACAGCCTTCTGATTGTCTTCTGTGTCCTTTACATGCATATTTCAGTCTGTTTTCTAAAAGGTTACAGAGGCGTACCTGCAGGTAGTAAATTCAGAAGCTATAGCTCACATGTGATAACCACTGAAATGAACAAAGAAGAAGCTGCAATTTGTTCAAATAACTGCTTAGACCACCACTGCCTACTGAATTACCTCATATTATGTTCTATTTGATAATATACATTGTCCTGATTGGTTGCACCATGTTTGCAAATTGCTGACACAGATATTAAAACTCCGAGATGAACTCTGCACTGCCCTCTAGTGGATGCATTGTTAACAACACCGTCAATATAACGTACAAATGGGAGGATGTGGGCAGTGATGTTTGACAAAGTTTGACATGGACATACCATTTGGTAGGTTGGTAGGTTACATCCGTACGTGAAGGGCGCATAAATGAGGCTTCAGCCTCAAGTGAAACTACAGACAATAGTCTCTCTAAAAAGGCCCCTGGTGAGTCAGAACTCTCGACGATGGTCAGTGTAAAACCTCAATGGTTTCACAGGCAAAATCTCCCTCTATCTTTGTTGGAAATAGGATCTTCTAGAAGACAACAAAACATCTTAAAGAATCTAAACCTAGTTCAGCTGACTTGACTCAGCTAAGGTCACCAGTTTATTTACAAGGCATTTTTTCAGTCTCAATTTAATTTAATTTTTTCTTTTAAGTTTTTACCCACTTAGTGCCAAAATATACACTCATATCTGTACACTGTGGCCTTATTGTTGTAAATGTTTTATGTGACTGATCTTGCATCACACTTTAGTTGCCATAGCAACCATTGTATAAATCGCTCTGTCACCACAGTATGTGCAAAAGACTCACATAAAAAGCACCTAAAGTCTAGTCATATATGATATATCCAGAGAGGTACCCTCACAAATCTAAAATGGAAAACTGTATTACTTATTAAACTCAATTTGTTGGGCTTGAATGTTATTGCAAGCATAATGTTTTTGTACAATATAGTTTTTTAAGGTACATAGGTTTTCCTATAATTTCTACGAAGAACAAAAACATTATAAATAGTAGTCATCCTTAAATTCAGAAGAGTGCAAATGATGGCTAATCAGAAAGTAAGAAGTAAATAAAAGCATTTAAAAAGGTAAGCAGCAGAATCAGGTGTTTAAATAAAAACTAGAAAAGAACTCAGAGTGCAAAGTTCCGTAAAACTCACAGGTCCCCCATATATTGTGACTCGTATCCCAAAATATTACTCAGTAACCCATGATCTTTGTCACAGTGAAAAAAAGCTGACTTAAACAGTCTATAGGAGGCGTCAGCTGCAATAACATGAGTGGCTATCTTGTAATGTTAAAGAATCCTTCCTGGAACACTCCTGGATTCAGACGGTGATCTGGAACACCTCCAAAATATAATAATTTCTTCAGTTTTCTATTCTGGATATATCCTGACCATTTTATGAGAATCCATCCATAACTTTTTGAGTTATGCTGTACACAGACAGACAAATAAACACCAGTAATAATATAACCTCCTTGGTGGAGGTAATAAGTTAAAAATTAAGCTGGAAATTTATTAAACAACTAAATTTATCAATAATTAGAACTAAAAACCACATGTACAATTACATTACTTTATAATTCACATTGAGTTTCAGTTCTGCGGTAGTCATGTTTACGTTAATAATGAAGGAATCGCAAAGCAGACTAACGTGGAAATACTAAAATGCCAACAGCGCTCACTGTAAGATGATAACATGAAAGCACAAACAACAGGCAAGAAGAACACAGACTTTTAAAATTCAAATAAAAAGGAACCATCTTGTAAGCACAAAACACATGCACAAAGAAAGTACAGTGCTGGCATTAAACAGGAAAAGGGAATGCCTGAGTAAGATGTCAGAATGTGCTCTCAGGCATAAAGTCAGAGTTATATGCTGTGTGTGCATGTGCATGTAAAAGACAGGGTTCAGTGACTAATGTATGTTGTGTTGTGTGAGCAGTCAGGTGCCAACTCTACTTACTCTGATGAGAACAAGAAGATCAAGCAGGAGAGAGAGGGGCGAGCAGCACAGAGACTGATGGTTGCATTCATGTGATGCTGTTTAGCTTCTTGGTGCTGTTATTAAACTTTATCAAAAATGTACTATGATAAGGTTTACTTCACTTATTTATACTTATTTTTATTTACTGATTATTTCAATCATTACATTGAAAGCAATTCTTTTTAAAAATAGTCTCTTGTCTAGTGTCTTGCAGATGAAATATCACTCAAATGTTTACAGGTAGTTTTATTCATGAATATGGTTATTTTTGTTCACAGCACTGTTTTGAATAATTGATTGTCTCTGCCTGTCAGAAACTGTAAGTTACTTCAAAAAAGTATATATGAGTACACCATCTACAGCGTATATATACCCAGTACTCCCATAAACCTGAGTGCAAACACTTTTTTATGCCCCCATCCTCCCTCTAAACACAAGCACACGCTTGTACATACCGCACACGCCCACTTACACATTTGGACACTGCTATCATGTATATTGCAGGTGAATGGACAGCAGCTGCAGCTCCATATCAGCACCTGGACCTAAATCTTAAAGCAGTACAAGCGAGTCTGTTTTTACTTTTAAACTTCCGATGCACAACCTGTCCAGGGTGTACCCCGCCTCTCGCCCGTTGGCTGCTGGGATTGGCTCCAACCCCCCGCGACCCCGTTTGGGAATCAGCGGTAGAAAATGGATGGATGGATGGACTTCCGATGCAGTTGTAAACCACTACTGATTAAAAAAAAACAAATCTGTGTGAACCCCGGCACATGCATATGCATATTAATGAATTTGTTGTTTGGAAAATGATGCTTCCAGAAACCATCAGAAATGTCAATAACAAATTAAGGCAACAGAAACTACGGATGATTATGCATAATGATATAATACAGCTAAAAAAATAGTTTTACTGGTGATATTGTTGAATGTGGTTTAAATGTGTACAATAGATGATGCTCTTGATAGGTAGTCTTGGTTCAAGTTCCATTAGTGAAAGCTAATATTACCAAAGAAAAAAGTAAAAAGAGATGTTTCATCATTTGTCAAGCATTTTATGTAACAAGACTATATTTGCTTGGTAATCTGAAACTACATTGAAGCTTATTCTGCATATTTTGATCTCCAATTCAACAAGTCAGCTAAACTAACATCTAACTTTAATGTCAAGATGGAGATTTAGAAGTGAATAAAATATGAATATGTTCTAAGATTGTCAAAATGAACATGGAAAGAATTAATTTTAACTTTTTTAAGGTATGAAGATTATGAACCATTCAGTATATCATGCAGTTAGTTACTAAACCATTTCATTTAACAATCTTGTGGACAGTCTTTACCAGTTGGTGCTGGTAATGTAGTAAATTGCCTGTGG
>JBAMHX010000023.1:8097455-8115704 GCA_037177515.1 Pseudomugil tenellus | reverse complement strand
GGAGATCACTTTCTACAGAGGTAAAAACTACTTTTAAGAAGTCAGATGGTATCATGTCCAGAGTGCATGTTGTTGATATTAAATGCCAAACTATTTCATGGAGGAATTTTAAATCTATCATATCACATCAGAGTTAATTTGTCAGGTTTGGACTTAGACTAATTGTCTTGTTTGATTGTGTGACATTAATATTTTGTATAATTGTTTAAATTTTTCTATTAAAGAAGTTGGCAAATTCATCACATTTCTCAATGGAAAGGAGCTCTGGGCTGAACTGTTTGGGAAGATTTGTAAGTTATTCAATATAGCAAAGAGATAGCGAGAGTTGTTGACATTCTTGTTAATCAGCTGAGATAGATAGCGCTCTCTGGCCTTGCACAGCTCATTGTTATAATTTTGCAAGCTTTGTTTGTAAAAATCATAATTACTTTTAGGTTTAATTTTCCTCCATTGACTTTCAGCTTTTCTAGTTTCCTTCTTTAGATTTGCGACCATATTGGTATTTCACCAACATGGTGCTCTTAAATCTTATGGTGCAACAGCATCCATTACATTCAAGATTTTCATATTGAAATTATCCAAGAGTCCATCAACTGAGTCTACAGTTGTGTAAAGAGGTGTACAGTAAGTTCTAAAGAGGTGGATTTTTACATTGTTTGAACACGTGAAATTTCCAAGCCAAAATATTAGCTTTACGACACTGTTGTAACCTACTGTATATTATCATCACAGAGCTGATCTGTGATGAAGTGACATAGAAATAAACTTTAGAGCATACACTTAACTTTTGTTCAGACAAATAAGTCAGGGAAACGCAGATCTTTGTCCCCTTTGGTCTGGCAAATTAGTATAACAAATTTTTTGCATTTAAAAAAATATATTTAACATGAAACTTCAGTCCATAGTTAGAACACACATTCAGCAGCTGCTGAAAGCCAGCACTGCTAGGTGAAAGCAGGGCCAAATTATTAGCATACATGAAATGATTCACCAAACTCTTACCAATCACACATCAGAATGTAGACACATTTCAATAGACCCACATTCTTGTGATGTCACATACGATACAGATATCTCATATCTCCAACAACATTTCTTAAGCAGTCACACCAGGATTAGGACATTTGTGAAATTAATCAATTCAAAGCTTTTCTAGCCTGTGACTTTGATAAATGCAAGTGTACGACTGAATAAAAGTCCAAAGATATAATTTAATATCAGAATGGTAATACAGGAAAGTATTCATATGGGATATGGTGAAATTGTCTCATTCGTTCAAACCCGCATCTATTCTTTATTAAACTGACTAAGCTGCAATTACCACAGCAGCTTTATCAACATACAGCACAGAATAAATGAGAAATGTTTTAAATGACATAAACACATAAAAAAGATGCAAGCATTATATATCCCATTACAATGAAGAGGTGAAAGAACTGTTCAGTTTTAAGTGAATTGTATGTCTGGATTGCAAAATGTTCCAACCCTAAATCTTGGAATTTGCCCTTTTTTCAACATCTATCTCCATTCAGTAATACAAATTCAAATGCTCATTTTGCCTGCAGACATTAAAAGTTTTAATAATGTGAAGCAGTGGATTTAGTGTCTGTCACTGCAAGCAGTCAATTTTTAATCTGAGCACCAGTAAAGCGGTGGCTTAGAATAGTGAGGCACACTATGTGGTGCTAAATGTGGAGGCAGAGCAGCAGGGCTCATACTGATCAACTCTGTTGACCTCAGTTCCATAAAGTCACACTGACAAACCCCATTAGGCATGAACACAGCTATGCAAACATGCACACATTTGAGATCTACACAAACACACTCAAAGACATACAAGCAAACAGAGACACGAGCCTTCAGCACACGCACACACAAACATCCACACAAACCCACTCTGCGATTAAAGACATAACTCTGAAGTCAGCAGAATCACTCTTTGGACACAAGAGGGGTGAGTCAGTGAGCCAAATACCAAACATGCACACACACTTGTATGAAGGGAGAAGTTGAGTCATAAAAACTAAAGGCCCCTGAGATAAAGATGAAGAGAATTAATTTGAACAAAGTGGAAGTAATCTGATGCTACTGATAGATGCCTCGAAGGTTCTTTTGCAATAGCAATGCCAGCATCACGGACCATGAGGGCACAGCCTCCTCCATCTGGGCTCAGTGCTTTCTTTAAATAACAAAGATTCACCTCATTGTGCATTAAAGAAAGAGCCTCTTCCTGCCTAAGGTTTATCTAATGCAATCAGCAAGGTAAATGTGCGTATACCTGTACATGAATGTCGGAAGGTGAGAGAGGGGGGAGTTTGGATGACATGAAATTTGATCACCTCTTGGCATTTAATTCAATTCAATTCAACTTTATTTGTATAACCCCATTTCACGACAATGTCATCTCAAGGCGATTCACAGAGATTGACCAATTCATAAAAGTAGCCTTATATAGGTAACCAGCAAGATTGCATCAAATCTTGACTTTGATCCAATCTTCCATCCTGAGCAAGCATGGGACACCAGTGGGAAGGAAAACTCCCTTTTAACAGGTAAGCAAAACCACCAGCAGAACCCAGCTCAGGACTCGCTGGGGACAGATAGGACAGGAAAGACAGGTTAATATACGTTGCAGCTGCTATCCAGGAAGATCTGCAGCGAAAGAAAAATAAGAAGTAAGACCTGCAATGAAAAAGAAAGAAATGAGAAATAAAACCTGCAAAAAAGGAGAAATAAGACCTTCAGAAAAAAGAGAAATAGGTTAATGATGCCAGTACTGTCCAATACATGGAAAATAAGCAGCAGAGATAATAATTGGAAGTGCTCAGTGCATCATGGGATGTCCGCCTAGACTATCCCTAACTGTATGATTTGTTGAAAAGGAAATTTTAAAGGATCTGGTTCCATAAGAGCGCAGCTTGATAGCCGATTGCTCTTCCTCCCATTGTTTTCTTATAGACTCTGGAAATGACGAGTAGACCTGCAGTCTGAGGGCAACTTGCTCTGTTTGGAATATATGAAACTATGACATTTTTGATATACAATGGAGCTTGGTTATGGAGAGCTTTATATATAAGGAGAAGGATTTTAAACTGTATCTTAAATTTAACAGGGAGCCAGTGAAGAGATGCTAAAAGGTTAGAAAAAGGTTGCACAGAAAGGTTCAAAAGGATTTTCAAGCTTGAACTGAAACACCGTGGGTATGGTTACATGTTTTTAATTTTGAATTATTAAATCAGAAAGAACTACATCCAAATTAAATTCATGAAGCTTTGAGTTTACATGGAAATTTTGATTCCGAATAAAAGGTTGACATGGCATCACGTTTATTCTCATCTCTTAATTCCGACATGATGGTGGAAATGATGCAATCACACAGCAACTCTCTTCCTTGTTTTTAGCCTTAGCAGCTACATGTAAAAATATCTAATATAAACTGTTATAGCTTCAATTTTGAGTCAATTTTTGAAGTACTATCTTGTCACAAGTATACGACTTCACTTTTTTGAGCACCTGAGGAGGAGAAGAAAAATAGACAGGACTGAATATATCGAAGACTGGAGGCAAACTTATTTTAAAAAGAAGAAAATATTGCATTTACCAAGCAGCAAGATGGGAGGCAGAAGACTGCGCATGTGCATCATTGCAGCGGCAGACAGTAAGCATGTTCAGAATGACCGGAGTTAGCCACGAGAGGAATTAAGGGTTTAGATGATATAGGAATTATTAAACTCTGTTTTAAAATGAGAATAAACTAGCCAGTTTATTCGGAATTAAGTATAGTTCCGAAATAACAATTCCACTCAGACGTAGGTGTTTACATGGTTACTTTTCATCTGCTTATAGCGGAATGAACTTTTATTCAGAATTAAAGAGGAATTAAGACTCCCATGTAAACGGGCCAATGTCTCTTTAATAATCAACTAAACTGATAGGACACCTCTCAAGAAACTGGTGAGACATAGGTTTGCTCAGGTACACACCTGTGATATGTGTGATTTGCTGATTAGCCCTAGTTATTGATACAGGTGTGAGGAGATTCAAATTGTGTCTGGGGGTTTTGAAATAAAGATATTCATAGTTATCTAAACTGCAGTGGCATAAAATGTTATACCTGAATTCACCCTTTTGTGCAAACTGCAGGTTTTAAATGCCCATGCATCCTTGGGTTGCATGCATATTGCACATTACAAAACACTTTGCAGTTTTACAATGAAGGCTCAAAAATTAAACATGTTCTTTTCCTTAGTTTCTCTTTGCAATGCCATTTTGTGTGTGTGTGTGTGTGTGTGTAATTCTGGGGATCATGAGTTAACTTACAATAGCACTGACATGTAAAAACTGTTGACCCTCACCTATCATGCAGAGAGACATAAAGGAAGCTAAAGATTCCAGACAAAATGTGAGTTTTACTCACCTTCAGTTCCACAGATTGTCTTTATGGAGAGGATTTATCATAAATTAATTTCCACCTCCAGAAATCATCACAGCTGACAAAAATCACCATTAACCAAACCAGATATAAAAAGGACACCTCACCATTCATTCATTGAGAAGATGTTTGGTGACAGAATGCTGGCTCCTTGGCTTGTGTTGGACTTTGGAGTTTGACGCTTTGGTTTTTGGTGCACTTTGTAATTTAGAGTAATTTTAACTTGTGGTGTTTAGATTAGTTTTATAAATATTTAGAATATTGCAATTCAGGAGGATTTTGCCCAAAGATCTGACAGAGCAGAAGTCTGGAGCAAATTCTGACCAGTCACTTGGGAGCATCTTAATTTAAAGGTTCTGAGTGCATCACAGTACGTAGTCACTGTTGTCTCACCAACAGATAGGAATCACGTCAACATATAAGAAACATATCATGTGCTGAGTAATCATTTAGGCCTGGTTGTTCTAGGACACAAATAATAAAAGATTAAAGCAGGCATTCTGACATGTTAATGTGACTTTTACATGGTGCTGAGGCCAAGTTTTAACCCTTTAACAAGGGAAATGATTAACACATTAATAAAGTGAATAAAGTAGGATCTGAAATCTCCCATAACAACACCATCAAGAATCACTCATGCTTTCAAATCTGTGTTATAACATATTTATTTCACAAAAAACAAAGAGCTTAATTTATATTATCTGAGTTGAATAAAAACATTGTCAGCTGCACTTTGAAAACAGATATTAACTAAAGACAAAGATGACAAAGATGTCTGTTCAATTGCTAAACATTTTCTGAACGTTGAAAGACTTCTGTTAGTTGCCTCTGGGTTCGGGTTCTGGATTTGTAAGAGAAGATAGGTGAGCAGATTTCTCTCTGCTTATACCTATATGTTTTATTTCTAATAACTGAATACATTTGTTATCTTACTCTTTTTTGTAAAACGATTATTTTCATTTTCTGCCTGAAAATATATCCACGCTGCTCCTCTTCCTCTTTGCCTCTTCTCTGGTTTGTTGCAGTGCTACTGACCGGTATACCTGCCTGGTTGCTTGTTTATCTGGAGCAACATGATGGTATAACATCAAACCACAAGAGAGGGAGGGAAGTGTGAAGCGAGCAGCACTTCATACAGACACAAACTGCAAGGTTGCTTCTTTAATGGAATCCCGAAGTGCATCTTGCATACAGGAGACAAACATTAACTGAAGTGGTTTTTCATTTCTATCAATATCAGTACCAGCATTGGTATGGATATTATCAATAAATAAATTCTGCCTGGTTTATTGCTGGAAAAGACAAGTTAAAAAAAATTGATTCAGCCCCTATAAATTAAGATACACACTTAAATGTTAAGTGTTATTGTGAAACACTAATATTTAGATATTGATTTTTACCGGCATGAATACAGAGGATTGACACCTAGTTTTGTACATTCAAAGTAGATGCTTAAGTCTACTTGTGTCCCAATCCGAGATGGAGATGATCATTCCTGTATTTAATGGTGTCATGACTATTATAACCATATTTTCACTGGTTTAAGTTAAAAAAAAAATATTCTCCTCAAACGTATTGTTACAGAAACAAAGGGAGGTGCCCGATGAGGTTTAATAAAACAAATAAGCTTTATTAAGGAAACTTAAACGTGTAAAAAGTTATATCTGTAATGTTGGTGGAGCATGGATGCATAGTGTATACCAAATCACAGGACAAAACGTAAGGTGCCACACCTGCCCGAATGCATGTGATATCTCAGGTCCGAGGGAGAGATCCCCCTGATCACTGGCTTATGAGTACAACCCAGCCCAGGTGGAGCTAATGCCACTGATCAGATGGAACCTGCAAAGAAAATGTCAGTTGGGCCGTCACTGTATTCAGGGTGTACAGAGAGGATTTAAAAGGATAAAAAAATCGTCCACGTATTCACATGACCACCCTATAATAATCTAGCTGCACTAGATTTCTATTCATTCCAGAGTGTATTTTAAAATTTGTGTTATAAAAATGTAAGGATTAAGCAACATGGACTTCTGCACTGCATGTTTTTATTGCACAACAGCCTCAACCACCACAATGCATAATGGAGAACTGGACGGGTCCAAGTTGTTTTATCAGATTATACCTCATACTCCCACACGCTAAGCATTATAAAACAAAAGTTGTTTTTTTTTTTTATTTATTTAGATGTAATTTTTTTTATAAAACTTGCTAAATATGCTTAAGTATAAGAACTTAGAAATTTTGTTAGCCTTGATGTATTTTTTTATGCTAAACAAAGCATTTCAAAAGAAATGTGTGATTAAAGTTAGGTGATCTGAACCACTTGATTAACACATTGCTATGGTGATGCAGAGTGATATAAAATGCATTTAACTTGCCAAAAAAATGGTGTATATAAATTAAAATAATACACACCAGTTAGCATTAGAACACATGATCAAGCACCAGTTTACATCAATGATGTTTTCTTCCATAGATTCCCATCAGGTCTCTGAGATCACATGATCCGTGTCTGCCAACTGTGAAGGTAACAAGTTTGAAAACCAAAGGTGGCAGAACCATTGCAGCAGGGGCTCACTCCCTGTGGAACTGCCTTCCTCCCATGAGACTCAGTAGTCTCTTTTAAACTTGTCTTGCTTAGTTTTATTTGTCTATGTTTCCTTTGTTATTTTATGTTATATCGTGATGCACTTTGTGATTTTTATTTGAAGGTGCTATGGCAGGGGTGGAGAACTCTGGTCCTCGAGGATCGCAATCCTCAAAGTGTGGAGAGTTTCTCAGCTGCAAAACACCTGACTCACATCAGATTTAATTAGCAGAATTGTGCAGAGCTTGACATCAAACTCTGAACCAGTCTGCTAATTACCCATTGATTTGAGTCAGGTGTGTTGCAGGGAAACTCCCAACCCCGCTTTGCAAAAATTCGCTTGACTTACTTACTTTAATCCTGACCAACCTTCATTGTTTACTCTACTATGGAAATGCTATGAAAATCCAGTCTTACTACTGTTATGATAAAACTACTCTATTTTATGATCCTCCAATCCAAATGCTCCAAGTAATTAAAATTTGGATGCTTTTGGGTTTTTTTTGTGTTGGCCCTCTAAGTAAACAGTGTTTTTAAAAGCTGCCATTGTGTACATTTTCTAAAAGCCATTCCATGTTTAAATAAATCCCAAAAAAGACACCATTAAAGCAGCTCAGAGTAAAATTTCTCCACAGAGTTACAATGCATTGTACTGTTTCAATTATGATAAGGATATAAAGATGTGTTTTGAGTGTTGTTAAGAACCTTTGTGTGTGTTTGTATGTGTTGCAGATTGCTTGAGGAAGCAGTGGCAGTGTCAGAAAGCATCTCATCAGGAATGATGTGGAGAAAGAGTGGGAGAAAGTAAAGAAGAAAATAAACCAGGGTAAACAAATGAGGATGCTGAAGGTTGGACTATAAAGCATTCACTTTTTCTATGACTCTGCATCTTTCATCTTTAGTTCTGTTCAGAAGTTATATTGTACTCACCTATTTTTTTCTGATGTAGAAATAGGAAGGCAAGAGAAGCAAACAGAATCTTATATTGTGTAGTCAACTACAATATTGTCAAGGCTGTCCTTTTCTCCCACTGGAAGCCCTCATAGCGGTAATAGTTGTGCCCATGTTACAGGAGTGCTCAGCAGTTCTGCTGTGCTCAATCAGAATAAGTAACTGTGGACAAAAACAATGTCTAAAACTGCAAATATATTTTATTTGTTCTTCATTGTAGGATTGCAACATCAGGCTCAGCTTCTTGCCCCAAGCTACAATTTTTTTTGTTTTGGAGGAACTGAAGCAGAACACAGCAGAGCTCTGTATTTTTGTGTGTGGATGTGTGTTTATTTAGTTGTAGATACTTTGTGTGTACATCCAGGACTGCAATTTTCTGACCAATCATCTCAACTTTTCAACTTTCAAGAAAACTTTGTTTCCAGCAGTGGCTTGCTGGCCATAGGGAAGGGGGAGGGGGGATGAGTTGGAAGAATAACAGAGATGAAAGGATGAGACAGAAAGCTGTGCAGAAGAGCAGGAGAGACCAACAGAGGAAACAATGCTTGGAGGTATTAAAAGGGAAGAGTGGAGGCAGAAGGGCAAAAGGAGATGATAAAGTAAGACGAACTGTGAGGTTAGAGGATTGGGGGGTAAATAAGACATTACAGTTTGTATGTAGCGGGAATGTATGTTGAATGTAGTATTTTTTTTTTTTTTTTTTTTGTTTTGGTTTTTTTGTGTTTATAGGATTTTTAGATCACATTTCATTAAATGTGCAGCGCCAGCTTGCTCTCAGAATTATGTTTATTAAATTCCTTTTACAACATTTTATGTGGTGGTTTAAAGTTAAGTGCAGCATGGAAACGCTGCCAATGACATAGCAAACTGCTCGAATGCAGACACATCAACTGAATAAAAGGAACTCTCATATTTAATGATTCGGTCTAAATGTGCGATTTTCTACACTTATCCTGTTTATTTGGACTTCGGCTTGCATTGTTAATTTTATTTTATTTTCCACAATGTGGACATATGTTCTTTTCTAAAGTGTTGGTTGTTTTGGCTGCAAAAAATGTTAAATAGAATCTAAATCTAGTTTAATCTCAGCTTTAAATGAAGGCTTAAGAAAAGAAAAAGTCCAATCTATAGATTGAAGGAATGTTAGCTGGGCAGCAACACAAATCCAAGCAGTCTTAGTTTGATTATTGAACACACGGTAAGGAATTTGTGTTTAGTGGAGTCTTTTCAGCTACAATGTTTCTTGCCCATAAATCTTTTACTGCTGGAGAGTCTTTTTAATTCCCTTTTTCATAGTGCCACGTTTGAAATAAAAAGGGTTTGTGTGACAAGCACAAAATACTGGTCCGTAAATGTAAACCATCTCTGTTTATGCACTCACTTGATCAATGTCTCTCACACACATTTCCCCCCAGAAGTAATGAATAAATCTCAATCTACCCTCTATAATTAGAAAACGCCTAATTGTCAGGATCATTTAACTCAAATAACCAAACTTTTCAAAGAAATTATGAACCCGCTTCTTCCTCTAACTTATATTTTTTCTAATTCTCCTTATTTTGTTCAGTTTCATTTCAATAGGTAAAGAACTGACCTTTTCCTGCCCTAGTCACAGAAAATTGGCCGATTAAACACAGTTGAATGGGCAGGTGCAGGTGTGGACTATACCACTTATTCAAAGGGGCAATGAGGGCCAAAGAAAAAACCCATTATTGGTACTGCAAAAATACCTCTTCATTTACCCAAGATGAATGCCATCGTGACATTAATGGATTAAAAAATATGAAAGAAAAATGTGAAAAAAACTGTTTTCATTCCAGTTTTCATAAAGCCACTCCCTGCAGTGAACCTTGGTAAACAATATTATTGGACATGGTGTTTAAATTTGAATAAAACCGGACAATGTAATGGTTCATTAATTCAACCATCAGGGGGCTCTGTGACATGTGGAAGAGCCATACATAGTCCCTAAAATTTCACTACAAATCATGTATTTTCTCTGCAGCAGCACCATAAAGCAGTTGTATAGGTCCATAGATTAAAGTGCAAGTTAAAGTGCATAGTTCTTTGTTTCATTTAAAGAACAATGTGTTAAATAATTCAAGTTAAAAGTGAAACGTTGCGTGACATGTAGTAAACTTTGTGAACAGGAACTACAATCTTTCATAAGCCTTAACCACAGTAATTTAAAGTCTGGATCCAACCAGCTTCAAAGACACAAGATGTTCTCTGATGTCAGTCATTTGCTTTCCTTCAACCACTTCTCTAGCAAAGCTTGCTGTAAATGCAGCTGTGGCTAAAAGACATGCTCACATGTTGCTGGCAGCAGGTTCCTGAGTGGTAGTGCCAAAACAAATTAGTGAAGGAGGAATTCTATGAGAATTCAGTACATGTTGTATGGTCTAATCCAGACATTCAACAGGAGCCATGAACTGGACGAAAGCTATTGGCGTTAGAAGGGTAGAAAATTCACTGATGAAATCTGGAAATGTTGAGCTTCAATGTGATTATTTAGAGCACAGCACTAAAATCATTTTAAAGATTGATGCATTAGTTTAGGTTGATCATCAAAGTTTGTACGAGCATTCTTGCCTGATAGCTGAAAGTCAATCATGAATATAAATGTGCAACATAGAGAAATTTATATAATCATCAACATTCATACCTTTCTATGCCTTTCTTTCTGATCTCAGATAGTTTCTCTAAAAAAACAGCACTTACATCACTTTTAGTTTGAGTTATCTATTTATTTGTTTTTTTCATATGAGTTACTACATTTGACACTTCCTGCAAGATTAACATATCCCAAAGAAGCAGCTCACAGTCTAGACTCTGATGAATATGGAAATTATTAAAATAATTTTACTTGATATTATTTTCTCCTGTTGCTCTTTCTTCTTCTGTCATTTTCTGTGCAATACTTATTACAGACTACCATCAGTCCAGCTGTCAACATAGTTAACATCTGACATGATACTTCCATATGTGTGCAGCTATAAGTCAGCTCTACGACTGCTTTGGAATGAATTGCGTTGCGCAGTGGAACCTTGAGGGGATGGAGGTCCTTGAGGCAAAGGCAAAATTGCACAAAGCCATTATCAGGCAAACTGAAATTCACATGAACAGTAAAAGACATCAGTGTGGAAACAACTTTTGTAGTAATACACAAATTCAATCTTAAACACATGCGTGCTACCAGGAGACAAATGTGCTAAGCAGCCAACTTTCACAGAAAGATAGACAGAGGCTATAAAATGGATGACATTACCACCTGTTTGGTTCTAACGTTTCCCTCTTTATTTCCACTTTTTCATATATATATATATATATATATATATATATATATACATAAAACAACATGAACATATTCACATAGAGGCACATGTCCCCGAAGATCACACTTCAAATAGATGAGACAGACTCCTGCTGGCAACCAGAGGCTGTTAAGTGATGAAACATTTGCAGAATATTTTTGGTTTTCCTTGGTGGCAGAATGCAGTAAAATATTGTTTTTGTTTGTGCATATACTACATTGATGTTTATTAAGTAGGTATGTTTTTTTATTTATTTTATATTTATTTATTTAATATGCCATTCAGTTTCTACTTCATTAATAATATTACATGGTTCATTTCAGCAGTATTAGCATTCAGACTGCTGGAAAATAACAGGATCTGATCCTAATGTTGCTGCATCTGTGTCATCTTTCTGCATCGGTAAAAACAAGAGTGTGTATCTATGTGCACATGTGTCCGGCTCTGTTCAAGTGTTATTTTCAGCATTAAAGTGAGTGTGGTTGTTTAGACTGTGCTTATATCTTTATGCTTGATTAATGATCCTGCTGCATCTGTCAGCTGTGTGTCTTTTTGTAAATGTGGCTGCAGTGCTTTCAGTGATTTAACTGTGTTGAATTCAGGCAAATGTTGCTGTAATAGCCAGGTTTTAATACAACTGCCTTTTCAAAGCCCTGTTCAATCTTACACCATCCAGGGGAACCAATCGTTTGTTTCTGTTCTTTTTTATCTTGATTTTCTTGAATATCTGGGATAGCTTCCTATGCTATGAGGGATTGCCCCACATTAGCTTCTGAAATGAACCCACAGATGCTTTAGGTTGACTCTGAACAGCTGTGAGCGATTCATACTCACACATGCTAGTGTAACAAAACAGTCCCGATCATCTGCTTTTGGCCATTACAACGGCACTACCACGCTTGGGAATTACATCAACAACACGCAGCTTTTTCATGCAACTCACAGAGGTAACCGTGCCACATAAAACCCAGCAGCAGAGGCAGGTGGCGAAAGCAGTGTGTGAAATCCAAAAAAAGATAAAGGTTTCTAACGTTTTCTTCCCAGGTCTTTGTTATAATTGCTGTAAATGGAAATGAAGACATATCACAGCTCTTTTTTTATCCAACCATCTTGAACTATTGACCTTAAATTTTGAACATCTCTGTAAACTTGGCTATACAACATTAATTTAGGTCAAACCACACTCGTCTTTTATTCAGCTCTAGATTTTCTTTTTTTTTTCTTTTCTCCTTTTCCAACATGATCATTGAAGAGTGAAACAGTGTTTCAGGCAGGGAGGCAACAGAAGAAGTAAAGACCAGACTTCCCTGCATTTTATTCAGATTTTACATCAAAGCAACTTTCTCTTCCATGTTGTGCATATATCATATTTTCTGCACTTCTTTTCTCTTGACAACTAAACTTATAACGTTAAGTGCCAATATGATATTTTGTTTCACTTTAACACAAGTAAATTTGAAATAATTGAGGGGAAATGGAAAACAATCTCCACTGAATAGCAGGGGAACTAAATCTCTCCCAAACAGAGTCTCACTTTGATGCTTCCACATGCATAAAGACGCTCCCTACAAGTAACATTGTATGGCCTTCGTGTTACTCCGACATGTTCTGTCTGTTCCTATCTCACGCCTCACTGTTGCATTATGTTCCTGTTCTGAAAAATATATATTGGCTGTCTTGCAAACTCATTGAAGTGTGGTACACAAGCTGTTGGCCAATGGCTGAAGGGAAGGAATGACAGACCAATACAAAAGGACGCACTGGAAGAAGAAAATAAAGTGAAGGAGTCAGAGAGTGAATGGAAGGCATTATCTATTGCTGGCACTGTAACCAATAGACAAACTGTAGGTAGTAACAGTGGGTCAGTGCAAGCAAATACTGCCTAGAAGCATTTCCTTGTGTACATGTAACAGCAAGAATACAGATTATCAGTTTGTTGTTGGTTATAACATTTAAGTACAAACTAAATCTGGTAATCTG
The DNA here is from genome assembly GCA_037177515.1 of Pseudomugil tenellus. Lineage (NCBI taxonomy): Eukaryota > Metazoa > Chordata > Actinopteri > Atheriniformes > Pseudomugilidae > Pseudomugil > Pseudomugil tenellus. Next base: position 8,102,437 of record JBAMHX010000023.1, on the reverse strand, counting down.
GATCACCCCCCCCAAATTTAAGATTTTTTTACCTCCCAAAAAAATATTTTGCCAGAAAGTGTCTTTACAGCTCGCTTACAGTAGGGCTTTAATAAAAACACTTTCTGGCAAAATATATATTTTTTTAATGTGTGTAATAATAATAATGGGTGAGTTGGCTCAGAAGTGTTGGGGGTTGGGGGAGGTTTGGGTGGTGGAAGGTTGTTGGAGCCACTGGGGGGCATTGCGGTCTCTGGAGTACTTGGTCGGGACACTGAGCTGGGCCTTCCTCTAGGTGATTGGTGGTCCTCAGGCTGACAAGGCCCTAGATTGTGTCCCTGACTCGGGCATGGGGGGGCGGTGTCTGGTGAGGCTGGGGCACACTTCTGATCTTATGGAGGGGGGGTGGTTGCATTTGCATGATCACGCAACACAACTCACCCCTAAAATTTAGTACACACAGGTGCACAGACACACACCCACACCACTGCACACATACTGGGTGCTGTTCTGTTTCAATTTTGCTATTTTTTCTGCTAAAGATGTCTGTCGTGTTTTCTATGAAGATGTAGAATACTCAAATTTACTCTAAATTTTGGATTAAAGGGGAGCCCTCTATACAAAGGCTACTCTTAGCAGAGTAAATATGTTCAGCACACTTTTGCAGCAGACCATCATTTTGCTGTCATGATGCTGGACAGGACAGGTTAAAAAAATTACCTGACTGTTATGTAACTCTTGGAAGAGTGAAGACACACATATTTGCTCCTTACTGGAACTTTAATCTTCTAATGTATAACAAGAGGCAATGCCTGTAGATTTTAGACATTTCCTTTTTCCAACATACCATATTCAAATATAATGAAATTCAGCAGCTTGTCCTCAAGCTCTGCACAAGCCTGTTCATGACCCATTTCACTGAACCAGGTACATTGAACTGACAAAACTTCCCCTGAGGACCAAATTTGAAGAATTTCCTTATACAAGTGGTAAATAAACTGGATTGTGATATTCCCATGTTTCCATCAGATCTATTGCTATTTTGGCACGTGATCTGTACAAATATGTGACAACTTTCTGTAGGGAGTCATGACAAACTACTTGGCAAGAAAAATCAAGCAGACTGGGTTATTACTGAAATAAATGTCAAAGCCAGGTAATCAGACAGTGAGGACAAAATGATGGCATCATGGTTACATCGGTGTACTTGCAGGTATACAGAAACATGATAAATAAACAAGGAACGAGGTAACAGAAGTTTCCATCTTTGTACATCTTAATTTCATCTTTATTTTAAAGAAATTCTTGGGATGTCATCAACTCCTAACAATAAATTCAGTGATATCTTCTGAAAACAACTTATTTTTGTTGCATTTTTTGTTTTTCTAATTATTACCTCCACAAAGGAGGTTATGGTTTCAGGACAGTTTGTTTGCCTGTATGTCTGTCTGTGAGCAAGTTAACACAAAAAGTTAAGGATTTTACATGAATTTTCATGAAACTTTCAGGAAGCTTTTGAAATGGGACAAATGATTAAATTTAGGAGGTTATCCGGATCAGGATCCAGGACTATATTGAAGGATTCTTTAACATTGCGACAGGGCTATATAGTCACAATATGAAAGGGAACTGTGATCTTGGTGGGGGTTTGGACTCTTTGAATGCTTTTCTAATTTATTTATGTATTTTTCTCAAAAATGGCAATATTTAGATATAAAGTATTAATGAACTTAAATGCATTACCAAATGATTCCTCCTACTTAGACATCTGCAGGGAATTGCTTTCGAAATGGATTTTCATGAATTTTTCAGGAAATATACAAAAGATGAATTTGGGGGGTGATCCAGATTACCAGGATTTTTTAAAACTACTCTGTATCATTGAAAGATAGGGCCATTTTCAACTTATGTGTATATAACGTAATGAAAAATACCCAGTCTGTGTGCAAAAAAAAAAAAAAATAAAAAAAAAAAAAAAAAAACAGGATATGATTTTCCATGAGTAAAATAATAGGCTTGGGGAGGTCTGCGCTTTGCAAGTGCTTTTCTAGTAAACTCTGCATCTTCCTTATAATTAGATAAGATTAATCAGCTAGCCATTCCTGATTAGTTATGATTTTTAAATAAATAAAAAGCCTTGTAGAAGTTACAAGTTCTATGCCACAGCTGTATATGAAGTAGTTAGGTAGTATTTTCTGAACACTGATCTATAGGCTGTTCTTGGTGCTGTTGCTGGCATTTTAACTTTCCAGAAGACAGAACTAAAAGTGGGATGAGAAGTGATCTGGGTTGAAATAATGTTGACACAATGAAGACTGCCTAGAAGGGTTTTTGCCTGTGTTTCTCTTTGTTCTATTTGGTTTTGGTGCTTCATCTTCTATAATTAAATCAGTTACCTTCCCCACCCTTCCAGCTCCAGAAAATCTTTCCTTCAGACAGCATTCAGCTTATACACAACCTCACCTCTGAAGCTTATGCCCTGTTAAGACATAAGACAGCAGAGTAAACAGCCCAAGTCCTTCAGTCTGTGTGGCTGCGAGTACACAGACCAAAGATAGGCCCTAATAAGTTTTGACTAGTTAATAAAAAGACAGTTGCTTGTGGGTCAAAAAGTCAGAATACGTTTTCGACCTGCAGTTTGATCTTCCATTTCTGCCATCATCCAATTTGTCTGTTGGGAGGATAGTGGTCATGGCTTTTATAGAGTAGGACTGACATCTAATAAGCAACTTATATACTGGCAGAGCTGGATGGTCCAACTCTTATCAACCTGCAGGTGAATGTGAAAGGTACACTCAAAAAATCGACTGTGGAAAAAAATCAAACAAAAAAGCAGAATGCCTTGTGGCAAGTCCTTAAGAAATATAATTGAAAGAAAATGTAACATATAATGCATTATTAGATTCCAAATCCATTTAATGTTTCAGTAGATCCTACATCCTAATTGCAGCTTATAGTTGATAACATGTTACCCCCCTGCAGCGAGGATAAAGAACAGCATTTTCTTTACTTTCACTGATAAACCAAACTTAACATTTAGATAACAGTTATTCCAAATCTTGGACCCATCTGGACACTTAATGGCTGGTGGGTAATTTAATTCAACTGCATCTCATTCCCCACAGTAGCTACATCACCATTACTCACAAGGCCGCTTTCTGAAAAGAGAATTCTTCGCTACTTACAATGCATTTCCATGGAGCATTTTGCAATTAAGGAATCTTAAATTGGAATAATTAGCATCACATTTAGTGATTAGGGGAACGCTAACTCAGACTGTGGAGTTACTGGGGAGATTTCCCAGCTGGCCTGACAGTGGCTCAAAGTCACTAAAGCCAAGAGGGACCTGATCAGCTCAGCTCAGATTTTGTTTCCATGGACCTGAAATGAACAGAGCATTTTTGTGACAGGATGGTTGGACACATGACAGCTGATAATAATGGCTTCATAGGAGCAACCTGGCAACACAATCACACACACATACTGTATGATAGTTGTGGCCTGTACATTATCCTTTAGATCATCACCTGTGACCTACTTGGAGTAAAAACTGGTTCCAGTTTTGTGTTTGTAAAAAACAAGACAAACACACACAAAAATAAAACACTCACACACTTCTACTGTATGAATACACACATGCACAGTCACATACAAATAAAAACTCCCAAGAAGAATTCTCTTACATAAAAGCAGACTCACTTCATTCCACTCCGCTGAGCATGGTCATTTTTGTACAACCTTGAAGTCATACATGCATACACACACACACATGCAAACGTTTTTATATTTGAATGCACACACGCACACAGGCAAATGTGAAGGGCTATGGTGGCACATAACAACATTCAGAAGGACATGGACGCAGACTCGCAAATGCAAAGACACATGGATGTATGACAACATGTGCGAGGTTACACATTTACTGGACTGACAAACACACAATAAAAAAAAACACACACACACAATCAAGCACTTTCACACTGAAAATTATAACACTGTCTCAATGTTGTGACAACCTTTTTTTTTGTCTCTCTTTCTCCCACTCCCTTCTTCCTCTCTTGTCCTCCTACTGTGCATCCCTTCATCCCTGACCCTGTTATAAAACTATGGACTTTATAAAATAACATCTACATCAATTCTTTGGCAGAGAGGAAGCCTGTATAAAAATCAGAGGACTGGACTCATATGATCCACTTCTTTTTTCTTAGTGAAGACTAACTGTAACTGTCTGATGGACCTTTATAATTCTCGATAACAGGAGAACAGTGAGACTGAGCAACGCAGAAAAGTGTTACCAGATGAACCAGTACTATAACGACAAATGCCATTTCGACATTTTGAGTTTTGATTAAGATCATATTATCTTTGTCTTATACCATGGGAAAAATATGTATGAGAACTATTGATTCATTCAGCATAGAGGGCAACCAACATGGTTTGTTCTCACACCCCGGAATTTCATATCATGTTATTGGTCCCATTCGGGGTTCCAGATAGTTTTAGATAGTTCCAAGACAGCTTTTAAATGGCAAAAAATGCAATATCATAAACATGTAAACATGGCTTTGCAAACTCCCAATTCAGACATTTAAAGAAACATATACAGATTTCAGCACATGCATAACTGACTTTAAGAAATTGCAGTAAAAAATGCCACAGTATAAAAAAATAAGAAAAAAAACAAAAAAAGAAAGATTTCCTGAAGGGTATTGTAAAGGACACATGGTTGTACATCTGACTATAAAGGTAATCACGGGAGTTTTTTTTTTTTCCTTTGCAGACCAGTTTAAATAATTTGAAGCTGTTATGGTAAAGATATGTATATCATACACTGTGAAGTGTGAGCTGTTCTGCAGCTCATCTAGATGCTTTTGCCAGAGCTTTAACGAGGACTAAGAGATCTGAAATTCTAGAAGTAACTTTTTACCTTGACTCTGGGCCATGATGGTCAGTAGAAATAAGTATGTCATTCCAGTGCTGTGCATGAATACAATATATATTTA
>JBAMHX010000023.1:8079059-8094860 GCA_037177515.1 Pseudomugil tenellus | reverse complement strand
TATATATATATAAGCATTAGCTTTATTATGTCACATTACCAGGCTGAAGTCACTCTAATCCAATTTTCCCTTATTACAAAAATCCTTACAAAATCCTTTTGTGTTGATTTGAAGTATGGCCATTTAACACACTTTTATGAGTTTGTCTCCTGATTTCAATTAATTTAACTTTCTTTTGAATTCCTTTGAATTCCAGAATATTTGGACAGGGTCCAGTTTCCCCATGACCCTGAGTTGGACTTAGCAGCATAGAAAATGGATGGATGGTGTCTTAATTCATTTTCGAAAGTTAGAGACCAAGTTCGCTGTTTAATACAACTCAATTCAGCTTCATTTGTATTGGGGCTGATTAAAGAAAGAAAGTATTCATGTTTTTTTGCTATTTATTTTAAATATTTATAAAATATGGTTTGGTCTAGTTTGTTTGCCCTTGGCTGCCATTTGGAAAGTTACAAATTTTCAAACAGGGGCTTTGATGTGTCATGAAACGCTAAACTAAACAGAAGAGAAGTGACAACTATGATTAAGTTTTTAACTCTGGCACGTGTCAGATGTACTTTTGGTACATTTCATCTTCCACTCCCCTCAGCACTCTAGACTTGACATTTATAAAAAGCCCTCACCAAAGTCAAAAACACCTTGATTAAGTGGAAACTTTTTCTTCATGTTTGAAGGTTAATTTTTGGTGTATTTGATGGTAGTAAAAACAATTAAGTACTAAGTAGCAAAATTGATAATTAGTTAAGTTTTGAAATGTATAGTAAGTAGCCTAAAAAATTAATCATAAAATGTAACATAGGAATTGCAGGATAAAATTAGGATGTTATTTCTAAGATTTGTTTTCCTTTTAGTTCTGTACATGAATCCAAAATGCTAACTCTAAGTACTGCAATCAAACAGCCATATGCATCTCTGTATATAGACAAAAGATTTACCACCAATTACTCTCTGTATGACATTATCATGCTGAGGATAGCAGCTTCTCTGTGCCATACTGGAGATCTTTTTTATAAGAAACGCCACCAGTATAATAATCATAACCAGCCTAAACTGCTGAATTAAAACTGCAAAGGCAATTTAGTGTCTTCCCTCCCATTTAGCTCTTTATCACACACACACACACACATGTGCGCCCACATGCACATTTGAGTATCTTATACAGGTTGTCATTATGCTGAAATAGGAGATTACACATAAATAGAAAGAAATAAAACTGTCAGCATAATTTATTCACACATGCTCATTATGGATATAGACACATGCCAACCCAGCTGGCAGGAAAACATTTGTCTATATTATGCTTTAAAAAGCATAACATACATCATATACAATATGTTACAGTACATCTTTCTTTTTGGAAAACATATGACATGGCCTTTCTTTTATTAGCATTAGCTTTATTATGCAACAAATAACTAATTATAAAGCTACAGTCACATTACCAGGCTGAAGTCACTCTAATCCAATTTTCCCTCATTGACGTGTCTCAAAATCCTTTTGTGTTGATTTGAAGTATGGCCATTTTACACGCTTTCATGAGTTTGTCTCCTGATTTTAATTAATTTAACTTTCCTTTACTTCCAACTTTGAATTCCAGAGTGTTTGGACAGGGTCCAGTTTCCCCATGACCCTGAGTTGGACTTAGCAGCGTAGAAAATGGATGGATGGTGTCTTAATTCATTTTCGAAAGTTCGCTGTTTAATACAACTCAATTCAGCTTCATTTGTATTGGGGCTGATTAAAGAAAGCAAGAATTCAGGTTGATTGAATGTGTGTAGGTCTACAAAGTCGTAAATAAAGTTTTTATAATATTTATACCCACGTTTGTTTTTGGAAACGTTATAACAATTTGTCAATCTTTCACCTGCATTCAATTTTCAGCCAAAGTGACAAAAATTTAGCTTCAGTCTATAAAATAAATCCACCAACTGGTTTGGCTTTTATGTTTGTTCTTTGTCTTCAAAAATTATTTAAGCATTGTAAGACTAGACACGTTTATTTATACAGCACATTTTATGCACAAAACAAATTAAAATCACTTCACATAAAACAGTGCAGCATTATAAGAGGGTGCAGTCAAGGCATGAAAAGTACAATAAAGACAAACTGCAGCAGAAATCCAGTAGTAATGCTACAAGTATCTGTGGTCAAGCAGACGCCACTAAAGACCCTAAGCAATACACAACAGAGGTACCATTGAAAAAATCTCTTTCATTAACATCAATTATACAACAGGCAACACATAATTTTGTTACTTAAGCATGCCGTAAAGATGTGGCAGCGATATTGATTGGGGCATTGATTTACACTTTCACATAAACTGCACTTGGAGTATCTTTCTTTCCAGCTTTAGCTGCTGCAGTTATGCTGCTTTTCAGCTTGTCGGGAATACACAAAGATTATTTACCATTGCTGTGATTAAGCACAAAAAGTGACAAGGTTGATAGCCAGCATCATAATATGGCTTTACAAGAGCTCCATTTGTAGAATTAGTTAAGTGAGACCATCTTAAAAGGGTCATATTATGCTATATTTGCTGCCTCACAGTCTATCCTATACACGTCTATGACAATAATTTGCATTTTTCAACATGCGGTAAACTATAGTTTTGCTATAGTATTCATTTGTTGCTGAGAGATTTCTAGCCAAAAAAACCTGGGTCTGTCTCTCTTCTGCTTGCTCTCTAACTCTCCTGCCCCGTCTGCAATGAACAGCCAGAGAGGCTCTGTTTCGTAGCCTGTTTTGTAACACACCGCAAGTTGGATTGTGAGAACATGACATAGTTTGGCTTAGGAAACCTGAATCAGTGTTTCTCAAACAACATTGTCTTAAGGACCTACTGCTCTGTAAGTTTTCTTTCTCTCTTTTTCCCTTAACAAACTTGTTTCTTCATAAGCCTTTTAATGAGTCGATTATTTTAATTCGGGTGTTAAAGTATAAAAACATAATAAACACATAGGTAAAAAGGATTCCTGAGGATTTGGACCAAGAAATAGTGATTCACATAACCTGTAATTTTTGTTATCAAAAACTGGCACCAAGTGTCACATTGTGGCAACCACACTTATTTTTGGATTAAAGACACCTGTAAAAGAAGTTCTGGTCAAATAGCCTCATTGTTCTAAATTGATGCGCTGGTGACGCAACAGTTACCAACAGTAGCAACTGTATTAAATAGTTTGTCAAATTCTGGATAATGTATATCATTTCAAACAATTTAAGAAACTATCTGTGGACTTTGTTTTTTTAAAACAAAATTTTGAATCACCCTCTGGACACAAACACAAGCGATAAGAGGTGCACTTCCCCTCAGAAATGATACTTTCTATTTAACATAACATTAAGCAATCGTATCACTTCTCTCCGTTGCAGCTGACCGAGCTGCAGGTTCTGTGGGCAGAGTGAATTACCTTGGCAATGTTCCACAGCATTATAGCGACAGACATTAAATAATCCCCTTAGCTGCTTTTTGCGAAAAAATGTATTAATTTATCAGTAAAAAACGACATAATTGTACTGATGATTGATTTATTATTTATTTCTTTCATTAGTGACAATGGTGTAAGTGGAATAATGCCTTTCAAGGTGTCCATTACCCCCCCTCCCCAAAAAAAAAAAAAAAAAACATCCATTATTTTCTAATAATGGACACCTCGTTAGGTATTAGCCCTTACTTAGCTTTTAAAACTGAGGAATGCACATGATAGATAACTGTGGTCTCCAGATATTTACATGGCTCCATAATTCTTGGAATAAATGCTAACACACACACACACACACACACACAACACTGGTCTGAAATAATTCAAATTCCTTCACAAACAGGTAAAACAGCAGCATTCTTGCAGCAAGTGTCACCTCTTGCTGCCACACCATTGTGCACATTATGTGTTCTTTCTAAAGAGTGTGCATCACATCTACCACACACACTCACATTTATACATATACATGAGGAAAAAAAACAGATGGCTGAGTGACCCTGAGGTTTTGTCCCAGTATCAGTTTGCTTGACATTCTAGTCACAGATGTCACTTAGACTTATAGGAGCAGTTCTGCCTTGTCTCATACATGCACATATATACACAGCCATAGAAGAAACATATATCATGTACATTTAATGAGTGCAGACGAAGATGTTGCATTGCATGAATTAGAATATTGTCTCTAGCTGTTGTCATTCTTCTGTAAAGAAGAGTATTAGGACATGTGAATAAGATGTGCTTACAGAGGATGATCAAGATGTCCATCTACTGCATAAATATATCAATCACTTCCATCCTCACCCCCATTGACTGTCAGGCTGACAGGGGGAAAGAAAGAAAAAGTTAATTTACATATGATAGGAACTTGTGAATGGTGTGTCTCCATTAAAGGTGGGGGCGTGCACTATTTGGATAAGATATTTAAGCTGGTTGCACGTGTTCATATGTAAATGCGCATGACTCACAGTTTTAAAGGGTGGATAATAACAGATATTTTACCATGAGTCCTGACACGAGACATACATTTATATATGGTGAGCCATGCACATACAACTAAGTGGAATAATGAGGAAGAAATGTCAATTCCACACTCCACTATACATGAAGACCCTCATAGAGTTCCTGTGGAAGCAGTTAGTGGCTGCACTGTCAGTGTGAAACGGATTGCCTGACACTGTACACAAACAAAGAACCTAACACAAAGCGCAGTCTACATAAAGAGTATTTGTATGTATATAAAAAAAGAATACATTTAATTAATTTCAAGATTTTGTATATCAGGATTTTAAATATATCTTTGCAGATCTTTAAATTCCAAAAAAAAAAAATCATGTTAACACAACAAATCTGAGCCACATGTTAAAGCAATTTTTAAAAGATGTTCTAAAAGGTGAGTGTTTAAATTATGTTTCAGATCAAATTATGGGCAAGCACTTAATGATTAAAGAGAGTTTTTTTTATTAATTGTACATTTTTTTCTAAATAGATGACATGTGCTACAATTATTTAATTATGTTTTCACAGATGAAGTCGTGAAATCATGCAAAAGTTATCCAGCAGTGCAACATTTGTGTTCCAAGTCATGTTCTCCCACCTATCTGATTTCAGACATAGTGTTGAAGAGCCACATGAAAAGATTGGGCACAATTCAACAAATAGTCTCAATGTGTCATGATATCTAATACAAAAAAGGAAATTAATGAGAATGGGAAGAAGCAATAACAAAAATGTAAACACTTAAACCTGTTTGTCATTTTTAAAGTAATTCACTATCGTATAGAATCACACAGTTAGATTTCAATTATATTATATCAGCTATATTAAGGTTGCAGACAAGCATTTGATAGTGCTCAATAGCTACGAAGGGAGCTATATCCAGTGTTTCACTGATATGTTGTGCAGTAAGGCAAGTTTATTTCCATAGCTCATTTCATGGACAAGACAATTCAGCATGCTTTACATAAAGCATTAAAAACATTATAGGTGGTGCAAAGAAAGCATTACTCAGCAGGAAATGATTATCCGACATACCTGGATGAGATGTGTCATTAATTTGGGAATGCCAGGAGTTTGTTAGTCAGAAGCAAATGTGTTTTTGCAAAATGGAACAGATTTATCATTCTTGACATGCATTTTCTCATTTTTAAAACAGCGTTCCATATGCTGTTTCCAAACACATCCATTGTCCTTTTGGCGAACTTAGTTGGTTCATGCATTTGATTAAGTAAAACCTCTTGTGGAGTCTGAATGCTGGCCAGTGGTGTAATTACCCAGGGGGCCGGGGCATATCCTCTAATCTTCTAATAAAATAAATCATGACTAACAAAGAAGTCAGTCGTAGAAAATAATCATTAAATGATATGAGTGAGTATCCCCACTTGCCCCCTGTTCACAGCTCATCCCCAGAGAGCTGTTTATAAAATAAAAAAAATGTGTTCCTCCAGGGAAGCAGACCACATTCAGCTTGTGGTTCTGGGAGTTGCTGATGTGTTGGGTATCTCTTGAGTGATACAGCTAGCAGTTGAGGTATGACAGTGAAACTAATAAGAGTGCTTTTATGCACATTTGTGTGCATCGACTGAGACTTGTTCTTTGAACACTTGTTCATTTGCTCCAAAATTCTTTTAGCTCCACTGGGATTGTATCTAAAACAGAGGTTTATAATGGTGGGTAGTTGTTTCCACACATGACATAAATACAGTACATTTAGTTATGGAACAACTATAGGTGCATTCTGTTCTGCCTCTGGACTGATTAAACTGTTTAGGTGTTGTATAGTATGTTCATCCCTATATGTTTATTACTATGAAAAGGCTCGTCTGTCATAGTTATATTTGATACCGCTTAAATTACAGTGAGACTTTGTGATAATCTCGTGTGACATCAACGTAAACTTGCGAGTTTCTGTGCCAGCAGTATCCGTTAGAACGTTGTATTCGTTACATTGAAGAGGTTCTAAGTTGCCTTTTTTGTTATCTTTTCCCCAAGACAGTTTTACTCGCTTTTCACATGTCTGTCTTCAAAGACAAGGAAATAAAGCAGCAAGACGCTCATCTTCCTGGCTTGTGAGACTCGAGTTTGGCTTGCTGTTTAATCTGTGTTCACGCACTGGCTCAACACACAGACAGAACAGTACACATTCATAGTGGCATAGATATATGTAACACGTTCACATGGGAGCCGATCCTTTAAAGAACTTGGAAATATGACACAGATAAAGCATTCACAGAAATGCTTGTACTGTAATACAGTGATCTGAGTGCTGCCAGTTTATAATGTCCTATTAATTAATATTGAATGATCTGACGAATCTCTGCATTAACGGAGCCGGTTATTTTCTGCCAGCATTCCTTTCTGGGCTTTGCTGCAGCAACAGTGTTGCTTTTGGCCCAAATTATATTTTTAAATTCTTTGTATTTGTGGAGAATGATAGTCTGCTCCTACATGGTAAAATATGCTGGTCTGGGTTTGTCCATATTTGCGATTGGTCAGAACCTCAGCGCACCACCTCTTTTTATGAGGACGCGCATTTATTTTTGGTGAAATGTCTGGGTTGAGTAAGCAAGTTGATAACCAGCTTCATAGTACAGCTTATCCTCGTTCCTTAATGTTTGGCTGAGTCGATCCAGAGAACGGAAATAAGTCAAGGCTGAGTTAATCACACTTCATAGTACAGGCCTCATGCCTCACCACAGTACTACAGATACAAGATCTTAAATAAACATGCATTCTATCTGTGCCAATTTGCCTCACCAGTCATTCCCCTAACCAAAGCCTCACCAATCCTTCCCACAAGTCAGCTGAAGCCACACTCACCACCACAATCATTCTGCAAAATAAGTCTACATGGTCACGAAGGATAGTTTCCCTTTGTGTGGCGCAATGTGCAGTATCTTTTAACATCAGCAGCGTGTAAGCACAACTGTGATGACCTCTGTGATGATGATGTATGAATGGCTGGGTCTATTACAGTCTCCTAAAAGTGTATATTCAAATTCTTTCTAAACCATGTGTATGTATGACCACAGGGTACTCTAAAAAAATCTTACCAAAATATTTCTTATGTCAATTAACTGAACAGCAGAAACATCAATAATGCTGAGCTTCTGCAAACGTCATACAAATGTTTATAGTACGTTTTAATTTTCTTAGCCAAGAACAATTAAAAAGACTTTGGTCACTGTCATAATCTTTATGAACCATTTCAACCATTTTTTTTAGTAGTTTTTATGAAACCGGCCTTGCTACCATGTTCAGTTTGAAAAGAAAGGGGCCTTCCAAAAAACTTACTTGTCTACAAGTTTGCTAACTGTTATCATAAATTTTACTGTCTTGGGCCTATATATTCTAAAAAGAAGCTTTTTATTTTTTCTCCGAAGGATCGTGGCACCACCTGACCTGATCATTGCTGATTTCTTTCCCCTTCGGCATTGTGGTTACACATACACTACCAGTCAAAAGTTTGGACACAATGGGAAAATGTGTCCAAACCTTTGACTGGTAGCGTAAATGACTCCTCCAAAGTCGCAAACTGATAAAACATATGCTGTTATAAATGTACTGATTATTAGAACAATAAATTAATTAATATTAAAATATGTAAATAATCTACTGAAATCACATTACAAATATGTTTATAATTTATTTTTCTTGAAGTTAATCACAGGGAGAAATGCTTTGGTGTAGTCTTCCACAAAATGTTATTTTGATGTTAATGAGATTCTGATGACTGTAAGATTGTGATGATGTATAATGACTTCAATAAAGGCTTTTTATTGCAGACTGAAAAATTAATCTGGTTTACAAGGAGAAAATGCAACTCCTAGAATACATAGGGAATTATCTAACAAGATTATCGTTGTTGCATGGTGTGTGTAATGGACTGATTAACATTATTATAATATATTTCATGTTAATTTTGCAAGTCTATTTTTTTATCACTTGTGGCTGTGTTTTTTGGTTGCCCACAGATTCCCTATGGGCTCAAAGTTACCGGTCTAGTGATTAAAACTCAAATTTAAATTATTTCCTCTTTATTTAAAAAAAAAAAAACTCAAATGTTGAACTAAACGTATCCAGACACAGTGACAAAGAGATATCAAAATTAAAAAAATGATAGGATAGGACAGGATGTTATGTGGAAGAAACGTCAATGGCGCAAGATGGAAAGATTTTTCATTTTTGGCAGACAAAGTCAAACACTTCCAACTGTGTAAGTGAAAGTAATTTTCACAAAGAGAAAATGTGGTTTGTTATTAATGAGAAAAATATGGGATATTTTTTTAAATATGCCCACAGAATCTCTCACAGTTAGTTCACTCTTTCATATTATTCCTTAGCCATGCATCTGCACTGGGGTGGAAATCTGTAAAAGTCTATGGGTCAATTATGAGAAAAGGGGAATTATGGAGAGTTAAGCCAGCACATATAAAATTACTATAATTAGTTCACACTTTGGTCAAAGAGCGAAATGACAAATTCCAAATATTAACAGCCACAATATAAGTGGATTAGACTTCTCAGTCCTTTTTGTTGATGGGCATCTAACAGCACATCCACAGCTGCCCTGGAGTGGACTGGTAGAAACATGACAGCCAATATGTGCTAATCAGAGGTGGCAATCCTGGTCCAGAAAGTAAAGGTGCTGCCATGTTTTTTAGATCAGCCTAAACATGTAGAACAGGTGTTTTCACTCACAGGCTCATTTACCTGGCAGATGAACTATACTCATTTAAATTCTTGTTCTTGGTTAGTTAAAACAGCTGGTTGACAAGATTTTTACTTTCTGGACCAGGAATTGCCACCTCTGTTGCAGTTGATCACTCCCATGTACCACCACCAAAATATTCATACACCAGTGATGCCACCATGGAGACAAAGATGGTGAAGAGTCCAGGGATACAACAACAGATGACTGTGAAAGTGGGTTTTAAACCACCAATCTTTCAGTCTTTTGACAACCTGCTGTATCACTTGACAAACACAATTTATTCAGCAATGCTGAACAGGGACTTTTCTATCCATCCATCCAATCATTTTCTACCACTTATTCCCAAACAGGATCACAGGGGGGCTGGAGCCAATCCCAGCAGCCAACGGGCGACAGGCAGGGTACACCCTGGGCAGGTCGCCAGCCTATCACAGGGCCACACACATAGACGAACAACCACGCATATATACACTCACACCTAAAGTCAATTTAGAGTCTCCAATCAGCCTATCTTGGACTTTTCTATAAATAATAATAATATTAATAATAGATATTTTATCATTCCCCGGAGGGAAATTCAAGTTTCCAAAATCAAACACAGAGTAGACATATACAGACATATACAGGTATTTACTTTTCTGAGCTGCAGCCAGCGTATAGCAGCGCGCCTTTGCAGGTGGGGAACAGAACACAACACATGGATAGTAAGAGATGACAAAAAGCCTAGTATCCCTGGTCTGCCCCAGTGGAGGGGGCGGTACAGCAATGCTTTGAAAAAACATCTCAACACTTAAGCACAGTGATCAGACAGTGACGGAAACACAACACATTGTGGGAAGGAGAGGGGTGGGTTTCCCAGCACCTTCCAAGCGGGCGCAGCCAATTACAGTGCAGTTCCACCCGAGAGAGTCCGGAAGTAGGAAAAATTTAGGACGAACGTGCGGGGTCAGAGCATCTGTAAACAAATCTTACAGCCGAGAATTTTCAAGGCCGTAGAGGGAGCCATATTAGATAATAGCATTCTGTTCGGGTTTAGAGTTGTTGTTTGCCACTCTCATTCTCAATCCAGTATCCAAGCCAGCACCTCTCCATTGTTTTTACACCTTGGACAAGTTAAAAAAAAACCCAGCCAGTCTGCCCAGTGGCATTCAGCTTGGGGTTCAGGTCGTTTAGAGCAAGAGTTCAGTGTTCAGCACTGTTACATGTGACTGCTGTCTGCGTCAGTCCAGTCCACAGCAGCTGCAAGGTGCGACTCACCAGAAATCCACTAAATTCCAAACAGTGGGAAACCAGTGGTCATAAGCTGATAAGATGATCATCCAGAGACATCACCAGAAGACACAGGGCTCTCCATGTCGACCCCAGATCCCTCCTGTGCCCAGCCAGGTGTCTCCCTTGGACATGCGGGGTCTCCATTCGCCGCTCTCCGGGTGAAAAAGTTTTCGGTCAGAAGCCGGAAGAAGAAAAATCCATGGAGGGCAGATTTGCTTGTAACTCTGCAGATCCAGACTACTTACTAGGGTGCCCTGACACTTGTATGATTCTGTGGCACATACTGGCACGACTTAAGCCATGCCAATATGCAAACTAATCGTAAACTGGCGTGAATAGTGCATAAACCCAACTGCGTGCTGTGTTGGGAGAAGAATTTTGAAATGTTCAAAATTTTGATCACGACAAAATCTGGCCACTGGGTCGTGAACTATGCGCTTTTCTTCTCTGCAATGACTGTGTCACTGGCATTCAGCATGTTCTCTCTTCAACTGACCTGGGGTTGAGCATTCCCACATTTTATGTGGGATGTCCAAGTCGGAACAACACCATCAGAATTGCGCAAACCATTAGGGTGGCCCTCGTTGCTTTACTTGGTACCTGATCGCCTCACAGTTTTAATTGCACTTATACATAAACACAATTTCTACAGATGGCAAACATACAGATCTTGGGGAGTAGGCCATGAAATGTATGGTGGGAGGGGATACTTAAGTGCCCCTGCTCCCAGCATGATGTGATCCCTGCTTGTCAGTTTTAACTACAGACAGCACATCTCACAATCATTAATGGATGGGGGAGTGGGGAGTGACGGGGTCATTTTACACCCCCATTCCCTGGGCCGGGTTTTGGTTGGGCCTTGGTCGGGGCGAGGTGTTGCTCCATCCGCCTGCAGCTCAGGCTGGCTTGGCCGGTGGAGGGCGTTGTGGATCCTGCTGGGCTTTCTGTGCGTGTGTGTGTATACGTCTGTATGTATGTGTGTGCCTGCGAGGAGGGGGGAAGGATTATCACTAAGGTTCAGAATGAATGAATTCCCAAAAGGTTATATTAATTACTTTAAAACTTTGGTTTTACTCCTAATGCCAGAATTACATGTGTAAACACTAAACGTTCTTCTCATGAAACATGGCATAAGCCTAGAAATGAAGAAAAACTAAAACTCAATAATCATTTAGTCTGTAAGGAGGCTTCCTCACCCGCAGCGATCTGTGCACAGTCTCTTGTACTCCCAAAGTCACTGCTAGTGAGAGTGTTTCGGGAAGATCTGCTGTAGCCACATGAGAGTTTTGGCTGTCCATCAACCCCAGGTGGCAACGATGTCCCCTCCTACTGCAATTCTTCTGGTAGAGAAGCTCCCCCAGTAGGTGCCGTTATTGACTCTGGAAAGCCGACATATACAGGACTTTTAACCTGAAGCAGCCGCACATGATCCTGATGCCTTCGAAAAACTTTTCCATCCAACAGTTCAACAATGCAGGAAACAGGACCACTCTGTGTCTTGACCAACCCGGCAGCCATTGATGACTAGTTTTACTGCTGAAAAGTCTTACATAGACCTGGTCACCCGGCTTCACCTGTCTCTTCTGTGCATGACGATTGTGGATTTCCTTCTGCTTTTCTTGCTTTTGGATTACTTTTGTCTTCATGTCCGGATGAAGTAAGTCTATTCTTGACATAGGCCTTCGCCCCATCGGCATCTCTGTTGGTGAATAAGCAGTTGTGGTCTGAGGTGTGAGGCGATATTTAAAAAGGACGTGTGACAGCCCTGTCCTTAGAGAGTCACCCGTCATCTGTTTCAGGCCTTACTACACCATCTGGACAGCTCGTTTAGCCAGTCTATTTGATGCAGGATGAAAAGGAACCGTGTGAATGTGACGGATCCCATTGTTTTCCATGAAGACCCCAAACTACACACTGCTGATTGTTGGACCGTTATCTGTGACCAATGTGTCAGGTAAGCCATGTATTGCAAACACTTGTCTGAGCTTTTCAATGGTTGAGGGAATAGTTATGTTGTTCATGATGTGGCATTCAATTAATTTAGAGTGGGCATCTACCATGAAACATCTGTCCCATAAAAGGACCCGCAAAATCCAGGTGAAGTCTCTGCCAGGGGCTGTCTGGCCATTCCCATGAATGTAATGGCGCTGGTGGAGGCATTTTCTGATTGGACTGGCTTTGTGAGCACCCTTTTACCTTGTTTTCAAGGTCCAAGTCTATTTTTGGCCACCACACATAGGATCTTGCCAAACATTTCATTCGTGAAACATCTGAGTTTGTCTCATGTATCTCATTCACAATCTGTGAATGTCCCTGCGGAGGAATGACGACTCTCATCCCCCGGAAAATACAGCCATCCTGCATGCTCAGTTCCATTTCACTTTTCATAAATGGTCTGAGGTCCTCACACTGAACAACCTTTGGCCAGCCCTGCAACAAGTAAGTCTTTACTTACTTGAACAGAACTGGGTCACTCTCTGTTCATCTTCTAATCTTACACGCTTTCACAGGTGATTCAGACAACACCTGTTAAGAGGTAGGTGTTTCCTGCAGAGGTAGGCGACTCAATGCGTCAGCATTTGCATTGTCCTTTCCTGCCCTGTAATGGTGTACTGATAGGCTGATAATGTTAGTGCCCACAGCTGGACACGGGCAGAGGCTAATGGGGTAATGCAGCGGTTCTCTCCGAAAAGGCAGACTTTATGGTCAGTGTAAATTTTGAAGGACTGGCCATACAACTACTGATGAAAACGTTTTACAGCAAAAACGATTGCTAGATCCTCCTTGTCTCGCTGTGAATAGCCCTATTCTGCATTTGACAACGTACGTCAAGCAAAACCTATAGGTTTCTCTGATCCATCCTTCATGGCATGTGATATAACTGCCCCTACACCATAAGGTGATGCATCACATGAGAGCGTAATCTCTTTTTCTGGGTCATAGTGAACAAGCAGCTTTGCCGACTGGAGTAGCTCTTTCACTTTTTTAAAAGCCTTCTCTTGGTCCTTCTCCCACTGCCACTTTGCATCATTGTGCAGCAGTTTGTACAGTGGTGTTAAAATCTGGGAGAGGTTTTGAAGGAACTTGCCATAATGATTTACCATAGCCAGAAAAGATCTAAGTTACGTGATGTTCTTAGGGCTTGGAGCATCTTTAATGGTCCTCACTTTGTCTTCCACTTTGTCTAACCCGTTATTTTGTTCCCCAAAATGACATAACACTTGGTGCCATGAAGACACATTTTACCTGTTTTAGTCTCAACCCTGCCTCCATGAGTCTTTTTAGCACCTACTCCAAGTTACTTAGATGCTCAGCCTCTGTAGCTCCCGTAACCAGGATGTCATCCACATATGCTGTGACTCGTGGAATCCTTTTTATCAGAGTGTCCATTGTCCTTTGGAAAATGGCTGTGCTGGATGCCACTCCAAACACCAGTCGGTTGTACTGAAATAATCCCTTGTGAGTGTTTCTTGTGACATATTCCTTTGAGTCATCATCCAGCAAAAGTTGCTGGTAGGCTTGGCTCATGTCTAGTTTTGTAAACAGATTTCCCCCTGCCAGAGATGAAAACAAATCATCCACCCAAGGCAAGGTGTACTCCTCCAGCTTTGAGATCTGGTTCACGTGAGTTTATAATCCCCACATATAAGCACCTTTTTGTCAGGTTTCATAACGGGTAAAATGGGAGCCACCCACTTTGAAAATTGGACCGGCTCAATGACCCCTTGTGCTTGTAAGCATTCCAGCTCTTCTTCCATTTTCCCTATCATGGAGTAGGGTACTACTCTGTGCTTGTAAAACCACGATGTAGCTTTTGAATCAACATGGAGTTTCACAGTCATGCCCTTGAGTGTGCCCAGTTCATCTGTGAAAACCTCCTTAAATCGTTGTAAAAGGCCCTCCGTAGTTTTCATGTATTTAATTTCATGCCAATTTAGCCTTATTTTTACCAACCCAAAAGACTTGGCCCATTACCTTTAGCAAAAACCAGTCTGCCCTCAGCCCTCTGACCTTCTGCCCCAATGTTTGCATGCAATACTCCCATATGGGGAATGCACTGACCTGTATATGTCCTCAGCTTCAGCTTTGATGGACTAAGGGGTGGTGGCTTAGACCCCCACGTCCTGCTGTAGGTCTCCTCGCTGATGACTGATGCTGTTGCCCCTGAATCAATCTCAAACCTAACATCCTTCCCATTAACTGAGACTGGTGCATAATAGGGCCTGGGTGGATCTCTTTGTCATCTTTTTCAACCTGGTGTGTGTCTGCACCCCCCCGTTGAGCTTTCTTTTTTTAAACTTGGCTGTAGCTTTTGCACTCCTATATTTTTTTTTACCAGGTATCCATTTTTATTGCACCCGTGACAAACAGTATCTTTGAATTTGCAGTAATTTGCATAATGATGCCCTCCACACTTGAAACATTCCACTCTGCCTGTAGGTTTCACTGCTTCTTTCTTCAAGGGATGAACAGCCACAGACTGTGACACTGCTTGTCCTTTCTGAATGTCTTTAGCATTATTAGCAGCCATTTCCATGCCTTGAGATATCTCCAGTGCTTTTTTGAATGTCAATGGTGGTGTTTCACTCATCAAGCGGCGCTGAATGGCATCATCATGTATGCCGCATACAAGTTTGTCGCAGAGCATGTCATCTAACACGCCCCCAAAATCACAATGCTCTGATAGCTGTCGAAGCTCTGCAACAAAGTTACCCACAGACTGACCTGACGTTCTGAAATGGTTGTGAAATTTTAAGTGTTGGACTATTATCAATGGCTTTGGATGGTGGTGGTTGCTTACGAGTTGGATCAGTTCATCATACAGAATTTCCCCTGGTTTCTGTGGTGTGGCTAAATTCCTTATCAGCTTGTAGGTTTTAGCTCCACACACACTCAGGAGAATTGAGCACTTCTTAGCCTCCTCTGTGATTCCATTAGCTTGTAAAAATTGTCCCAACCTTTCCTCGTACTGTGTCCAGTCTTCTTCTCCTTCAACAAACTCTCCAACCGTGCCAAACATTGCCATCTGTACGGACTAGCCGCTCCCAATATCCATGTTGCCCAACCGCCACTCAATTATTTTTGGCTTTTCCTCGTAGCCGCCTGATGCTAGCTACCCACTGTGGTCTAGCTATAGCTAACAACAAAACAAAACAGGCAAACACGGCCAGTTTATCTTTGTCGCCAAAATATATGGTGACTTAAACATAAAATAAGACACCATCAAGGATTTCCAAACTATAACTTTTATCTTTGTTATTCTTTTTTACAGCTTGTAACAGCATTACAGACTTTTAGCAACGGGCAACCAATCTTATCTTATTGGTCCGAACTCTC
>JBAMHX010000023.1:8052885-8070423 GCA_037177515.1 Pseudomugil tenellus | reverse complement strand
TCTATCTATCTATCTATCTATCTATCTATCTATCTATCTATCTATCTATCTATCTATCTATCTATCTATCTATCTGTTTGTGTAACTGAATCAAATTAAATGGAGCTAACAGCCCATGACGATCTGTACAATGACTAATTAATTTGAATCAAATGTGTTGGGGACAGGAAAACCTTTCAGACTGATCTTATAGACTTTAATCACCGTCACCTTGTTTGATGGGACATCATCATTTTAATTCCCTACATTCTGCACTGTATTAAGTTTTTATTCCATAAAAAAGGTCATTAGTCATGACAGTCTCATAGAGACTACTAATACATTCTGCCTTAGGCATATAGGCAAACAAATGAGGCATTTAGGGCTCTCAGACACCCAGGGGCCCTGAAGAGTGTCTGCAATGTCTAGATAGCTTGAGAGATAATCTCTCCCGCCTGTCCTGGGTCTCCCCCGGGCCTCCTCCCGATGGGACGTGGCCGGAACACCTCACCAGGGAGGCGTCCAGGACGTATCCTAACCAGATGCCCGAGCCACCTCATCCAGCTCCTCTCGATGTGGAGGAGCAGCAGCTTTCCTCTGAATCCCTCCCGGATGACTTGAGTTTCTCATCCCATCTCTAAGGGAGAGACCAGCCACCCTGCGGGGAAACTCATTTCAGCCGCCTGTATTCGCAATCTCATTCTTTCGGTCCGTATTACTGCAGACGCCGCTCCGATCCGTCAGTAGATCTCACGCTCCATCCTTCACAGGGCAGCACATTTTGCTCCAAAATGCTTTGATAGTTTTTAGATTCCATTTTAATCTACAGAAACTAAAGATACCCAGTGATAAATAATGCAAAACAGCCCAGGAGTATAACTGAGTTTCCCCATTTACAATAAGACCTCCTCAAAGTAGGGACAGCATTCTTACCTTGGTGTGCTTCATTTTTGTGAAGCTTATTTGCCCTGTTAAAAATACTCCAGTTTTGTCTCATCTGTTCAAAGGACATCTTTCCAGAAGGTTTTTGGCTTGTCGATATGCACTAGACATATTACAGTCTAGTTTTTTAATGATTTTTTAAACAGTAGTGTTTTGGTCGTCTCCAATGATGTCAACTTTGGCTCAGTAAGTGACAGATGGTACAATCTGACCATAATGTACTTTGTTCCTGGGGTTCACGTTTAATGTCTTTGGAGGTTGTTTTGGGTTTCTTGGTTAACATTTGTATTATCAGTTACCTCAATGTGTCATCAGTATTCCTCTTGTGACCAAGTCCAAGATGGCTGGCTACAGTTCCATTAACTTTCAATATTTGCAACTGTAGTGACAAGAACATCAAACTGATTAGAAATGATCTTCCAGTTGTTACTTTTTGCATACTTGTCTATGATTTTCTTTATAATCTCTGCAGATCTCAAATCTCCTTTGCTTTCTGTGGTTCATGTCCAAGTTTGAGGAGATCTTTGATGCTAATTATAAATACTCAAGGCTCAAATTATCTTCAGTCTTTTCTGCTGGTCCCATAACCTTTGCCCGGTACTGTTTAATTGATTTCTTTTGAAAATTGTTCAGTTTAACAACAATTCAAAAGCCAAGTCAGATTTTTATTATTTGACTTTAATTTATTCTTTTTTTATTATTATTTTGTCAATTAAATCAAAACCCATTAAAATAACTTAATCAACTTGAAACTGACCAGAGAAGAACTAATAATTTATATCATTGAGTCGTAGAAATAATGCAGAAATAATGCATCTCTGTAATTGTGTGGCAATTACAGAAATGTTGTTATTGGCACACAAAAAATACTGATTTAATCCAATTCCTGCTCCAGACTGCTGCACTATAGTGGCTCCACATTCTGAAAACTGCATGACTTCTCATAAGGGATGTCTCATAAAAGTAGGAGAATGTTGACTTTAAAAATTAAAAAGCTGAGTTCTCATTCTAGGAGCATACAGCATAAGTTCCTGTGTTCCTGTGTTCTCCTGTGCTTCGTGTTTTTTAGTGTCATCACAGGAACTGCTTTTCTCACCATGGGGGTAGAGTGCAGAGCAGCCAAGTGCATGTGCAAAGTGTATCCAAGTTCAGTGTCAGTTTCAAGACAACTGAAAAGATATCCAGGAAATAACTATTTTTTTCCAGCTTCAGACTTGGATGCAGGATAGATCTGTCAAGCTGTCAAAGGCAAGACCTGGTATTACTTTTACTGAGTAGGAGGAGATGAGCAGCAGCTAAGAGGGTGTGGGTTCATAATATCGTCGTGGCAAGACAGGAGTTCAGAGAATATTGGCTCATCCTTGAGCTGCACCTGTACAGTGACCGCTTCCAGGTCTACTGTGTTGGGAGTAATTTGACAGCCTGCTGGAAAGAGTCACACACAAAAATAAGAACCAACTTTAAGCAGCCAATACTCTGCAACAGGTCTGACAATTTATCTGAGGTGTGTAATTTGTTGAGATCTGCTAGATTCCCGCTTATTGGACACATCTACGTGTCATCAAAGCCCTGTATCCAAACTGAATTCATTTCAACTTCAGTGCAAAACAAACAGATGGGAGAGATCCATCACAGCATGCTGGACACAATGCATATGTCCTGTCACTTTCAATAGCACATTGGTGTGGATGTGTCCACCACATCCACAAAATCCTGCAGCGATGGTTCTGACGAGATCATATTTCTCCAGTTTTAGCTCACTGTTAAATTTAGGAGTTTAAAATCCTTCTCCTTATATATGAAGCTCTCTATGACCAAGCTCTATTGTATATCAGAGATTTCATAGTTCCATATATTCCAAACAGAGCACTTCGCTCTCAGACTGCAGGTCTACTTGTGGTTCCCAGAGTCTCTAAGATCAAAATGGTTATGAAGAGCCTTTAAGGCCCCTCTCTTATGGAACGCACTCCCACCCTCTCTACCTTTAAAATCAAGCTTAAAAACTTCCTTTTTAACAAATCTTATAGTTAGGGATAGTCTAGCTATTAGTTAATACTGCCATGGAGATGTCCCATGATGTACTGAGCACTTCCTGTTACTTTCTCTGCTCCTTATTTTCCATGTGTAAATATATGACAGGATTAACATCATTAACATATTATTTTTCTGCAGGTCTTTTGGATAAAAGTTGCAGTGCATGTCTTTCTTGTCCTCTCCACCCCCAGCCAGTCGAGGCGGATGGCTGCCCTCCCTGTGGCGGGTTCTACTGGAGGTTTGCCTTCCTGTTAAAAGGGAGTTTTCCTTCCCACTGTCACCTCATGCATGCTCCGAATGAGAGATTGGATTGAAGTCAAGATTCAATCTTTTTAGTTTCCCTCAGCAAGACTATTTATTGTGATTGGCTCAATTTGGTCTCTGTGAAGCACCCTGAGATGAGATTGTCGTGAAATGGTGCTATACAAATAAAGTGAATTGAACTGAATTGAATACTCTATGCAAAAGCAACTAAAGATTACTTTCAGTGTTACCCAAGAGTTTTTGGAGTCATAAACAGTGTTTTAATGCTTTTGTTCTTGTCTGACATTATCCTATGCTTTGTCCTTCGTGTTTTCTTTTAATTTAATGTTTTAGGTTTTATTTATTTAGAGTTAGATAAATATTAAATATATGCTATATATTTTAAAATGTTCATATCTATCCTCTTTGTGCTGTTGGACTCTTTCTTATAACTTCATAAGTATAAGTATAAAAAAATCATTGTAAAATAAAGTATCAAAGTTTGTAAAGATCTGAAACATGTTTTAGTTAATCGTGATACCAATTAACACACCAGAAGGTCCAGTTTTATTACTATTTTAATGAAAATGTAAACTGTTTATTCATACAATTGTTAATCCGTGCAATTTTGACAAGACTGCTGCACAAATACTCAGTGGAAACGTTTTGATAAACCTTTTATGCGGTCCTTAAACACTGAATTAGAGAAAACTCCAGGCTTTCATGGTTAGCTTTGCTCTCTTGCAAGCAAACAGGCGGGAATAAAAGAGAGCAGCAATAGGTAATGGAAGTGGTGTTTCTTGTTCAAATCCTACCTCTGCAGGCTATATAGGTATAATACTTGTATAGAGGAGTGTGTAAACCCATACCTTTGTATGTGTGTCACTAAATAATGACTCTTTTTGAGCTGCGTGCCCTCTGGGCTCTCATGTCTTCCCACCAATACACGGGAATACACAGACACTCTGTTCTGGCTGGCCATGGCTGACTGATTCTTAAATGTCAGATGACTTCAGTCATGGAACAATATTTATGGAGTCCAGCTCTGTCTTTCTTTAGTAAATTGAGAAGAAAAGAGGTCTGCTCAGTCCATTAAAACTTAGTTTAAGATTTTGTAAGTTGGTGTGAGCTCAGAACAATATGCTAACTGCAGTTGCTCTACCTTCCACAGTTTGGTTGTTGTGGTATAACAACTAATTCTCAGTTAACTCTAAGTAATCATGAGGGACATTTTTTAACTAAATAAATAATATGGATTTCAATTATTTGAAACACATAATTTGCATCTTAGTCAAATAATCGGTTACCAATTCATTTGTCAATAAATCGTGGATACCAGTGACTTGAGTTATACTGCCAACATATATAAAGTTACTCTGCTGCCTAAATGTGATGAACGTAAATATGTAATATGGCAACTATGGCAAGACATGTTTAATATGAAGAGATCTATGCCTTCCATAACAAATTCCATATTTCAAGTTTTTGTGTTTATAAGAAACTCTTTCATAGGCATTTCTATTCCTTTAAACACACACTCAAATTTAAATGGTAGCTTTATATGCAGCTGGAAACTCATCCCTAACATAATGCAGGTCCTAGCCTATTGCAGTTGAAGGTTCGGGCCATAATCCTAACTCTCTATCCATGCTGATTTGTTCAAACAGTCTTGTAATTTTAATGAATAAGGATTTAAGCCCCAAAACAACCTGAATGGCCAAATAATTGCATTAGGCTCTATATTTATTATGCTATGACTATTGAAACAAATTACACATAAGGGCTGCATGTGTGTGTGTGTGTTGTGGTTAGCATTGTATCCTAAAAGCAAGGAGATTGCTCAGACTGTGGCCTTTCTGTGCAGAGTTAACATGTTCTCCCTGTTTATGTGTGGGTTCTCTTTGCATACTAATCAGTCCTTTTCAGCTTGCAGGTAAAATCACTTCCATCTAAAATGGAATGAATGACAGCAGGGGAGAAAAGTTGAACAGCAGAAGTGACGAAAAGTGGAAATTAGATGAAGCCCTAGAGGTGATGTGAACATTTGTTTTTAGCATATTCTTTGGCACCAAGCAAAACCTACTGGACTTTGTGAGATCCAACAACAAATTTTTCCATTGATGCCTAAAAAGCAAAGGTAGATCTTTCAGTGAACACACAGGGCCAGATTTACTGAAGGTTTGGGTGTATTAAAACGCATGCAAACGCATGCAAACACATTGCACACGCTAAAAAAAGTACAAACTGATCTACTAACAGTGAGTAAAAGGAATTGCGTCTTCCAAAGGTGCAAAATTGCACGTCCTCCTTGAGTTAGTACGTTTGCCTCAATGAATATGTAAATTGGGGCGTTCACACGCAATGCGTGGAGTGGGAGGAGAACATGTAAATATATGATTTTAGCACACGCAAAGCAATTTATCAAACCTGAAAGTAGTTTTGCTGATAGAAACTGTGCCTATATTTAGCACGTTTCAAAAGAACGTGCAAACGGGTTCACTGCGTAATTGTGCACACATGGTTGCAGTGATTGTTGCAAGACGAAGACATAGAAATAATCAAAGACGATGGAGAGAATGCATATTTCCTCCTCGTGTTAACATGTTTGGAATGAGAGAGGAACTAATTATTAAAACATATCGCCTATCCAGCCTTGCTGTTTTGGAGCTGTTGGCAAGTCTAGAGTTTTTGGCATCTGGTTCATTCCAGCATACAGTAGCCAACACAGCAGGGATCTCTCAGTCACGTCGTTCACATTCCTAAATGCAATGTCGCGAGGATGACGAGGTTTATTAGTTTTCCACGCATTTGAGATTGTTTGAATAAGACAAAACAAGTTTTATTTAGGTAGCTGGATTCACCGGTGTTATAGGAGCAATTGACTGCACTCATGTGCAGCTTATGCCTCCTGCAAACTCTGAGCATATATACAGAGATGGAAAACACACCCATTTGTTGAATGTGCAGTGCGTATGTGATGCCTTTGGCATTCTAACCAACGTTCCTTTGAGCTGCTGTCAAATTTCTTTGCTGTAGCTCTTTGGAATGTTTAGTGGTTTCTTCCACAGACTCCTCTAATTCCATCGAATGAAACTTGTATCTTCGCTTGCGGTTTTGTACAGTTTCATCATGAAAACCATGACACATGCTAAATCCTCATTTAAAAAGGCGTGTCTCCAACACTTTGCACCCGCTGTCATTTGCGTGAGCAATCTAAGTAGATCACGTGTTAATCACGGCCCCGCCTCACACGCTAAATTCTAGATGCCACATGCCAATTAGTACACGCAAAATGAGATCTTAGTAAATTCGGCCCATAGTCTTCATTGCACTGATGCCATATAGCCTCACAGTCTCATGTGCCAAATAAAACCAATGACTGCTCATAGGTAGTAAACATGCCACCATGTATTGTCAGATTCTCACAAGCATAACCTGGGAAAGGCTAAGTTAGCAGACTGTACCAGTAAATCATCCAGCCCTATCTAGACATGCAGAAGAATGTGCTTCCAGAAACGTTAGAAAGTATTAAATTGTTTAGCTTGTAAAAGAATTCTAACATTTGTGTATGCAGACCTGTTGCTACAGAAAGAGAAGCATGTTTTTGCATCAGGAAAGAATTGTTAAATGTCAGTCTTCTGTCTATGTGAGCCACCTTGGGTCTTGGCAACATCACAATACAGGAAAAGACTGGAGTAAAAACTGAGAAATGAACCTTTGCTATCTCCCTGGACACACATTCACACTCACGCTCACCTACATACTCACACACAGATGGTGAGACAGTCAGCAACCTGATGGAAAACTGGCCTGGGCTAACCAGCTGGAAAAGTGACCCTCTGGTTAATGGACTGGCTGAGAAAACGAGGCGTTGTGAGAGAGATAGATGGGTAGAAACTGAGGTAGCAAAGTTGCAGAGGCCGTAAAGAGCAGTTGCAAGTCGCTCAGAAAGAAACTTCTTCAAATTGAAAGAAAACATAAGAAATGAAGAGAGAAAGAGTTTGGAGTAAGCTATGAGAGAAAACATGTGATCAACATATTTTTACACATCGCATAGGCAAAATTTTATTTATAGTCTTATCATAAGTCACCAACCAAACATAAGGAGAAATAAAACAGTTAAAAAGAGGAAAGGAAGAAAAAGCCAACAATCAGAGCTGCAGAAAGTACATTGGTGTTAGTTCAGAAGCTGCTTTCAGGATCACTATTAATACCCAAGTTACGGGCTGATCATTATTCCAGCCTTATGATTTCAGCCAGACTCTCCCCCGGTTGGAACCTCAAATATGCAGGTACAATAAAGTATCTCCTCAGTACCCTGTATCTATAGTGGAAATACCCTGAAGCCTGGTAGAGCCGAGGAAAGCCGGGGCGAATTGGTCCGAATGTACAGGTTGAGCAAGAAGTTGTAGGGAAGTATGACAAACACTGAGTACCATAACCAGGAGCCTGGAATAGTACAATATACAGGAACTTCTGTACTGAGTTCAAGCTGGAAGTTCTGAGGACAAGAAAGGAGACAACACTCAAGTTGGTGGAGAATAATGGAGCTAAGATCCTGTGGGTTTCCCAGGTCCAGACAAATTACCTGCTGATGGTTATAACAGAATGAGCATCCTTCTACAAACTACAGATTTGTGATAGATGTTCAGTTTGGAACATGAAAAGCTTGGAAAATACCAAGAACTGAAGAAAAAACTTGTAAAGATGTGGAATGTAAGGTTTAAGTGATGCTGGGGGTAATTGGAACACTCTGGGCCATGACCTCCTAATGGGGAGTGACAAGAACAGACCACCAAAATACCACCAGAGATCTGCATTCAGAAGAGTAATGTCCTATTTTGGCTTCATGCACACAGATATATATTCTCTTTTAAGCAGTTTTTATGAAGTGGGGTTAAGCTAGCGTCTCGTATCTGCAAACAGAAGGTCAGTAGGTTAGACAGAGGCACTTTCTTTTTACCCATTATCCAAGATGAATTACTAGTGTCCCCTTTGACCACATCATTTTCTATCTCTAACAATAATACAGCCTCCTCTTCCTCAATACTATTATGTTATGTAAATGTTCAAACAAAGTTTTGAGGCTGTGCTAAGGGATGCAAATAATCAGCGCAATACTTGTTCATCTTGTGATTTTTCAGGCGTATGGGATACAGAAAGAAAACCAACAATTAGGACTGAGCGAAGCATTTGGCAAAGTAAAAAAAGTAAAGGTGAAACATTTGTCTGGTCAGCACTGTGCCTGCCATCAGACATCAGTTCATTTCACCTTGGAAAGCTGGATACACACCCACACAAAAAGAATTTAAGAGCCCATTGCAGCTCAAGGGAAGCAAAAGACACAGAAATACTTCACATAGTGAATCTGCCACTTACATGTACATAAACTAACACAAACCCATATAAAACTTGACAAATATTTACTGCAACAAATGATAGTAGACAAAATAGGGGTTCACTTTTTTATTTCTAAACTATTGTGTTCACCAAGGTTAATCTTTTGTTTGCCATATGGAAGATTGCATCAACAGCAGGGTAAAAAAAAGTGCCAGTATGGGCAGTCACAGTGTATCCTCAGGGCAGGTGAGTTCAAAGGAAAAAGTGCTCTAATTTTTGTAGAGATGTGAGATAAAAATATCATGACCATTTTTCAGACAAATGGAAATTTAAATCAGAATAAAACCCTCGTAGTTAAACTGGTGTTCCATAAATAAAGCCTTCTTTATTTATAGTCAATATAAATATTCTTATCCTGATTCAGCTGAAGACAATTTACTATAAATAGACTGAGAGTTGAGTCAATACTACTATTTCTTCCCAGCTTACCTCTGTGTTGTGTGTTAACAACATTATGTTGAAACCAGCATAAGTTTCAGTTTTAATAGGGATCTCCCATGTAAAGCATATCACTTTACACATTGTGTCTCATGTATTTAATTTGTACAAATGAGACCTTTGCCAGGAGCATTAGCTTTTGAGAATCTGTGCTTGATTACAGGCAAATGCTATTGGCTGTGAAATAGTCCAGCATATAATGTCCATAAAATGAGACATTGTCATTTTCATGCTTGGCTTTTTGCACAATTAAAGAAACTAGATATAATGTGGTAATTAGTGCCCACAGGCAAATGTTGTTATCTTTCAACAAACTCGTGTTTGCTTTTCCGCCTGATTCAAGTTTTACAGAAATGTAAGATTATCAGCTACACTAACTCTTGCTATTTTATTTTTGGGTCACTTTAATTCAAGCAGTTAGTTCTGTGAGTCAGTTGAAATCTTTTACAGTTTAAAAAGATATACGATGTTGACTGTTATCCAATAAAAAACATACATTTAGATATTTTTTCCAATCATTGTGGACATGTTTGAACAGTAACTGGTGTCACATTTAAGACACTACCAAAAAAAAGTCCATTTTCTACATTTAAATAATCAACGCAATATACATAGCTGCATTTCTTTAATGATCTATTTTTCATACATACATTTGTCATATGTGGACACAGATTGAAAACTATGTTCCCTTACTTGAATCTTGAATCATAAAACATAAGCTAACAATTGCGATTATTTATTTATTATTTAAGTGTCGAATTATCCTGCAACTACTAAAAGACAGGATTACAATCTTCATTACAAATAAAAAGAAAAAGCCCTCAATAGACAGTCCTACTGCCACATAGATAAAAATACTCACAGATCCATGGAGACCTCTTTAGGTTTTCCCAAGAGACACATTTTATTCTGTTTTTTTCTGCAGTGGAGCCACCTGGGTATTACTGTTCCACCGTAGCATCCATTAGAGTCTATTCTGTTTTTTTCTATTAAACACTGTATGATAGCATGTTTTTATTACTGAATTGAGCATCTTTTAGTTAAACATATATTGAACATGTTAACATATATTTAACATCTGTCCAACATGAGCAATTTGACTTGTTTCTTTCAGCAACATGACAGTCGCTCATGTTCAAACATTACTTGCTCTACACAATCACAAGCTCTACAGGAGTAAAGATTGGTGCCATTTGATGTTTGAAATATCAGGGTTCTTCTCAATTCATCATGTCTGAAATTGAAAGTTGAAGTATCATTGTCAAGAGTCAATAGATTCAGATACAGATATTCAGAGGCGGTGTGATGAGATAGAAAGATAGATTGACTGTCTTCAAAAAGGTCCTTGCCACAGATTTAAAGAAGGGGAAGAAAACAAGAAAGTTGGTGAAATAATAGGAGACAAGCAGAGAAGAACAGAAAAAGGAAAAGTTTAGAAAAGAGGAAACCAGGTGAGCCGCGTTTAGTTTAACACCCCAAATGCAAACTTTCTCCATTTCCTCTAATTCACCTCATTAATTTTTCTAACTCTACATCAGAGCTTCTTGAAATAAAGCAAGGAATAAAGGAAGGAAGACAACAATAAAAAGAAAGAACTGAGGACAGATGGGAAGGAGGGAACAAGGTAGGGGGAGGGCTATCTAGCCAGCACCGTGTATTCGTTTTGGGGACAGGACAGAGAGTATTAATAGGGGGTCACTTTGACAGCAGTTTGTGGCACGCACACACCTTAATACTATTCTTATACACATATCCTGCAGCAGACGGGGGTTATGTTCAAGGCACTGTGCGTTAGGTGACCTAGTTGGTGGAAAGTAGGCTATAAAGAAAGAAAAGAGAACACACACATTTATTCCTGACGTAGGCAGTTTGGCTGGGTTTTTTTAAGCACCATATGAGCATCATGTGGACTCACCTCTTTAGAAAACTTTAGTTTGAGTTATTTGTAATTTTTTTTATATCTTCAATTCTTTTAATGTTGCAGCATCACAGTAGATTTGCCAGTGGATTGCAGCCCTGTTAAACTGTCTTAACCCATATTAAGTATAGTAAGAAACATAGTTTTTTTCATATATGGTTTTTATTTGTCCCTTTAATAAATTATATTTTAAAAAGTACTTTTGTTGGAATATATACAATTTATTATTGTTGTATTTTGAAAATCTTATAGCCTAATCTTCCATTTTATGGTGTCCACTGAGAGACAGAAGACAAGAGTCAGAATCTGTTCCACAGGATTTTGAGCAAAACTCTTACCATAAAGTGAGCAAAATGCCTCTTATAGGTTAGCTATGTCCATAAAAGCAGTTTTAATATATTTCATTATGGAGCAGTTTCCAGTCTAAATATTATAAACACAGTCCTGAGGATGGTATGAAGATGACTTTCAAACTGAATTATGAGTTGTACGACAGAGGTGTCCAGCTCCAGTATGTGAGGGCCACAATCCTGCATGATTTCAATGTACCTCTACAACAACACACCCAAATCAAATTAATCAGTTATTGTGCAGAACTTCATAAGATCCTGCATCCATTTAATGTAAGCCAGGTGTGTTGGAGCACAGACACATAGAAAACCTGCAGTATAGCCCTGTATCTCGATATTGGGTACTCAATTTGGTCTTATGAAGGAAGCAGTCCAACAGGTTTTCCATGTATTCTTGCTCTGAAACAGCTGTTTCAAATTCATTTATCATTATCCAGAACATGATAGGCTATTAGGTCCATATAATTTAATTCAGATGTGCTGCAGCAGTAATACATGGAAACCCTTTTAGATTGCAGTCCTCCTAGGACCAAACTAAGTAGCCTACACCTTATGTAGAATGTTCGTAGACTGACCTATCCTTGTTTCTTCTGGTTCGACTTTGACAATGATCTCTTTGATGTGCTTAATTTAGAAGTACCACTCTGGACAAATAATTTTTTGATTCATACAATATGATCGACAAATTTGATGCACTGATTGTTTTAAGACTGTATGAAAACTTTCCAAGATATTAAAAAACTTTTTTGCAGGATATTATCTAGTAAGCATTAAGATTTGGAAAGGCTAAATGCTTTCCAAGGTACTGCAGCCTCTCTCTCTTTCTCTCTCTCTCTCTCTCCCTCCTTTGTCGCTGTCTACCTGTCAGGTCGGCCCCGTGTTCCGCCAGATGGCCTGCTGTTGATTTGACAGCGTTGCTACGCGTGTGGCTGGTGAGCGTTTGCTTTTCGGCCTGCCAGTTTGTCTGTCTAGATCGCTATCTCTCTTTCACTGTTGGACAGGCCGATTTTCTATTCAGTCTCACTCTAAGCCGACCTTGAAGAAGCCCTTTAATTTTGACCACACACCAGTATTTCTGCTCCACTGGGACTTAAGATTTTTTCCCCTCTTTTCATTTACCCCCCCGGCACATACAGAAACACACACACACGCACACCCAGAGTTAGACTTTCCTCACTGCAACTGCAGTGCTTCCCTCAGACTAATAGAAACAGTGACACCAACTGCCATCTACCGCCCAAAATGTGGTACTACACCTTACTGCCATTTCCAACCTGACCAGTATGATGCTCCTTGGAAAGAATTGAATAATCTCATGTTATATTTAAACTGAAATCAAATTCCTGATCATATCCATCTGTATATTAACGTCACTAAGTTTTTAGTCTAATCCAAGAGTCTGTTTTAATATAGTGAAGGTTTAGCAGCTCAACCTACAAATTTGCTACAACAGACACTTGGTCTGCAGTCCTTCACTTGACATTAGTGGATACTGTAGCTCTACAGCATATCTTTTTTTTACTTTTCATACTGAGGGAATTGATCTACAAATGTCCTTCATATTCTAGGTTACTGTAGCCTTGTTACAGATGGACAGAAAAGTTTGTAGTCCAGTGTATGTGTGTATAAATATCTCTTCCTATATTTGATCATTAAATTATTACAAAAAGAGCAAAGCTATGATTTCTTACAGAAAACAAAACCAAATATTGCTACCAAGGAAAGCTTAATTTTCTATTTTTTAAGCGTATCATTGTTACATATCTTGAAGCAATGATGTCACAAGGAGAAAAAAACACCCGGCGGGTAAAACAATGACAAACAGAGTCTATGTCCAAGCCTCAGTATGTAATATTGGAAGTCTGAGCTGAGAGGACCATAAATACCATCCCAGCCACAAGCTGACTACAAAATGTAGACAAATGGAAGATATTTACTGGCTACTCTCAACACCATGTGTGCCGTCCACTGATTTTAGTCCACAACAGACTTCTGTGACTAAGGAGCTGATAGGAGAAGTTTGCCTTCAGGGCTTTCTGCCACAAAAGGTATCAGTTGGAGATAGAAACAATAGACCATTGATTCTTTGCTTGTGTTGTAAACCAAATCAGTCCCCCAGACCATAAACACACCCTCACTTTTACCAAAGATTGAAATAAAATTGAAAATGTTTATTCATTCATTCATTCATTTTCTACAACACTTAATCCTATATTCAGGTCACAGGAAAGCTAGAGCCTATCCCAGCAGTCACTGAGATTGCATTCTTTTGTTAAGTTTACCATTTATTACAGACTCTTCACAGAAAGTTAGTAATCTTACAAAATTGACCACTGAACAAATTTCTTTTGAAACGATATTATTTTCCCTGCAAAATTCTTCAAGCTGAATATCATCATTATTTTACTTAGTCTTTTTGTCTGCTGATTGATCAATCACTAAAAGAGAAAGAAAAAAAAAGAAAAAAAACAAGAAAATACAATGATTTCATCAGTTCCACAGGCGATCACAACTTTTAAAAGGATCTATGCTCATTGTACTAAGTTTCCCCCCCTTGAAATACCTTAAAACCCTTCGTAGCATCATTATGTGGAGAAATTGTTTTTAGAATTACCCAGTGATGTGTAATCTTATATGGATCCACGTTTAACCACAAATGCATTAATGTGACGAAAACATACTGGTTAAAAGAACATTAGTAAGTTTCTTAAAAACTCAAACTTACAATGAGTTAAATAATGCAGGGTAACGTAAAGCGATGCATGTGGGACAACAACACAGACATTGCCAATAGCAACAGCATTTCATGGCATCTAGAAAAGTGAATGACCTTTGGTGACAAAGGGCTCAGCAGGGATAAGAACATTAATGAACCGTATTGAAAAGTAATGAATATCGATTTGTTGGCAAGTAGTTGCAGCTGCTGCACACCAACATCCAACTCACGAAGCTGCAAAGGGTGCACTGTCTTGCTCAAGGACACTTAACCAGAGCAGATGTTTGCTCTCATTGGATTGACTCTGACCAAAAGAGCCTGCAGGGGGAAAGCACTCCACCCTGCTGTCTGACGGAGAGGAGAGGATCGCTGCCCCCAGCAAAGGAGGAAAGATACAGCTGTTGAGCTGGGGCTTCAGTTTGTTTCAAAGGTTCAAGAGTGCAGCCTCTGCCAAATTTAGTCCTCTTTTAGACATGCCTATCGTTTCTCTAATTCATGAGCCCACTAGTGGATTAGCTTAACAGAAAGTGCAGTCATTAGCCCTGTAGGATACGGATAAGTTGTACTAGAGGGAGTCAGGTAATGTCATTTTCATGGACATAATTCATTTATTTTGTTTTCTGAAAATTTCTAATGTGAGCTGAACAACGTGGGATGATGACAGCTTTTCGTTTTGGTAAGATTAGTCGTTTTGAAATAAATATATAGTTCAATGTAGTGCAATCTCATCAAACCGTAATCGTTCAAATAATCAAACTGCTAAATGCAAAAGAAAAGAAGACCATGCCTCCTGGCATAAAACAACAGTGCCAGGAGGTTTCATGGATATAGCTTATTATATCCATATGTATATGGTATAATAGCTTATTAAGGTCATTTGAAATCTATGCTATTAAAGGGATATGCACTTCAGTAAGTATGTAGTTAAAGTTTTCATTAAGAGGTGGTGCTCGTGCACAAGTTACACATGCATAGAAAATTACATTTGAGTTCTCTGGAGATGGTGTGAGTCTAATTAAATGAAACATGTGTGATGGAAGAATAACCCAGGTGTCATACTACTGCAAGCCCAAATTCAACCATATCACACAGTGATTAGGTAGAGGATAAATATGGCTCTGCCTGTCACATAGATTTGACGTGCTCAATAGTGACTGTATGTGGGTTTGAACTTTACTGTTTGGACCTGGATATCATGCCCACTCTGGATTTTCCCACACAAAAAGCTGCAACATCAGACTCGCTGTTGTGGTAAATCAATTTGTGCACATCTTTCACTGTACAGTATTTTAGGGGTTCATAAAATGTTAAAGATTGCAAGTGCTGTATTGGAACTCTGGGATTGCCCAAAGGGCCTGACCTGAAGAAGATGCAGCCAGATAAGTATGAATATTTTCTGGTTGATCAAAAACAGTAATATTGTAACTCTTTTAGGATGTCAACCAGAATCTAGTCACTTGTATTTCTTGTTAAATGTGATGTTAAAGTGTCAAAAAATAGAAGTTTATTGTAAACACAAATGTAAACACAAACACAACACGGCTCTTGGTTCAGGCTCTAGTTACTTCTCGTATTGACTACTGCAATTCCTTACTGGCAGGCCTGTCGGCATGCTCTGTTAAACCACTGCAGATGATCCAAAATGCAGCAACACGTGTGGTCTTCAACCAACCAAAACGAGCCAATGTCACTCCGCTGCTACAGTAATTGCACTGCACTGGCTCCCAGTTGCCGCACGAATCAAATACAAATCTTTGCTTTTGGCTTAAAAAAAATTGGCCAAATGGCTTCTGTCTACTTTGACTCATTAATCAAAAGCTACACTCCCTCTCGGCAGTTACGTGCCAGTGAAAGACGCCTAACACTACCATCACTACGTGGGGCTTAATCCCAAACGATACTCTTCTCCGCTGTTTTTCCTCGGTGGTGGAACGAACTGCCAAACTCTGTTTGCTCTGCAGAGTTCTTCTCTACTTTCAAAAGCAGGCTAAAGACACAGCTCTTTAAGCAACATTTCTGCACTTAGTTGTGATCAATAGGAAATTTGTTCTTGCTCTTTGCAGAAACTCAGATCTAATTAACATAGAAAAAAAATAGTGCACCTAGCGCTGCAGGCAACACCTGTGCCCAACTACACTACAGCAGTTCGACTGCCCTTATCTATGATGTCCTCTACTGTTTGATTTAAGTAAGTCGCTTTGGTGAAAAGCTTCTGCAAAATGACTGTAATGTAATGTAAATGACTGGAATCAGGATATTTTAGGGGTTTTGGACCCTGAACAGTCTGTGTGGGCTTGTAGCCCTAAAAATGTCTGTTACCAGAGTTTTACATCCTACATCCATCTCAGGTAAAATATCCACATAAGCATGTGAACTCTAATAGAGATACCAGCTCTACCACTTGTACCTGAATTTGTCACCTTAGATAAGCACAAGCACAAGCTTTTCAAAGCAATACTTTCTAAATCACAAATAAAAACACATGAAACTTACAAAAATATATATAAAAAACATTTTAATTAAATAGTACTGAATCTTTTGTATGTTTGTTCTGATTAGTCCTGGATAGCACCCTCTATACAAGCCAGCAAAGGTAGAAATAGTTGCGACAATGAAGCATTACTTAAGAATGTGTAAGCATTTTCTATTCTTTTTTATTTATTTTTGCTTGTTTTTGAGTTTTTTAAAACTCTCAATTGGCTCTGTATTACACAGTACAGTAGCAACTCTGTACATCCATTAAAACCATCCTGTGAGTTTACAGGAGTCATTGTGACTGGACACATTAAATACTTTCAAAAAGTTCAGTTTGTTAATCAAATAAAATGTTTACTCCAGTACAGTGATGAATAATAAAGCAGCTTTCATCCCACTGTGTTTTTGAAGAAGAAAGAAAACAGAAAGAACAGAAGAGAAATGGAGACAAAGTGAAGAAACATTGTCTGCTGCCAAAAAGTGTCTTTTCGCTGAGCAGATGTCATCTTAACCAGATTAAACCAAAGATTGCATGAAGGGCTTTTGTTTTTCTTTCAATGTGGTGATACAGTTGGGTCCAGAGTTATTGGATTCTCTGATGAGGTGGCTCCTTCATAGTACCACAGACAAAACTGTAAATAAATAGTGTTAAAAATATTATATATAATATATTATATTATATATAATATAAGATTGACACAGAAGCTGCCTCTAACATGTTCTCACCAAAACGTTTTCAATCAGCAACCAATAACCAGCAAGCAACTAAGAAAAAACATAAATCTGCTAAATGTGAATATTTGAATGATGGTTAAATATCATTGTTTCATTTTCAGTAAGATGAGTCAGTTTAGCTATTTTAACAAGAGAACAATCAATTCATCATTTACCACATTTACTAGCTGTTCTCCTAATGGAAACAATGACATCAATTAATCTAAAACATGCAACAGGACAAACTAAGGTGCTAATTTAACTTTAAGTTACCAGCTTTAACACTACAGGACATCGCCATGCTTCACTGCTTCACAGATCGCCATTAT
>JBAMHX010000023.1:7985359-7996226 GCA_037177515.1 Pseudomugil tenellus | reverse complement strand
GATAGATAGATAGATAGATAGATAGATAGATAGATAGATAGATAGATAGATAGATAGATAGATAGATAGATAGTCTATTTAGCTTGAGGTGGGAAAAAATATTGCAGTTATGTAACCGCTGTAAGGCAACAAATATTTGGTGTTGTTTTTTTTTTTTGTTATTATCATTTTGTTACTGTGAGCAATAAAAAAAAACATAACATGTAACATTTTTTTTGGCATTTTCCACAAATATAAATAATTTACAAGACTACATTTGAACAGATCATAATAAAATAATTGACATTCTGATTCTCATCATTACTTAACAAAACTTAAATCTGTCATCATAAAATTCAGAGCAGTGTAATGTAATATAACTGAGGCTGCATTGTAATTCCACCTACAATTGTGTAAGCCCTAAATTTTGCAATAAAAATCCAGTAATGGAAGCATATCCATTTTTTAAAAAAAATCTCAATTGTCTCTCAGTGGTTTTTAAGCTCGAATGAGGTGGTTTTTTCTTTCGATTACAAAAATGTAATGGAAAGACATTTGCAGTAGGTCAAGTGAACGCTTAAGATGGCACGGTATAAAGCAAAGAACAGGAAAACAGAGTTTTAAAGTTATTTAGAAAGGGAATTAAGGGGAAATTACTTTTAAAAGCTGTTTCAAATTTTCCTCACCAAGTACAAAACCTCAAAATAATGCTAGGTGGTTACCTTGCTTGACCCATAGTTCTCGTAAGATCACATCAACTGATCAAGTTATCTTTTTGTTACAGCCCAAAATTTGGGCTACGTTTAAACTGCAAGCTGAAGTGACCAAAATCTGATTTTTTTTCGCCCCCATGCGACCTGCATCTGATCTTTTCTAACAGTCTGAATGACACAGATCCGAATTTTTCAAATCCAACCCAGGCCCTTTGGATATGTGGTCCTAAATCCGATACGCATTTGATATTTTGCCATGCGACTTTAGTCTGAATGGTCAGGTGGCATTAATCTGACCTGCACGTCATTGATACTGTCACGTGGCAGGGAAAGTGTGAAGACGTGGAGCTGCACTGGACTGGTGGAGACAAACAGGGCTGAACTGGCTAAGACATGATGTGGGATGAAGCCCTGATGTTCTCCCAAGCCAAATACTCGGTCACCCCCCGATTTTCCAGGAAGCAGGGGTGAGCATTATGTCACGTGGCAGGGAAGGTGGTGGACCCAAATGCAGGCAAGGGAGGGATGCAGGGTTGCAGGTAACCTTGATTTGTTATTGACGACTTGAATTAAGCATGACTTACCAAACGCAATGCAGACCAACATAATGAACCAGCACCTAAACAGACATAGTCCAGACTTAGATACATAGAACTAAATGAGGCACAGGTAAAAAGAATGACTAAGTCAACACAGGTGAACACAGAGAGCGACAATGTTTCAGAGAGACACTCGGCAATGCACATAAAGGTTCTGCTCATCATTAGGAAATTATTTATAAACTCCTTATCTGTAAAGGTGCAGCATCACTATCCACTAGTATCCACACGTTTCTCTGTGCAAAGATTGTTGTCGCTTCTTTAAAATGCCATCTGATTCTCTTGTTTTGTAATCTCCTTAAAGCAATACCATTGAAAATGCACCGACTTTGTTGGATAATAATTTTAAAAGATGCTCCGCTGTTACTGTCATATTTACTTCTGTAAACACAGTGACGTCACTTATGTCAACGTGTATCAACTTTTGGTGCGCGTAACGTTCATACAAGAAATCACATACACATTGCATGTAATTGGTATTGTGAACAAACTCTTGAAAAGATCAGATTTCACAAAAAAAATCTGAATTGAGCATTATGGCCTGAAGTGTGAATGTAGCCAATGTCCACTTTAGGTGGCCTCAGACTACAGTCGGAATAATTCAGCAACCACTCAGCAGAGCGGTCCCCACCGCTCACCTGATGAAGCTAATGCTGGCTAGATGTTGCTAGAGATGTAACGCCATAGGTTGCCACATACAATCAGCTGCAAAGTAGGGTGTATATATATATATATATATATATATATATAGCTTGAAAGAATGGTATACAGGATGAGAGCTGGCCTGGAGTGAGTTCTCCAGTGGACAGTGAGCAGCCAATGATTTTCTGTGCTGTATTGAAATTGAAGATGCTCTAACAATCTTTCTGTGCACTGCCAAGCAGCTACTGTACCACATAGAAATTATGCATGATAGCAGTAGTAGAAGTTCACAAACAGTGTAAATGTACAAATAAGGATATACATAGCATTCAGCTTTGTGGGTTTCTGTTGTTGAATGTGAGAATGGAGGAAAAAAGAAAAGCAACAGTCCAACAG
This sequence comes from Pseudomugil tenellus, assembly GCA_037177515.1. Lineage (NCBI taxonomy): Eukaryota > Metazoa > Chordata > Actinopteri > Atheriniformes > Pseudomugilidae > Pseudomugil > Pseudomugil tenellus. The sequence goes on along the minus strand of JBAMHX010000023.1, from coordinate 7,993,897 downwards.
TGTGTATGCAGCATTGATTGAATGACAGCTTTGAAGGCTGAGCTGAATTCAGGGAAGAGTACAGTTTTTTTAAAGTTTTAGGTGGTTCAGTGCAAGATTCTGTGCAGTGGTGATAACATTTTTCATGGATCTATTTGGCTTGTACCCAAACTGGTGCAAGTAAAGGCTTAGCGTGAAGACTGGCCATTGTGTGTCAAAGCACTTCATTATAATTGGTGTTAACGCTGCTCAGCTATAGTTGTAACGGCAGACTTCTTTGACAGTAGAGTAAATGTGGCAAATTTCAAGGAGGGTGAGATGATTAACAGAAATTGATTAAAGATATGATTAACTTGTGAAAAACTGTGAAGTGTAAATATAGGTATGTGGTGATTTTGGAAACTGAAACACACGCTTTACAAGAACTGTTGCTAACAAACAACACCATGCAACAGTACATTGTTCATTTATAAAGCAAACAATGTGACCATCAGTTAGGCTTTTTAACCATTTCATAGGCCCGGTGATGTGGACTGGTTTCTAGAAGTGACCTGTATTGAACGATTTGGCCACATCATGCTTCATGTGGGGACATTGGGCTTTCTGTGTGGAGTTTGCATGTTCTCTCCAGTTACTCCAGCTTCCTCCCACTGTCTAAAGACATGCATGCTCGCTTGGTTACTATAAGTTGTCCCTAGGAAAGAAAGTAAGTGGTTGTTTGTCTCTCTGTGTGTTGGCCCTGTGATGGACTGGTGACCTGTACAGGGTGATGATTGCTGCAATAGGCTCCAGATACCCCATGACTTGAATTTGATTTAAAAATAATATAGAAATAAAGTATTAAAAGAAATGTTGTGGAACGGGATTGTGTACGCTTGTGGAACAACACTGAACCAGGTTGTAAACAGCACTTCATGTACTGAAGTACAAAGGTGTATACTACCTTCTCATGTCAATATTACTCCTCATTTAATTTATTTCAAACAACTCAATGTAAACACATGAGTTTGTATTTTAAGCTTTTTGGATTATACGATATGTATTTTTTCAGTAAATTGAAGCCAAGCTCTTGTGGAAGTAAAAGGATTGAAAAGACCAAGGTTTAACCTCTTGGCTTTAGTGGAGACTTTATATAACAACGTGAGGAAAATCTCTGCTCTCTAAGAAAACATTCCTCTACAAGGAAGAGCAGCAGGGGAAGTTGCAGTTGTTTAGGTCAAAGTGACTTTTGCTTTCTGTTATTTGTTCAGCTCTCGACCAGACCCATATGTGTGTGTAAAGTTTGCTGTTGTTTTGCTGTTGCCGTGGGCAACAAGGAAAGGACGGGCTGAAAAGCAGGGCTCGGGACCCCGTGCAGAGGAGAAGAATTTAGAGTGCTACTCAGAGATTCCTTTTGTCACTCTAACTTTAATAAAGTTTTATCTTGAGCAATATAATTCTGATGGGGAATTCTACTCTGTTCTGTTGTCTGTTGTCTGCTGTGGGCCTGCAGAGCCGAGCCACGTGTCTCTGTCAGCACGGTAAGCTGTTCTGACCCACTGTTGAGGCCTGGTGGGTTACAGCCTCCCTTTAAGGATTTAGAACTATGGCGTTATTTTTGTTCCTTATTGTTGAGCGGAGAGAAAGCCATTTTACAAGCACATCAGTTAGAGTTTGAGCAGAATCAATTTTTGCTGATGAAAAAATATATAACTTGAGGAAACAAAAATTTATTCCATGCACACAACATTTACTTCTGCGCTTGGTCATGTTTGTGCCCTCATGCTTGCAATACAGGATGCACCCTCAGTTCTCTCAACACGCTCAACACAGGTCAGCGAGAGAAATGTGCTACAATTCCAACCAATATCAAGCTTCAGGTTGCATCATCCTGATTGGCTGCTTTGGAGTGTCCCGACTACGTTGTAAATAGTGTTGTCTCAAGTAGGGAGCAGTTGGTCATATCGTTACGTGTCAGGTTGTTTTCAGAATTGTAGATTATTTTAAAAAGTATATATTTATCTACAACATACAAAGGACTGCTCGGTGATTTCCCCTCATCTTGACTGACACAGTGCCACTTATTCTGGGCACCGGGATACTGGTCATCCGTCTGTCTGCGATGTTGCTATGCTAAGCTAGCTGTTGGGCATATGTGAACCAGAACAATAAAACGTCTCACCACCCCTACCATGTATAAGTAGTACTGCATTTTGCCTGGTTTGGCACTTGTCTTTGTGTTAGTTGACATGTCTGTTTTCCCTCATCTGTCAGTTTGCAGACAAACTGGTCATCTTTTCACTGCCTGTGAAAGACTTGACTAGCATAGCTCAAGTTGCTCTACAGCCCAACTCCAGTCATGGAGAGCTAATATGCTGTAACTTTTTTTTATCTCTGCCGAGGCCTGGTTATAAGGCATTATTTGTTTCAGTTTTGCTGGAGTAGGGTTGCATATAGAAGTTGCAGAATATTGCAGAAACAAAAATTTGTTCCATCCACACATCATTCACTTCTGCACTTGCTCGTATATTTTGCGTATATATTTTTCACCAGCAAAAATAGATTCTGCTCAAAATCTAACTGGTGTGCTTGTAAAATGCCGTTCTCCTCGGTCAACAATGAGGAACAATAATAATGCAATAAACAACAGCCTTTTGATATAAGTAACATAGCATTTTTTTAAAAAAATCTAATATTGCCCTACAACCGTTTGTATGTTTCAAAAGAAGTCATTTTCTTTTTATTCCAGCGTGTTCAAGACACAGTAAGTCTTTGCAGCTGAGGCATCCATCTGTTTTCATGTTCGCCCATTTCTGCATTTACCAAAACAAGACAAAATAAACAAATAATTAGATAAAATAGAATCAGGTAATAAGTGTAGGTCTCTGTGAATGAGAAATAATAGCTAAAATATACCAATAGCAGGAGAATAATCGTTTTAAAGTGTCCAGATTGTTGAACACACACATTGAGAGAGCATTTGTGCACTCCTGTTTCTGTTACTTCGTTGAAAACTCTCCAGTTCCTCTTTCCTCCATCTGTGAATAGAATATTAAAGCAGAAAAAAGTTCATGTTTGGATCTGAACAGACCTGTTAAAAATGCATCCATCTCTGTTTTGTATTTTGTCCTCCAAATTTATTCTGAGTGAGCACACTCTTGTGTCCTCTGAGGGCTTTTTGTGCCATCTGCTCAAAATCAATTTTCTGCTGGATGGTGTTACACACAAACAGAGGTAAGCTTGTGTGCACACAAACACACACAATTTACAGTCCTGGCTTTTATGCTGACAACCTTATCTAGACAAAATAAAAGATTACACCTTGTTTCCCCCCATTTCCTGTAAGCTATCTTCTCTGTATTTTAAGAAAAATCGTTGTCATATACATTTTTCAATTTAAAAGGTATTAATCCTCCCAACAAGACTCGCTGGATGATAACCATGAGTGTGGAGTTTTTGGAGAGTGATATCAGTGCTGCTGAGTCATGAACAGTCAGTCCCACTACGCAATTACAAACTCTTGTTTTACACTGGTGCATGTTATAAATGAAAATCACAGAGAGAGAGAGAGAGAGATCAGTAAAATGCTGTACAAAATAAAGTAAGAACTTAAAGAAGCAATACTGAAGCAATTCAAGCTGCAACACACCTGACAACACAATACACTAATGTCAGCATTGTTGGAGGTAACACGTTACCCCATCATGTATAAAGTAACGCATTTTAGTAACAATATTACTTTTGGGAGACATTAAATGTAAAATGTCAGTGGCTAAATTACTTTAATATACTGAGAACTTGCTTCCCTGTGTTTCCCAAGCTGTGCTTGTGCATGTGTGAAATTCTGATCCATTTTAGTGTCTCATACATGTGCTGCCTGTGTGTGTGTTCTTGCCTGGGCCATTAAACAAATTGGGACTTTTTCCTGTTATAATAGTTTTATTGTGCAAATACAAAACTTCCAATAAACTATCTATCAGGCTGAACCCCAAGGGAAGACGGACACAAACGCAGGTAAGAAAGAATAATGACAACTAATAATGACAACTTGAGATACAAGGGTGGTTCAGTGCAAGAGCCAAGGCTATGAGAATGCTTCCATGTGATAAGATCCAATTTAGATGACAGCTTTAAGCTTCTATACATGACTTATCAGCAAATCACGGAAAACCATGGAAATGTGGTTTTTGGTAAATGGACTTGTACAGCACTTTTTCAGTCATGTTGACCGCTCAAAGTGGTTTACACTACATAGTATACATTCACCTATTCACACACTCACTCACACCCCAATAGGCACATTGGGGGGCAGCTTAGGGTTCAGTGTCTTGCACAAGGACACTTCGACATCTTATCAGGAAGCCTGGAATCAACCTCAAACTTTGTGGTTGAAAGACGATTGCTCTTCCTCCTGAGCTACAACCATCCCCGGCTTTTGCATCTGAGGACTAAATGGAAAAGTAACAATATAATAGAATAGTAATTACATTGTTTCTGCCAATATACATCCCAGGGGAAGTAGTCAAAAAATGGTTGAATTACTCTCAGTCATTTTAATATATTTCTGCTTTAACTTCTGTGCCTTATAAACCCCAAACACAAATTACTTCTCATATAATTAAGCATCACAACACAAGGGTTTGGTCTGTGATTAAACACTGTGTAAGCTTTGAAGACATATGAGGATAAAAATCCATACATTTCTATTCACTGTTGTTTACCACAAGAATGGATAATTCGAGTTTTTCTAAATTAAAATATTTAAATGGTCATGGTTATCCCGTGTTTGTCTAATTACCCCTCTTATCTTGTAAGCAAATCACCCTGTTTCATTGCTGGACTGGGATTAGCTCCCCAACGCCATACTAATGGCTGGCCAAATGCTTCTGATGAGGCCTCCATGCCATTCAGTGGCAGCTGGTTTCTGATAGACAGCTTGCATAGTTTGTAGAGACCGTTGCTTAGTTTATTTGTTCAGTTTTATTTAAATGTGTCTGACCTCTTAGGTCTAGTGCTTTTGGCATGCTTCTGTGAATATTGTTATTGAAAACTGGCCAGTTGGGTTTGGGCTTACTTGTTTTTTCATTATTTAGCGATTCTGCTCATGTCTTGTTTTTGTAGCTAGTGTAGACAATTAGGTGTTTGTCTTTTTGATTTTAAAACACATTAGTTAGACTGGCTCTCCATGTAGTCCGTTCTATTTCTTCATTTGCTAGAGCAGCACCTCCCATCAACCCCTCCTGTTCATTGGTTTCCTCATATCCACCTGGGATTATAAATTCCCTTATACTTTGCTTTCCATCCTTCTTTCCCAGCAGAGCTGGGTCATGTGTGAAAATATGGCACAACTTTTTGTTAACCATAATAACAGGTGACTTCTACTCGCAGTATATGTGCCAATATTTTGCAATACCCACATCTTCCTGCAGAGGACACATTAGTATTGATGTGCAATAATAATAGCTTCATTTATGAACAAGCCAACGTACACTGTGCAAATTTTAAAAACAGTCTCACAAATCAAAAACAGAGCTTTGTCCTGTTTTGCATTGAATGAAAATTTAATATTATGAGTTTTCTTGAGAAAGTAATCGCTAATTAAACGTATTGCAAATGTTGCAATGACATGTTGGCTCTTTAATATTGAGATGACACAGGATACTTGTTTTTACATGCTAAATAATAACATTTACTGTTGTCTCTACGTTCTGTCTCAAGCGCAGTAACAAATATAATCAGAAACAACAGATTCACTGTTCAGCTCCCTCTGATGACAGATTGTCCCATGTGGAGAGATGTAAGATTAGATTATCTCACAGGCTGTCACCTTGAAATGGATGAGGACAAGAGAAACTGAAGAAAAAAGAGAGATGTTAGTTAGGTTGAGAAGGAGATTGATCAGATTACTCTGTACATACACAAGGAAGCCAGTTTCCAAAGGGATTTATTTGATTTTTCATGTGTCTATTTTGTTTCATTTCTGTTTTTTGCAAAAGTAAATATGTCTCTTTGGATAAAGTGTGCTTCATAAACAAATTGTTGCTTGTACTCTAGTTAGTATTCCACCAGAGTTTCCTCTCTCTACTCTCAATATCCTGTAACAGCTATCTCACCCCTTCTTCCCTCCTCTTTGATTTGATCCTTTTACCGCCTGTTCTTAATTTACATTTGTTCTCCTTGGTCTGTATCTCTTCACTCACCTGTTGTGCTTCATCCTTTCTGACTCTCCCTTTCATTATCTGTCTTTTTTTCTTTTTGTTTCCCATGTTTTAAGTCTCCACCTCCACCCCTTTCTCTTTTCCTTCTCTCTCTCCCAAGATAAAATATTCATGCTGGGAGTGCAGCAGCAGCAGTTAGAGCCACAGGAGTCACGCTTTCAAAGACATTGGGCTTCTGAGCTTACAGTGAAAGGAAAAGATAGAAAAAGAGGCGGTGGGGGAGGACGAGTAGGAGAAGGACATTAAAAAAAGATGTGGAGGCAGAGATGGAAGGAAATAAAGAGGTGAGATGTGTCAGAGTGAGCAAGGATGAGAGAAGTGGGAAGATGAGCGCTTTCATCACATCAAACATTAAGAAACATGAACACTTATTAAACAATTAAATTGCTTTTAATCCACAAGTGATATTTTTTTAGAATAATTTGCGGGGACTTTCCAAGCCTTTTATGTCTTGAACCTTAGTTGACCCCTAATCCTAATATAATTTGAGTCAAAAATCCAGCTTCATCCCTAAAACAGTTGGTGGGAAAAGTATAATTCAGCTTTTTGATCACCACAAAAATTTTCTTTTAATACTTCTCAAAGCTTTTTGAAAGTCTTTTTAAGTTTTTCGTTGGGCATCGACTGCTTCTAATAATTCCTTAAGGGAATTATAAAGCAGCCTACTTTTCCATTTCATTTTCATGTCTACTCATCTTCAACACAGTCTTTTTACCTCAGCACTTTCAGAAGAATGTGTTCTTTGTCAAAATATCTTGATACTGAGTTGTGCATCACTGAATGATCAAAACCATCACTTAGCTCAAAACAGGTATTTTTAATAAAAGGAAAAAATGGGAAAAGACTGAGCTATGCTGTAGAGGAATTTCATGTATTAGCTTAATTGCCTTGCTCTTAATTAATGTCTAGCTGAAAGGTCCATAAGGTTCCTAAACTGATGTCATTCTGACATTAGTAAACCAACTGCAAGGCCGACGTCCTTCCATTAGGGAAATGTTTAGGCGAGACCTTGGTCTTGTTGTCATAGCCAAAGAACAGGCCCTAGATTGACGCACGTGACCAAAGTTTTTAAACAAAGGTGTTTAATAGTAGACTTCTGTGTGACGACAGATCTCTGGAGAGATTCTCCCCGGGTTATAACCTTGTACCACGTCTGTATGTCTTAATGTATTGTCCCTTCATGTTTTAATGTTTGATGTATGTTCAACTTCCTTTATTCTTCATTATTAAATTTATCTAAAGAAATCAGTGTCCTTCGTCCTTGACAAAAATAACAGTCTTCTACGTATGCCAAAACAGAGTAGAAGTGACTGAAAATCATTGGCAACAGGTTTAATGGAGTGATGAACCCTCCCCGGAGCCCAGATCTCAACAATACCAAAGCATTGTGAGATCATTTAGACAGAAAACTGAGTAAAAAGGTGGCAAAAATGCAAAGAAGTAATCCTGAAGACTTAGAAGAAATCTTTAAAGCTCTTTATACCAAATATAAACCTTCAAATATGCTAGAATAAGTTTTTATTTGTCATGCTACCATTTTTTGGTATTTGTTTTTGCATTGTATTACATTTCTGTCTGTATGAGTCAAAATTATCTATTTTCTGCTTTCTTTATTCTCAAACGCATGTACATATCCAAACAAGGCCTATGCCGTCTGTAATTAATGTAGTCCGAGACAAACTGAAGGTTAGCAGGATTTATTAGAATGCCAGGATGATGGGAAACCTGAGAGGAAGGTTGAGTCCAGGAGGATGACAAGGATCAGAATTGGGAAGTCGGGCTGAGGAGATCTGATGAAGACGGGTGAGTCAGAGCCAAGAACAGGCAAAATCAGGGGAATGAAGTCATCATCACGATCATTGTCAGTGTCCGACTGTGAGTAAGTGGAGGAGTGCAGATGGCTGGTGAGGGAATTGAGAGTAGGTCAAGGTGATCAGGCTGATGAGTTCGGTGGCAGGCACATGATTGGGCTGATTGGATCTGATTGGAGTGTGGCTGGAGCAGGGCATGACACTGTCGGAAGCGAAGGCTAGGGCTATATTCCCAAACACCCCCAATCCTCCAATTCCCAAATCCTCGAATATTTTTCAATTCAACTCAGCTTTATTTTATATTAAAAAAAAGGGAGAAATGATAAATAAGACCTGCAAAAATGAAAAATAATAAATAAAACCTGCATAAAAAAGAGAAATAGGTTAATGATGCCAGTACTGTCCAATACTTCCTGCAACAAGATGGCGCCGCGGATGGCAGCCTCGGTACTGCGCTCTCTTGTTCTTTTTGTTTTTTTTCTTAGTTTTCTGCTCCCCTTCACTGGTCACATACACCAAGGAGAAACTCCTAAACATTGGCGCATCCGCGT
>JBAMHX010000023.1:7946928-7961173 GCA_037177515.1 Pseudomugil tenellus | reverse complement strand
CTGTGTTGGAGTAGGGACATGCCTAAGACATGCAGGGCAGGGGGGCCTGAGGACTGGAATTGAGAAGCACTGGTTTAGAGTAAATAAAACCCTTTTTTAAACCACTTGTATTCCTCATTTCTTTGTGAGCTATTTCTCCTGTCCAGAGCAGCCGATCACCCCACTTACGTGAAGGATTTGGTTGATTTTGCCCTTTTTTCTGTAGTCCACTTTCTGTATTTAGTCTGACTGAGCGGCCTTTTTTGATACAAATCAGAATTTCATTGTGTATTTACAGTATTCAAAACGATGCAGACTTTCCGAGCAAACGAACTTGAATCAAAAAGCGCCTCCAAAGCATCTCTAATTTAGATATGTATGCATGATATCCAATGAATTTTTGCCACTCTGCAAAGACTCCCAGTACATTTAACGAGTGGGTCTTATTGTTTGTTAAGTAGGTTATCCCAACAAGAGTTTAAAAAGTTTCTCAATTCCTTTATGTGAACTAGCTTCAGCAATTGCTCGAACTTACTGCCTGCTCCAGTTTCTCCAAAACACCTTCCTCAATTCTTGTCCAAATTTAAAAAAAAAAAAATGCAATCATGGTAAAAAATTATTCCATCAGTTTCAGGACAGATGGTGTTTCTTTCTGCTCGTGTGGTAGAATCCAAAAACAACCCCAAAAATAATGAAAACAACAAATTGGCAGGCACATTTGTACAGTTAAAGATTTTGGTTAGATTTTTGGCTTATACAAAGCTAAATTATCCTAATCACAGCTGTTACTGAAAGTATTAGAGATTAAAAGAGCTCATTAGCTAGCTAGCTGCTAGCTTAACATTAGGTACAATTTCCAACTTCTCTTTCTAAACAAGAATAGAGGAAATCTAATTTGAATGAAGTTAACATCTAGCATAAGTTATTTATAGTTCTGTTTGTGTTTATTTGGTCATTTCTGTAAATTTCACTTGTATTGGCAGGGTCGTTTGACACACCACTGCCTGCCACTGTGGAAAAGGAGAAGAAAGACGAAAGGGAAAAGCTGAGCCATTCAGAGAAAAAGGAAAAACAAGCAAACACTGAGGACAAAAAGAGGAAATTCAGGAGTGATGATGAAGAGCAGTCTGGTCCGTCAGTCCAGCTCACTCCTGGTCAGAAGAAAAAGCCCAAGAAATTATATTTCTGTAAGTCCGTTGTCCTATGCTGCACTGCTGTTGTCGGTACGACCGTTTTTCCAAAAATTTCACCCTGCTGTTCTAATCATCTGGTCAGCTATTGCTTGTTCCTTATAAGAGAATATGCCACTGCAACATTCAAAATTAGTTGTAGTCTGCAGACCTTTTTTGTTTTATTTTTTTGACAGTCCAATTTATTGTGTTCGGATAAGAAATGCCTTGTGTTCGCCTTGCATGAACCTGTCATAAATTTGTTTTGGGTTTTGACATTTTCTGCCGGGTTAGTCTGGTGCTATGTAGAATATGAAATACAAATTAGTTTTTCAGACGTTTTATTTGGATATTTGCTTTCAAAGTGCTAAGAAGCTACATCTGCAAAAACAAATCTGTTCTCATAGCCGTTTCCACTAGGATTTCCAAAGAAATTTGCAGTAAAATTCAAAAATGGGCTTTTATTGAAGCCGACAGCGATCGTGCTAGTATGTTTTTTAAACCACCATTTTCTCGAATAACGGATTATTTAAATGCAAGGTTGCGAAAGCAACCTGGACCTGTTTATAGCTTTTCACAACCAACACAGAGAGAAACGAACAATATATGATACTCAAACTCACTCCTTGTTAGAATTTCTAGTCTCAAATCAGTATAAGATGTGTTTGGACTTAAAGGAAAGTTGGGGGGGGGGGGCACACACAGTATAAGCTGCAAAAAGAAGCCATTTGTTGTTGAATTTTAAAATAAATCATTTCAAAATAAAAAAATAAATATGAATACATTTTAGTGGATTTTAAGTGTTTCTGATGTACTGGGAGCAGCACTGGTTTCCAGTCTTCTGGAATCAAGGACCTACAAGAGGTTGGCTTGATGTACTGAGACATCCTAGAAAGATTTTCCATGTCTCAATACAGTTAAGCCAGTCAGGTGTATTGCCAATTGATCAATAGGCTTGATTATAATTTTATCAGGTGTGACAAAGGCTAAAACAGTGATGTGTCTCACCATTAAGTTTTACCAGTCATTGATTCACTGCTGTCACAAGTTCATTTTGACCAGTGAAATAAGGTAACAGCAAATACTTAATCATGAGCTCATCTTAATCGTCTCATTATCTCAATAAAGCAAAGTTCATTTTCTCAAGAAAACTAAATGAATGATTCTGTTAACATGAGAAAACACCCCTCCTTATCTTGAGATTACGGGAAAATTAACTTGTTCTCTCAAGGTAATGATAAAAAAAGGGGAAAAAAGAGAATATCAGTCAAGCACAACCACTGGCGGCTTCTGTAGGCTTTCTGTTCCCAGTCCTTTTTTTTTACTTAATCCAGACATTTAATTGTTTTTGCAACCTTTGTCTGTTTGTCTATAACTTAATTATTGTTCTCTGTTTCAGTTTATGTTGTATAAATGTCAAGTAATTTATTGCTGGTGTGACATAAAATAGATAAATCTGCAGGATACTTTTAAATTAGTTAATCTCTCAGTTAAAAACATAAACTGGAATCTGTGTTTTTTCTCCAGCTTCGCCCTTGAAGAAGGGAGAGAAAGGTGACATCTGGAAATGGCCCCTCTTTAAGTCCCAGCTTCCTGTGACCTGTGGACAAGTCAAGGGAATCCTTCGAAAAGACAGACTGGCCAGAGGTTAGACAGGCAGAGTAAAAGTTAATGCCTGAAGTAAACTATTCTCTATGTGGATGTACATTTTCTTAGTGGTCTGGGTTTATGTTCTTCCTTCTTGATTATCAAAGCAAAATGTTTCTCTGTCTACAGAAGTAGGGATGCACAGTGTAATTTACATAAAAACTCACAATTTGTGGGAGAAAAGTTTCATTTCTTTTTATTTTAATTTTATCTTTCAGTTTCTTATTTCTTATTTGTTTGTATTTATAAAAATGTCTTCTGTTTCAGGAGAGAAATGCATTTTGACTGACAAACGGTGGTTTACTCCCAGTGAATTTGAGAGATTTGCAGGGAAGGGAAGCAGCAAAAACTGGAAGTTGACCATTCGATGTCATGGAACCCCCCTCTGGAAACTTATCCAGGTTTGGTTAAGTGATTTGGAGATTGGATAAAACTGCTTGCTTTTCAATCATATTTATCACAATCATGTGCACCCAAAGTCATGTTTTTATTTTTGTATTTCTTTTAGGATGATCACTTGAAAACTGCATGCTACAAAGGAACGAGAAAAAAAGTAGGGCACCCGGGTGAAATATTTGTACTTTTTTTTTTTAGTTTAGTACTAGTTTTAATTCATACTGTGTTTTCTGTGTTTTCTGTTCAAAGAAAGTCACTCTTCCTTCCATCATCTCAGGTTTGTTGTATTACTGCAAAATTACTTCCCTTCTTTTTGCTTTGAAAAGAGACATTAACTATGACAAGTCCATTATTAAACAATAAATCTAAAATGTATAAGCAATAACAATTAATGCTGTTGTTGATGGGAAGCTGACATTCCAAATAATTTTATTCAATCAATCGTGTCACTCTTTCTTTCGGAAATGTATCTATGTGTTTTGCCGGGTTTCAAGTTCTTTTATTTTTGGAATATAAAAAGAATAAAAATCTGAGTGACATGTTGATAGTACAGTTTGTAGATTTCACACTTTATCCATGGATAATTGTTTTTTTTCACAATTCTAAAAGTTCCTCACATCCTATTTCATTTTTTAGTACCCAAGAAAATTTTTAAAATGGGATACAAACTAAAAGATTTACTGTCAACTTCCTAACTACTTTGTTTTATTTTCTAAAATTTCTCAAATTTAGAGTATACTGAAGAGGACAGTGATGATGATGAAGAAAGTGGTCTGGAAGAACAGGAAGACCAGTCTTCATCAAGCGAAGAAGGAAATTACACGGATGTAACAGGTGCTGTTCAAGACAGCCGCTCATGCTTTTCAGATAATTCAAGTTGCAGATTTTGGGCTGTATTTACATATTTATCATCTCGCACAGAAGAAGAGGAAACAGTGCAACAAGGCAAGCAGCAGTTCAAAGTGACATGCGGAGATTTATCTGGGATTTTGCACCAAAAACGATTTGCATCAGGTAACCGTATCGTATAAACACAAAAAAACATATTGTTTCATACCCTATGTTAGATATACAACAGAGAGGTGTGACTCAACTAAATGTTGTAATGACATGTAGAATCCGGAGGAATGTCTTAATGTGAATCTGTGTCCCCCGCTAGGGACATGTGGAAAAAGCATTCGTACTGAGACTTCCTGGATGAGCCCGGTAGAGTTTGCAGAGAAAGCTTTAGGTCAACCAGATATCTCCTGGAGGAAACACATCATACACAATGAAAAACCAGTCATTGATCTCATAGAGGTAACAGTGATCATAGCAGCCTCTCTCACACACACATGCACACTGTCACCACAAAACCCCTTAGTCTTTCATTCGTATTTTAGATTATTGTTTCAGATTCTTTTATCAGAAATACACACCTTAGAACATTTTCTCTTATGTTCAGCACTTTGTTGCAATTGCAGCTGTGTGAAAGTGATTTATGAATAAAGTTGTGTTTAGTTGAATATTAGAATATTTTTTCCCACTTTCTCTTTTAGGATCCCCAAATGAACAGATCTTTTCAAATCTTATAAGAGCATAAAAATAGATCAGGCAAAACACATTAATAAAAAAAAAAGTTGGGCCTTGATAATGGGAGACCGTATCCTTGAATGTTGGGGAGGAATACTGTCCCATTCTTGCATGTTGCAAGATTTTTTGCAAGATATTTAGCATTTATGAGGCACCTAGTTATCACGACGCGGGAAAGTTGCTGTTTTAACACATGAACAATGCGGTTTAGCATCGTCTTGCTGAAATATGCAAAAACAAAGAGATTCTCTTCGCACCATTTGGTGCCACAACAAACTGTTCACAGTCAATGGTTTCTGATCCCATGCAGTCATTTCTATGCCTTATATGCTGCCTGAGCCAGAGATCAACTAAAACTGATTATCAGCTGTGTCCCTTGCACAGAGATGTCTCCAGATTCTTGAAATCTTTTGAGCATATTGTGTTCTGCAGACGGTAGTGCTCCATGTTTTTTTTGCAGATTATTGAACTCTACCAGGCTTCACTCTTCGCTCTGGCTCACTAAAGTGCTCTTTTTAAACCCAGCAACCTGTTTTAAGTTCACCTTTTTAGTTGCTACATTTTAAAATCATGTTTTTTTTTCTTTACATTTTACATTTCAAATTAAATACATGTTCTGTGATATTGATAAATATGCTTATTCCTGAAAAGAATAACAAACTTTTTCATTTGTTCATTTTCTAAACCACTTAGTCCAATTCAGAATTGCAGGAAGTTGGAGCCTATCCCAGTAATTACCATGCGAGAGGCAGGTAAACCCTGGACAATTTGACAGTCCCATAGCAGAGATAAACAAACTGCAAAATGGACATGCTCTTATTCTAGTAGGAAAAATTTGGACCATGATTAGTACAAAAATGAGGATTTGGATTGAATTATTGTGTGAATTCCAGCTCCCATTTAGACACAGTAAACACTGGGGTCAGAGAGATCGTGGCATGAACGATGCTGTTTCATCAAGCTGTGTCTTGGTTCTAAAAATGAATTTAGATGAAGAGTTAATGAGAGAGCCTCAGGGTGTTTTAAGCCCAAAATACTAAATTATTAAACAAAAAGGAAGACACTCTTAATCTGTGTTTTTTTTTAGGCAAAAAAACTGCTGCTCCACTCTCTGCTGTGCAAATGCAGGCTGTGCAAACCAGACGCAGAAGACCTGGTAAGTCTTATCATGCAGGTTCATATGGGTAGCATATTTTCATCCTTTCTCTGTGTTAGAAGGAAAATGGAGCGTTGACTCCTGCATTGAGAATATGACAAACAACACAAACCAGCACAGTGAGCTTTTGCCTGAACCAGGTTTTGATCAAATAAAAATAGATCAGATTGTACAGATATATCATAGGAAATTGGAATATTATGAAAAAAGTTTAATATTTTTCATCAGTCATTTCAGAATGTGAAACCCATGTATCCAAAAGATTCATTACACATAGAGTTTCAACCATTCACTCCTTGAAATATTGATAATTGTGGCTTATAGATAACAAAAACCAAAATGTAGTGTCTCAAAAAATTAGAATATTACACAAGATCAATTTAAGAAAGGATATCCTAACCAGAAATGTCAGGTTTCTGAAAAGTATGCTCAATACTTGGTTGGGTCTCCTTTTGCATGAAGTACTGCATCAATGCGGCGTGGTATGGAAGCGATCAGTGTGTGACACAGCTCAGGTGTAACGGAAGCCCAGGTTGCTTTGATAGCAGCCTTCAGGTCATTTACATTGTTGGGTCTGGTGTCTCATCTTCCTCTTGACAATACCCCACAGATTCAGATCAGGTGAGTTTGCTGGCTAATGAAGCACAGTAACACCATGGTCACTGAACCAGCTTTTGGTTCCTTTGGCAGTATGTGCAGGTGCCAAGTCCTGCTGGAAATGGAAATTGGGATCTCCATAGAGCTTGTCAGCCAAAGGTAGCATGAAGTGCTAAAATTCTAAATTTCCTGGTAGATGTCTATGTTGTTCTGTGCACTTCAGAAAACACAGTGGACCAACACCAGCAGATGACATGGCTCCTCAAATCATCACTGACTGTGGAAACTTCACACTGGAATTCAAACAACATGTATTCTGTGCCTCTCCACTCTTCCTCCAGACTCTGGGACCTGGATTTCCAAATGAAATTCAAAATTTGGTTTTATCTGAAAAGAGCACTTTGGACCACTGAGCAACAGTCCTGTTCTTTTTCTCCTTAGCCCAGGAAAGGCGCTTCTGACATTGTCTCTGGTTCAGGAGTAGCTTGACACGAGGAATGCCACTTCTGTAGCCCATATCTAGGAGTCTTCAGTGCGTAGTGGCTCTTGATGCACTGAGTCCAGCTTCAGTCCACTCATTGTGAAACTCCCCCAAATTCTTGAATGGATGTTGCTTGACCATCCTCTGAAGGCTGCGGTCATCCCTTTTACTGGTGCACCTTTTCTCACCACACTTTTTTTTCCACTCAAACCTTACATTAATATGCTTGGATACAGGACTCTGTGAACAACCAGCTTGTTTAGCAATTACCTTTTATGGCATTCCCTCCTTGTGGAGGGTGACAATGATTGTTTTCTGGACTTCTGTCAAGTCAGCAGTCTTCATGATTGTGAACCAGACTGAAAGCATTTAAAGCCTCAGGATACCTTTGCAGGTGTTTTGAGTTAATTAGTTGATCAGAGTCTGGTACTATGGCTCTCCAACATTGAAGTTTTCCACAACATTCTAATTTTTTGAGACTGCAATTTGGTTTTTGTTATCTGTAAGCCAAAATTATTATTATTTCAATGAATGAATGGTTGAAATGTTTGACTCTATGGAAATGAATCTATATGATATATGGGTTTCACATTCTGAAATGACTGATGAAGAATATTAAACTTTTTCATGATATTCTAATTTCCTGAGATGTACCTGTATATAAAGAATTGCTGTTGCGTGGTTTTTTCTCTTTGCAGAAGAATCAGGAAAATGATGATGAGTGTTGTGTTTGTAAAAATGAAGAGGACAACGAGCTGGTAGTATGCGATCATTGCCCGAGATCGTTCCACTCAATGTGTCACCTGCCTTGCGTAGAAGACAGCACTTTGAGGTGAGATTTGCAGCAGCAGGACATAACTCTGTCTGACTCTATTAACTCTGCCATAAATATAAAATAATCTCTTCTTCTTGAACCGAAACAGCTCTAACTTAATCCAAATATTTCTCCCTATTTTGTGAGATGCATCGTTTACTTTAACAAAACATGTTGATTTGAAAATGTCATATCCATAATTTATTCCCAGTAGAAAATAAAACATACCAGATGTTATAACTTAAAACATGTTATCATTTTGAGAAAAATATATTAAATTTGATGGCAGAGGGAAATAAAACATGGTGATGTTTACTGTTGTGTACCCCTGTTCTTGTCTGTAAACATCTGAAAGAGACCAGTTGCTCTGTTTTTAGGAGGGGAATGTTGTCCAGTCTGATTCAGTTTCTTAACAGTTTTTGGCCTTCGCTGTCTGATTTTTTTTTTTATTCTTTTGTGATACGCCAGATATTTTCCACTAATGAAAGGTCTGGACTGTGGGTAAACCAGTTCAGCACCATGCCCCAGTGTCCTCCTGAAAGGCATGCAGTTGTGATGGATACAGTATGTAGTTTACCATTATGAATATGTACAACACTCCCTAAAACTGGATTGTCTGGATGGGAACAAATGCTGCTCTAAAACCTCCATGTATTTTCCAGCAAGGATTTGGCTTTCACAGATGTGTAAAACAGATGTGTAAGCTGCTCACCGTAGTACCTGGGCAGATTGGGGAGACTGCCCATCTTTACATCTGAGACATCTCAGTTCTGTAACTGTGTCCTTTAGCAGTTACATGCTACTTAAGTTATTTTAATTTGCACCAGTAACTTTTCCAGCCTTTTGTTGTCTTTGTTCCAACTTTTATCAGATGTGTTGCCGTCATCAAATTCAAAACAAACTAATGTTTCACTTGAAAGTGTAAAATGTCACAGTTTTGACATTTACTATTATTTATCTATTGAGTATAAAATATAGCTTTATATTAGCAAATTATTGCATTTTGTTTTTAATTATATTGTATGCAGCATAAAACTATTTGGAATTAGAAGTGATGTGAAAAGGTGACTAAGACTTTCAAACATAACAAAGATAACCTGTATGATACATTTACTTTCTCAGACAAGTTGAATCATTTTATGGTAAAAACTTTGCTCAAACTTCTGTAGAACACAACCTGATTTCTATCTTCTGCTCCTTAATGGGCACTTTATTAACCCAGGAGGTAAATTCAAGTTTCCAGTACAGCCAAAACCAAACACACAGTAGACATATACAGGTAATGACTAGTCTGAGGTGCAGACAGCCTGAGCAGCATGCCTTTACGGGGGCCAAAACAACACATGGGTAGTAAGAGGGGAAAAAAGCCTAGTATCCTTGGTCTACACTAGTGGGGGAGCAGTACAGCAATGCTTTGAAAAAAAACACATCAACACTTTAAGCACAGTGATCAGTCACATCAGAACATTAGGGTGGATAAGGTGGGGGGGGGGATCCATCAGTCGACCAAGGTTGGATGCTGGCACCCGGCCGCAGTCCGATTCAACTCAGTTTCTTCAGAAGTGAAACACATTTAGGACGAGCGAGGCGGGTTGGATCATCTGTGAACAATCCTTCCAACTGGGAATTTTCAAGGCCGTAGACGGAACCAGATTAGATAATAGCATTCTGTTTGGGTTTACGATCGTTGTTTACCGACCCTCAGTCTGTTAGCTGATCTCTCCAAATCTTAAACAACCGAATGATGGTCAATTTCCAGTATCAGAGCCAGCACCTCTCCATGGTGTTACAGGCACCTTGGACAAGTTAAAAAAAAACCCAGCCAGTCTGCCCAGTGGCATCCAGCTAGCGGTTCAGCTCGTTCAGAGCAAGAGTTGTGACTCAGCAGATATGTGCTAAATTCCAAACAGTGGGAAACCGGTGGTCATAAGCCAATAAGATAATCATCCAGAGACATCACCATAAGGCACCGGGCTCTCCATGTCCCCCCTTTCTTCCAACAGCCATCAGCATCAAGAACACAACCATTTTTTTTCTTTCTTTCTTAATATTGTTATTTATTTATTTTTTTTTTTTTTAAAAAAAAAAGCTTCTACAATTTCAATTTCCCTGAAAAGGGATAAATATTTTTCATTTCATTTTATGTCCACTACGGATCCCCCCTATAACCAGCTGGGTATGCCTCTCTCGAACATGCGGGGGTCCCCATTCACTGCTCTCTGGGTGAAAAAACTTTGGTCAATTTCATTGTTCAACCAGCTGACCAGATCCAACATGATTCTATCAGGGTCAAGTGCAGAGATGCTCTTAATACAGAAATAGAAACCGACAGACAGTGCAGGGATCACAGAGACAGGAGGGAAGAATAAAGTGTCTGCCTCGCTCACACGCAGGAACAGATATTGTATAACATATCACATGGTAATAAATGGTAAATATCTCTAAAAAAAATGTATCCTTCTGTATTTGAATAAAAGCGACAACAGACGTTTGGGTAGTTCTTATTAACAACCGGCTTTGCAAATATCAGAACTTAATAAGAACTTGCTTTTCAAGCCTGGACTGTTTGGTGTTATGTGCTCCAGCAGAGAGATGGCACAAGGTTGAAAAGCCACTTAAGTTAACAAGGGAGGTTGTAGCAGAGGCAAACCTGGCCTGAATAAGTTTGTGAATACACACCTAACCATTTTTTCCCTTTATGCGACACAAGCCATGTCGTGAACTATATTAGTCATCAAAACACTGGTTATTTTTGCTTTGAATCTGTTAAGTTACACCTAGTCTCATACAGGAGTAAGCATATATCATAAACTTATCTAAAAAATTAATAAATGTGTATTAATGCTTACATGTCATGTCAAACAAGCTCACACTTGAGAATCTAGTCAAAACAATAGAGAGAGACCTCTATATTCTTTATTAATTGCTGTGTGCTTCATGTTCATGTGTGTGATCAGGGACGAGAAAGAGTGGTTCTGCACATTCTGTATATACAAAGAAGCTCAAGCGTACCGCTACAACGACGAGCAGGAGACAGAAGCTGTCATGTCCCGCTCAATAGCTCAACACATGCTGGTTAGCATTTGTCTCTTTCCCCATCTATTCATCTGACTTCTTGTCTCTCTGTCACACTGCTGTCCATCAACAGTCTTGTCTTATATCAACAGGAATGCCAGTATCTCCTCCTGTATCTGTTCAGCACTGCTGAGGAGCAAATCTTTGCCACGAACCTCAGATTTTACGTGAGTCTAATGTTCATATTATTCCACGTGTGATAAATAGTACAGTTTCTCTTATTAAAAGACAACAGAGTCAGTAAAAAATAAGAACACTACTGAGTAACAATAACAGCAGGGCTAGAATAAATGGAAACGTAACTCCTGTTTGTGTTTGATGTTAACAGTTAGAAAACCGCCCCAGTTTTATGGCATCTCCCATGTGGCTGGGCAGAGTAACAGATAAACTCCAGGGACATCAGTACCAGACTGTGGGTCAGTTTGTCTCCGACATCCAGCTCACTTTCAGCAACCGTGCAACAAACAGCCGAGTAAGGACCATGCACAGTTACATTTTTAACATAGGTTTCACTTTTACTACTCAAAGTACAAAGTTTTATTTTTGTTTTGTTTCTTTATTTAGAAATAATATCTTTACAGTCTGTCGTGTTCTCTTGCAGGACAATCCTAACTTCCTTGTTGTAAGCAACCAACTGAAGCAGCTGTTTGATGGAGAATTTAAGAAGGCCTTCAACATCTGTCGCTCAACTGCTGATTGATGGGCAGTGTTAGGTTTAATTCTAATTTAATTCTAAGACCGCAGTGTTTTACATAAAATATTAAAAACATTTAAAACGGTGTAAAGAATGCATTAAGAAATGGTTACTGAATAAAATCATAGTTTAAATGAAAGCACATATATTTCTTCTCTCTGGCATGTGCTGTGGCTACTTAAAAAGAAATACGAATGACATAACCGCTAACCCACATGCAGTCCTTACTCGTAGTAAATCAAACTCTTCAAACTCAACTGTTTTTGCTATGTGCCATTTGCATTCTACTGTGTTTTAAAGTAAAATACTGAAGATATTCAATTCAATTTCTCTTTATTGTCACATGTGCATATACATACAAGACATATAGCACAGATGAAATTGTGTTCCTCTCCCACCTCAGTGCAAACAAAAATCAAAAAACAAAGATGTGCAAACCACAAAGAAATAAATAAGAAATGTGCAACACGAAGAAACATTAAGACATTTAAAAATGAGGGGGCTGAGGGGGGGCAGAGGGGGAAAGTGAGGGTAGGGCAGGCAGAGAGTTGAGTCTCCTGACAGCCTGGTGAAAGAAACTGTCCCTGAGCCTGCTGGTTCTGGCCTGAAGGCTACGCAGTCTCCAGATATACCACTGAGACTACTGTTAATGATGAAAACAGTTAGATTTTACAATACCTGCAAAAAAAACCCTCTTTTGCTTATATTTAGCTTCAGAGAAGCCTTGTTTCTTTTTTCTTATCTTTTTCAAAAGGGTTTTTAAGCAGCAGTTTCCCAGACTTTCTATGGGTTTTGTTGTTTGATTGGTGTACATTTGTTTTTTTGGTTTTTTTTTGTACATTCAGGCAAATATTGAACATGTCATTATAGGATTATACCTATCACGTTACAACCATTTGTTGCTGTGATGGTGATTCTGCGCAAAATTCTTCAAACATGGTTTTTATGCATTTTTTTTTTTGCTCATTTGTCTGGTACATTGTCCTGGAGCATGCTCAGTTTGTGCACCGAAGTCTGCAACAACTGGTTATGTTACTGTATGGCAAGCATACAGCTAGGTATAACTTTTTCAAAGATATCAATGACGTTGCAGTTTATCTTTACTGACTAGTTGGCATATTGACACTAGATATGTAAGATGGAAATATGGAAGAAATTCAAAGTATCAATTCAAAGTCAGACTTCTGTCAAAAAGTGGGTGTGAATAATGTGGATTTCTTTTGATCTTGCATAGCGGGATGACATTAACTCAATAACAGATTTATTCAAGATTGCAGATAGAATTCAAGTATTTATGAGGTAATGTTTTGCCTTTTCCCATTAAAACTATTTCCATTTTGATGTGGTATGTGTCGACATGCCTGTAGGTTCATGGGTCTATATGGAAGGTTGATGCATAATGAATTCTATAAGATATTACAATTTTTTGTATATTCATGCAAGGATGTTTCCATAATGTTTGGAGTTTAGACTAATATTTTCTTTGAACATGTGCCTGTAACATACTGCTACAAATTCCCAGTCTCACTCTGATCTGCTGAATGTGGATATCTCTTTCCAAAATAAAGTCAAAAACAAGATTCATCATGATAGCATGTCTTTATTACACATTGCTCTTAAACTTCTCCCCATATTTCTATACAGAAATAATTCTTATCTTATCCTCTGCTGCAACACAGAGTTTCAGATCATATCTTAGCCACATAATACAGTGAAAATGATTCCTAATGTTGAGGAAACAATCATAAAACCTTCACATTGAAGCTGCATTGTTTACTAAGCACGTGCTGTGCGGCAGCTGACGTCACAGTCACGGTTGCCAGCAGCAAATCTGTACTGAGAGCTGCGCAGCCGCCCTGCGCATCCGCCAGCTGAACCGAGGTGGACAGCGCAGCCATTTCTATGCCGCTCGCAGTCAAATAAACCCACGGAGTGGCTTTATTCCACGGCTGCACGCGCTACAGTCGTGCGGGACCCGCGGCTTTTGGAGCGTGACTGCAGGCTGAAGTCTGCATCTCTGATCAAGAACCGCGATCTCTAAACTTTCAGCCAATTCAACGCCTGCGCAGACAAAGCGAGCTGTCTCCGTCGCTGCGTCCATATGTAGAAGTAGATACATGTTTTACGCGAGCTATGGAGGGGAATCTGGGAGGAGGCGGCACCGAAATCCCAACGATGCATGTGAAAACCGAAGCGGTGGATGAGAGCACATCTGCGCTGGGTTTGGGCAGTCAGGACTCGCCTGCGCCCTGCCGTGATACCGCATGCAGAGGGGGGGGAGGAGTTGTAGGACAGACTGCAGAGGAGCTGGCTGACACGGAGTTTCAGGCCACCACAACATCCACCCCTGTGCTGCTGTGTGAGTCTCCACATGAGTTCAGTAATGTGCATAACAAATGTGCAGATGGAAATGACAGGTTTTTCATCTTATTATCTTATACAAGCTCTTTCAGATGATCATTTTTCCTGCTTTGCCTCCAGATCCTGTGAGCACAGATCGCTTCTACACCACATCAGCAGATGGAAAAACATACCTGAAGATAGCCCCAGGTAAATGGTCTAAGATATGAGCATCTGCATAACATCACACGATAGATAGATAGATAGATAGATAGATAGATAGATAGATAGATAGATAGATAGATAGATAGATAGATAGATAGAT
>JBAMHX010000023.1:7933624-7946677 GCA_037177515.1 Pseudomugil tenellus | reverse complement strand
TAGATAGATAGATAGATAGATAGATAGATAGATAGATAGATAGATAGATAGATAGATAGATAGATAGATAGATGTTATTATTAACATTACAGCATACTTTCCCTCTCTAGAATTTTATATATATATATATATTCACAGACACTTGGGATCTGAAACAACCATGTAGCTAGCTAACTAACGTTATATCCCCACACTATAGTATGAAAAGTTAGAATAAAGTCCATATATCTTACCGTCGATGGAGTGACCAGTTGCTTAGCCAGTGTACTCTCGTTTATTTGTTGAGGTTACAAGGGTCAGGATCAATTAGCATGTATTCTAAACATTTAGGTTAAACATTTAAGATTTAGATTTAACTTTTAAGATTTTGGTTATAGGATTTATTGCTTACAAATGACTTAAAACATTTACATAAATATTAAATGTTTATATTCAAGACATAACATTTAGATTTAGATTAAATATTTAGCTTTGATATTTAACATTTATACTTATAATTTAATATTTAGATTAAATGTTACATTTGACAGTTATATGTGTATGTAAAAGTGTGGATATATAAAAAATGTAGTGTGATTGACTTTTCTTTTAACCAGTGAAAAAAGTTCTGATAATATTATATCAGAAAATATCACATAAGGAATTTCTGTACCTGTCTTACTTCATCTGAACTCAGTGCCTTTTAAGTATTACTAACCTGTGAGTGTTGAGTATTTTCCTTCAGACTACCCACATATGAAGTAATCCAACACAAAGTAATAAGAGCCAACTTTGTCCTGTTCTAGCTGCAGTGATGCCGCCTGCGTCCTCAGAAAAGACGCTTTCCTCTGGCTCGGATTTCTCCTCTAAAGCCGTACTGTGTCTCATCGAAGCCGTTGGGCGCCGCTGGGGCTTGTACGAGACTCGGGAACGCTCTCAGCTGTTCCAGAGTGTCCAGGAGGAGATGGCCTCTAAGGGCCATGTGCTTCCGGTTGAAAAGATCCGACGCAAGTGGAACAATCTTATTGTCACGTATAAGAGGGTTAAAGACCGCAGCCGGGAGACAGGACACGCTAAGACATCCTGGGAATTCTTTGATGTAAGTTAGAAAGCAAAGCTTGGAAATTTAACACTTTACTGATTGTCACACTGGCAAGATTTCTCTCAGAGTGGATTAAATGTGAAACATTTGTTTTGCATTAGTTTTATTTTAGCTTTAGAACTCTCTGATACTCTAGTGCGTTCTTCTTCTGCTCTGTCCTGATTATGTCTACCGTTTTGTGAAAGCGTGTATTAGAGTTGCGCAGACATTTGGTCGCCATTAGCAATCTATTTTAATTGGCATCTCTAAAAATATGAAAGTCTTTCTATATCTTTGGCACAATGTTTGAAAGAAAGAAACACGCGGAAGCACAAACTGTCCCTCCTGACAGCAACGCTTGTCATGTGAAAAACTCTTAAGCTTTTAATGCAGGGGTCTTAAATCCTGGTCCTTGAGGGCCGGTGTCCCTGCAGGATTTCCATGTGTCCCTGCTGGAACACACCTGTTTCAAATCAATGTGTATTAAGTAAACATGTGCAGAGCTTGTCTGAGTTCAACTCAGGTGTGCCCCAGCAGGGACATTTGGAAAACATGCAGGACACCGGCTCTCGAGGACCAGGACTGAAGACCCCTGTTTAAGTGAATCACAGAAAATCATCTGATTTTCAATAAAAAATACTCCGGTATTACAAAAACCCAAGAATTACATCTTTTAAAGTTCATGACAATAGAAGTATATTAAAAAAAAAAAAACTGGTCACTTTTGAGCTGGACCACAACGCATCGGCTATCAAGCATGCTGGTGGAGACTTAATGATTTTATACCAAAATATAAAATATGTAACAAGGCCTATGCTGTTGGAAGCAATGGCCAGGGGTATATCCCCGAATGACCCCAATTCTCACACAATACAATAATATAAAGACGCACATGTTCAGTGTGCATAAAGCGCCACCTAGTGGGGAAACCATGAATCCATAAACCATAAATTTGATATAGGTTGTCCTCTCGAGATCCTAAACAGGTATACTAAGTATTAAAAGCCAATTGTAATTAGTTCCAGAGATATCAGCAAAAATTGGATTTTTCTTGTATAAAGCGCCACCTAATGAAGAAACCATTAATCCCAAAATGATGAAATTCGAGCCCTTGGGGACTTATATAAGTATGCTAAGTATCAAAATTCAGTTGCAAAAATAGTTTGAGTTATCGCGCTCACACAAAGGATGTCCAGCAGCGGCAGACTGCTTGACTGGGTTGACTGTCATGATGAAACCATAATATCCCCAATACTCCACGTTCGGGGATATGGTGTAAATGTGAGGCCATCCGTATTACATCTAAAGTTTGGCTGAAATTTGGCAACAGGACAGTGATTGCTTCTACATCATGTATTCTACATCAATGTTGCTGTAAAAACATATATATTTTTTTTTTTACGAAGGTTTACAAAAAGGTTTTTGTTAGTTAAAAAAACCCAAAGTAAGCCCTGCTCTGCTGTATCCATTCATAGTGACATACAACCAACAGCTTCCAAGGCGTTACAAAGAAAAGTAACTAAATATCTTCTTTTATCCCTTTTCTACTTTGTTTAGCTGATGGACGCCACGCTTTGTGACACGATTGGCACGCAGATCACAAACAGCAAAAGAAACAAAGCAGCTTCTTCTCCTTTGGCAAAGATCGCTGCAAAGCCTGCAGCCATGCCAGCCCTGCATCTACAGCCATCCATTATACGTCCTAACGGTGACTTTGCCACATCTGGCGGTGTGGAGTCCGTAAGCCTCAGTGTCGCCGCCAGTCAGATTATCAGTAGCACTGTTACTAGTACAAGTGCACCATCCATTAGCCCAGTACATGCTCCAGAGCTCAAGCCCCTCATCGTCTTCAGTGGTGACATTGTTACCACAAGTATTCCGCCTTCCCCCATCGCTCCATCTCCTTCTTTTATCTCCTCGCCTTGTTTTACCGAAACGACCTCTACATCCCCCTCCCTTGGCTCAACTGGCTGCACAGACATCAACGCATCAGGCTACACAAGCCGTAAAGCGGCGTCTTTCTCTTCCAGCGTCATACCTTTTCGCCTCAATTCAACGCCGCTCAACCACAATCAGAATGTGCTCGGGCTGTCTTCCTTTCCCCCTACATCTTCCTGTCTCACTTCTTCCGTTCCGGCCTCCCTATCGACAACAACCTTTCCCGGAACCGAGGGGCAAAACCAGAAAGGAAACAAAGAGCAAAGCGGCATCCCTTTGTTCCAGGAAATCCTGAAACGGCAGGAGGAGCAGGCCTACCTGGATCGAGTGGCTCAGCGTAGGGTGGAAGCCAGAGAGAAGAGGCGCGAGAGGAGGGAGGTGCGGATGTCAGAGTCCCTTGGAAGGATAGCCACAGCCTTGGAGCTGCTCTCATCCAAGCAAGACACAGTCATCGCCCTCCTGCAGAGACTGGCAGATCGGAAGTGAACAATTTGTTTCAATAAGATTTTTATGACTCATGACCCAACTAGCAGTGTTTCTGAACAGGGCTGAACTTTCCTGAATATAAGAGACATAAGTCTGAAAAGAAAACCCAACTTCCTCATTTTACATCATAGAAAGTGAAGTTTTGTGTTGTTGTAGACTTCATCTGTCAGTTTGCAGTATTAACGTATTATAAAAACTCTTTTAGCAAATTAAGTACATGGTCAACACTGAAGCAATGAAAACAAGAATAAAAGTGAAAAGAAATCAAGTGATTTCTTTTAGATTGCCTTTTTTAAATTAAAAAAAGAAAACAAAACCACAGGACCCCCGAAATCTATTTATATTAAGCCAACTTATGCCTATGATAATATTTTAAACCTTTAGTTCTACTGCAGCCTCTGCTCATATTACCCTGGAAGTCCCCAAAGCATAACACACATTAGCCACTAGATGGTGCCATTTGACCGCTAATTGCAATAACTTTGCCAGTAAAAGAGTGAAATGAGACCGTCCATCAACATAACAAAAACTTACAGGGTGTGATGCAAAATTGCAGCATGTGGATCTCAAAGCATATGACGGTCATCTGACTTGTAGTACTGTCATCTTAACTGCACCTTTATACTGTCAAGTTTCTCCTTGAAGTACAACTTCCTGAAATATAGAGCTGGAAGTGGGAGGGAGCTGAGCAAAGGGCACTAACAAAAACCGAAACAGTACTTGTCTCAACAAGCTGCTGTTAAGTTTCAATTACACACCATATATTTCCGATTTCATTAGCCTATATCTGGATTTGCCTCCACAATGAAAGCTGAAAACATTCCTGATGCAGCACACAAGGATGACATTCAAGGTAAATAAAAATATTCTGCTTGCTTGTTCTTCAGTCGGGCCACTGCTTCATAAAGCAATTTTGTCCAAAACTTATTGATGAATTCTTGTACTTCTTGTCTATTTCACTTTTTTCTTAGGCACTGTGAGCTTTTAAAAAATATATATATTAGAAAAGATTAAGAATAACATTTATTAAATCACATTTATTTTGACTGATGTTAAACTGAATAATTGTAAATGTACATGAATTAATGTAAAGTTGTTTTTCAAGACAAACTAACCTGACTGGTCTCATTCCATCAGGGCTCCTACTAGTCACAGATATGTGATCCTGTAGAGGCTTCTGTATCATTTAAAATTAAAGAAAACAGCAAAAATACAGTCTCTCTGTAGCAGATGGTTGTGATACGGATTAAGTAACATTTCCTTTATTTTTCTGTACTTAATGAGAAAAATTGCACCAGATCAAATCTAAAATCTACTCAGACACAAAGGAAAAACTAGCAAACTACTTGCAACCCTGAATTTGAATAAGCGTTACAGATAATGGAAGGATGATCTGTATTTGTGAGACATGTTATAAAAGTTTTCATGTCTTTATTTTCATTCGCAGAGCCCCTCAGGATCATGCTCCTTGGGAAGTGTGGTGCAGGCAAAAGCTCAAGTGGAAACACAATCCTCAACAAAACAGTATTTAAATCTGATATGAGGCTGAGGAGAGTCACAGTCTACTGTGAGAAGGAGGTCGGAATGGTTGAAGATAGGCCTGTCGAAGTTATCGACACACCTGGCCTGTTTGAGAAAGACCGCAACAAGGAGGAAATTGGCCAGGAGATCCTAAAGCGGCTGAAGCTCCAAGAGACGGGGCCTCATGTCTTTGTCTTTGTGATTCCTTTAGGAAGGATGACACAAGAAGACAAAGACACCAACACACTGATTGAAGCCAAGTTTGGCCCCAGAGTATGGGACTACACCATAGTCCTGTTCACACATGGGGATCGCCTGGAGGGAAAAACCATAAATGATGTCATAACTGAGAGTGATGACGATCTCCGCAACTTCATACGCAAGTGCAGCGGTGGTTTCCACGTCTTCAACAACAAAGATCCAGGCGACCAGACACAAGTGACACCATTCATGGAAAAGATCACTACCCTGGTGGCGTTGAACGGAGGAGGTTACTACCACACGGAGCTTTACCCCAAAGAGGAGAGAGAGATCAGAAGGAGACAGGAAGGAATCCTGACAGAGAGAAGCAAAGACATCAGCAGCAAAGAGGATAACTACAAGCAACATTATCAAGGAGAAGAGCTTGCAATGAAGATTAAGGAACTGTGGAGAAAAGAAGAGGAGGATGCAAGAAAAAGAGCAGAGAAGGAGATCCATAACATAAAGGTTCTCAAAGTCATCTTTTTAGTGGTGTTTGTGGGTCTTTTGATTGGCTGGGTTGTAAAAGGTCTGTCTGTAGGCCTGGCTGTAGTGACAGCCATTTGGATTGTTGCGTTCTTTGCAACGTCTCAAATTTTCCAATGGCAATGGTTGCCTAACTGTCAACTTATTCAGGTTTTGCTAGTCAAATATTTTAAGGTAAACTTGAAATAAACTATTAAGACCCAGTCTGTTTACAGGGACAATTGTAGGGGGGTCCAGGATGGGCCTGTGCCACCCTGACAGCAGGCTTGCTCCTCCCTTGAAAGTTCTAACAGTAAAAACAACTAGACTGCAAATTATTGTCCTTACAGCCATTTGTGCCCTCAAAAAAGCCTATACACTGATAATAGAGCATCTGCATGCAAGAACTGCAAGGTTACTTACATTTACACCAGCTTTTTAAATATTATTTGGATCATAATGCATTTGCCCAGAAAGTCCTCTGCTTTTGGGGAATTGTGAATGCACAAACTGGAAATCAGATTAAAGAGGGGAACTTGGTCTACCTTTATCCTCAAATCTCGTTCCACTTTAAGTGCACTACACTGCAAAGTTCATTTTAAGTAAATACAACTAAAATATCCCCTAATGTTTGCATGTTTTGTTCAGACCTCTTATAATGCAATATGATCAACCAAATAGTGCAAGACCGTGATGCTGTTCCAACTTTAGTTATAAGTGTTGTTAAAGTGTCCTCCATCAACCAAATTTTAAGTTTCTTCTTCATTTTGTGTCTCACCTTTTCCTAAACTCATTTGTAACACAATGTCACATCAGCTGGGGAGTGGAACATGCTTTTTTTAAAGGCCTGTTTAGTTTCAGTTGTAGCCTACTGAGACTGCAGCATGAACACAAACTTTAAAGAATTTGTCACCTAACCCCCCACCCCCCCACCCCAAAATTGAATCATATCATCAAATGGACCAAGTCTATTGAATTATCCTTGAGTGACTGTTCTGGTATTTCCATCCTTGCCAAATGTAATCCTAATAAACACCACAGACTTGTAACTGTAATGTTGACTTTAATTTTGTTTTTATTAAAGATAAATTTGCTTAACTTCTCTGTTATCATTTATCTGGAGATTAAATGAAATGCTGAGACAAATATTTCATATCGTCACCAAGATAGATCACTGAGTCACTTATTTGGTTTTTGTTGTAAAATATAACCAATGAAAAGCAGTTATATTACAACAAAGCAGCAGACCATGTGTGTGTGTGTGTGTGTGTGTGGAGGGGGGAGGAGGGGTTTCACGAGAACTCAAGCAGCTGATTTGCGTCGGGAACTGGGAGAATCTGCTAGTTTCAGTTTCATTTCATCACTAACCCTGGGGACAGCAGAGGTAAGACATGGTCTTGTGTTGTGAAAGCGACCTATTCCGATGATGTTTGGACAGAAGTTGCTTCATAACATCGCTTCGGTTCTATAAAACAAACAGATGCACAACGCTGCTTGGAGACATTGCTGCACACTTGGTTGTGAATAAGTGTGTTTTGTGCTTTAGATGACAAAAAACACAAGCCAATCTTTATTTTCAGACACATAACAGCGGTGCAGAGTAGCTATAAGAAGGTGGTATGGCTCTATGTGGCAACCTGTTTTATATATACAATGGTGGCAACACTTGGATGTTTTGGTTCGTACCTTATACTCAACCGCACTCAATACATTAAGAAAAAACAAGAAAACAACAACAAAAAAAAAACATTCTTAACAGGGACTGTGTCGGAAACACTGTCATTAAAACGTTTCCTCGGTGTTTTAAAAACATTATTCCGCCTTTTCTATTCTGGCGGTATTTTTCTTCAAGAAACGTCACGATATTACAGCCTGCGTGATTCGTTCACTGCCACCCAAAAAGTCGGTATTTCCCGTTTTTGATACAAATAGAAAACAGCCTAAAATAGCCAACGGGCGTTTTTGCATCAAGGCAGCTGTGACACAATGAGGAGGTTTGGTAAATGTAGTCTGTGTTGTTGGTTAATTTTTAAGCTCAAAAGTAGCTTACAAAGAGGCTAAAAGTCTCATTTAGATATATACCAACTTATTTAAAGTGTCACAAAATACTTGGTGTAAACTCTTTATATACCTATATTTTCTTGATTTCTATTTGTTGATGCTTGTGTTTCAGTTATTACGTATTAGTTATAACTACTATTAAGACCTACAATTGTAAAATCACAACATTACTCACCCAAAATTAAGCCTGCAAACGTTTTCATATGAAAAAAACTAATTTACATAATCATCACACTCCTTGTTTAGCCATGGGGTGCTGTTGGGTGGTAAATATGCAATTAGGTCTGACTATAAGGCCTTGAACTCAGATTACTTCTAAACCTTCCTGAAAACGCATCTCCTTGTTTCACTGGCCTGGATAAATCATTACTGAAGTTAGTCAAATCCCTGAAATATATATGCTTGTGATCGTTATCATATAAACATGAAACTCTTGCTAAATTAATGCATGAAGAGTTTCTGCTTGTTGTATTGTAATTTTAAAATTTTGGTTAGAATGGTAGTGAAGATGGCATATTTGGTTTGTACATTATATGGGGTACATTTTTTTTCTTGTTGTTGTTTACATATGGAACAATAATTCAGGAATATAATGCATATAATTGATTAATTGATCATTTCTAGTGTGTTTTTCTTTCTCTAAGTGTTTTTCTGTTTACATCCAGTTTGATTACCAAGATTTAAGTGTTTTGTTTTTTTTTTATTTGCTTTTTATACCAGATTCGAGCTCTTCTGAATGCATATTTATTTCTTGTTGTGATAAATCGAACCCTTTCAGTAGCAGTATTCGAAAAGTATTAAGAATATATACAACTGTTTCTCTTGGCGGCCTTTGTTTGCAGATGTTGTTAAAAGCCAGACTGGTTGCTGGGTGCAGGGAGAGGTGTGACTGTAGTTTTCTGCATATGTGTGGGGGTTGTATGCATGTTGCACTGTATTAGTGTTTGGGTTCCTTTTAGTATGTATGTGTGGTATGAGAGGGTGATTCCAATCAATTCAAATGGAAACTCAGTGACTAAAACAAAAGCAAAGGTAATCCTACCAATGGAGTTTCACCTCATGTGTGAGTCATACTCTTCGATTTTATTAGTCTAAGATAATATTATTCAGGAAAGTATGAAGGTTTTGTGTTTCAAATGCATGATATTTGCTGCTACATTGATTCATAAGCAGTTTCCACTGCAACTTAGTTGTTCTGTTGACTGTTCTGTGAGGTTAAGCTTACAAAGATGACATCTCTGTAAAAACTTACTAAGATAGGAAAAAAATTAAGAAAAATGCAGTTTGTGCATCAAATGTCTTCTTTTTTAAAAACATTTGAGTTATCAAAGTGTTGCTTTTTTATTTTTGGGGTTTACTGGGATAATATATTTAATCATTTTAAGTAAATTTGACATTTTAATTAAATGTTTTACTTTTACGGGATATTAAGCAGAGAAGCACACATTTAAAAAAAACTTTTATAGAAAATTACAAGATTGTAGAAATTCTGCCCAAGTTGGGGGGCATTTAAAGAAATAATTTGTTGACGTGTGGTGTTATAATAAATTACATTACAGTCATTTAGCAGACGCTTTTCCCCAGAGCGACTTTCATCTGAGAATAAAAACAACACAAGCATGAAATCAAACAATACGGGACATCATAGATAAGTTCAGTGTTCAGTAAAGTCAGCATGGAAACCACAAATATAAAAATCAATGTGATTATTAAAAGTATGCACAGTGTGTTGAAACAGTAGTAGTCCAAACAAACTCTTATTTACAGATGTTCTTGTTTATTTCAGTAACTAAATACCAATCCAGTTTCTTACCTCCTGGCTTTGTGTTAGAACGGTGCTGGTGTAATTACCATGGTAACTACCGAACCATTGTTGTTCAGTTCCTACCGATAAACTAATGCTGTCTGTTGTCTTTCCACAGGGCTGAACCAGAACGCTGCTGCCATGAACTGAAACAGCATCTGCAAAGCTGCTGAAAACTTTCCCAATAAGTACAAAAAAAAAAAAAAAATTTTAAAAAAGGGGGAAGCCTTCCTTTCAGGAGAGGAATCTTTCTTTTCTTTTTTTCTTTTCAATATAATTCATTTTGAAGTTCTTTTGGGTCATTAGGCTGACTGAAGCACTTTTTAGTTCGGAAAGAGGTGTAAATGGAGAGGAGAAGAACTTTGTTAAAAGGTGCTCACGAGGATGACGAGGGAGATGAAAAATGCATAGAGAGAAGACTCAGTTTAAGAGAAAGAAAGAGAATTAAATACATTTCAGAAGGAATTGTCTCTGACTCTGGTGAGGAAGAAGAGAACAAAGAGGAGAACGACAAGCAGAAACACTTACCAGGTAACATCAGGTAACCAACATGTTACCAACATTCTGTGCTTATATAGGAAAATGCACTGAAGTCCACTGTTTTGCAGTTTCCCTGATAAATAAACCAAATGAGCCTTTTTTTGTTTTTTGCTAAATCTAGAATTGCCTGTAATTTGTGGAACCAAAACAGGCTTTTTGGATGTGAAAAAGCTGGAAATAGGTAAGCATGTGCAAAAACAGTTGTCTCATGTTTTTGTTAAAGATGCAGCAACTGTGAAGCACAATGGTGGAAATGTCATGGTCTGGGTTTGTGTTGCTAAATCGTATGAAAAATAATTGAGAAAAGTATCTTTTTCCAAAAGAACATTACTAATAACCCCTTTTACTCCCTGTTTTTCCGTTTGCTGTTTTGTGGATGTACGCATCAGGTAAGGCATGTATTAAGTGTGAGGGGCGTTTGTTGACTCCGCCTGCGTTTGAGTGCCTGGCGGGAAAAGGTTCTACTAAGAAATGGAAAGCTAGCATTTCTTATAACAGGAAACCTCTACAGTTTTGGTTTAAGGTGAGTTTTTTTATCTTTTATGTATTTTCTTTGAGAAAATCCTTCTAAAGCAAAAAAAAATATCCAACTTATTACAGCAAGGTTATCTGTCCACAAAAGGATATAAAAAGGGGAGCAGAGCCACACAGGTGAGTGAAAACCAAAGTACTGTGCGATTTAGCTAAAAAAAACTTCCCAGTGATGCTCAATATGTTTTTCTTTTCAACAGAAGAACAACATTCTGCCAACAAGCTGCGAGCCAGTGGAACTGTCTGATGGTTCGTCTGCTTCATCATTATGATGTGACTGAAATCAACACAAAAGACATCCAGCAGAGTAGATTTTAATTGATCAATAACCTATTTGCACATACTTATTTCTGCAAACATAGACTCTACAGATGAAACTGAAGACGAGGATATCAAAGATGATTGGCTTTTAAGTGATGAAGAGCAGGCACAAGACACTGAGGAAGAGGGTGGAAAAGACAAAGCTGCTGTAAACATGGAATACCAGGAGAGTGAGAGTGAAGATGAGAGCCTAGAAAATTGGGATATTGAAGATGATGATGTCACTGACATCTCTGATTTTGAGGACCAAATTGGAATTAGAGGTGATGCTTCCTAAACGAAATGTTTGCATATCAGAAGATGATGGTATTTGTTGTGTTTGTAACATTATAACGTTTATTTTCCAGATGAAGATCCTAAATTGGTCACGTCCACCCATGAGAAACTTGGTCTGCAGAAGGAGGTAAAAATAATCATCAAGAGACTTCCAGTGGTAAGAGGGAAGGATGACTTTTGAGAATATGTCTTTCAACACTGCCAAGGTTTATACTCATTCAAGTCTCTCTGGTTGTATATATAACATTGATGGTTAGTGTTTGTAGCTTCATCAGAATGGCTCAGCATCCCTCTATGTACACAGCCTTTCACATTGACTTTTATTTACTTATATCCACCACTTTCTTGGCGGACCCCGTTCCCATAATCCATTGTGCTGAAATTGGTTTCGCTCTTCTGGCTACATTAAAAATTATGATAAACTAGTACTGTTTTAAAAGGTAATACTGCTTCAGAAAAAAAACTTAAAAATAACATTTTCATTACTCAAACAATGGCCAAATCTCAAAGATGGATTTTAATCAAAAGACGACATATCGGAGAGAAAATTGCCCTATCCCTCTAACTAACAGCTCCGTTCACCGCGATCAGGATGTTAAAAATGTGGGTTTCTTTAGGGTTTATTGTTGTTGCCGTGTCCCAGCTACATTTTCTGTTTCATTGGAATCTTTTTAAACTTCATTTAATTTGATTAGCTTATGACGTGACAGCTAGCTACAGCCGCCGCTGCTGCCTGCAGCGGCTCGATTTGGCAAGCTGCCAAAAAGTCTGTATTTCTGGCAGGGATCCAATGTAAATAGGATCCTGCAGCAGAGTATTTATTATTTTATAGTCAATTTCTTCCTTT
The DNA here is from genome assembly GCA_037177515.1 of Pseudomugil tenellus. Classification (NCBI taxonomy): domain Eukaryota; kingdom Metazoa; phylum Chordata; class Actinopteri; order Atheriniformes; family Pseudomugilidae; genus Pseudomugil; species Pseudomugil tenellus. Next base: position 7,934,587 of record JBAMHX010000023.1, on the reverse strand, counting down.
TTATTAAGCTGTTGGTCCGTGTTCATTTACTTTACTTTACTTCACTGCGCCATACTTCTCTCCACACGGTTCTCATGTTATCCTCTACGACAGCCGCTTTCTCAAAGTCACAAAACAACATATTACACTTTTAAGTCCGCCCTATGGTTATCAAAGTACGGTACGAAATAAAAGATACTTCATGAACTAACCTGCACTAATAAAGAGTACTTACAGGCTCTTTGTGTTGAACTGTGGCAGGTGGAAGCAGGTGTCATGCTATCAAGTTAGCCTTCGGCTCTAATTTGCTGCTGATCGTCGTAGCTCAGATATAATTCTCAATCTGGATGCAGTTCTGTCGGTTTATGATCAACAAAATAATAAGAGCAGAAGAAGATCCTCTTGGTGGGTGTTTTAACTTCAGCGCTGCAACTCATTGTTGTGAAATCACCTCATCTCTGTGAATCATCTTACTCCATTCATAAAAGCTGGGAAGTTTCCTTGAGTTTTTTATGTATCCAACAACAGCACAGGTCGTCCCATTTCCGTGAATATATCGAATTAAATCGCCCTTCTAAAATATGCGTTTTTCCATGCATTTAGCAAGGACCGGAAGTGATGAACCGAGCAGGGGAGAAAAGGTGTCATACAACCTCCATTGTTATGCTCGGAAAGTGGTGGATAAAACTGTTGTTGGGGTAGTTCCTGTACATTTCTCGTTCTAAAATATGGAGAACTCAGCATCAATTTGCCCTACACCATTATAGACTCGATAATTTACAGACTGGTTTTAAATTAATTAAATTGATTTTAAGAACGGGCAAAAATCTCTTTCAGTCAATATGACAGTCTTTAAACTTCTTTTGCATACTTCATCTCATGCCATATCATTCTGTACCTAATGCTGTTTAGATAGATAGATAGATAGATAGATAGATAGATAGATAGATAGATAGATAGATAGATAGATAGATAGATAGATAG
>JBAMHX010000023.1:7921781-7932000 GCA_037177515.1 Pseudomugil tenellus | reverse complement strand
AGATAGATAGATAGATAGATAGATAGATAGATAGATAGATAGATAGATAGATAGATAGATAGATAGATAGATATGTTACCGTCTGCAACCGGCAGAGGGCGCTCTAGGCTTCTGGCTACCTCTGCACCGCCGACAAAATTAATTAAAAAATCAATACAAGAGACACTGAACACAAATACAATGCCCCCCAAAGGAAAATCCTATTCTGCAGAATACAAGCTGCAGGTAGTGAAATATGCTGCCGAAAACGGTAATAGAGCAGCAGAAAGAAAGTTTGGTGTGAGGGAGAAACTTGCGAGGAACTGGCGAAAAGCAGGGGTTACTATTGCAATGAAGAAAACAAAGAACACTCGCCAAGGACAGAAAGCAAGATGACCAGAGCTGGAGGAACCAGTCCATAAATGGGTGCTTGAAGAACGTGCTGCTGGGAGAGGCTCGTCAGCGATGCAGTTGCGTCTCCGAGCCCTGGTAGCTGCCAAGCAGATTCATTTACATGACTCTGCAGGCGAGGCTTCTGGGTGTTGCATTCACGGAACGCAACCACCTTGTTGATAGCAGATAATTTATTGAACCTAAATTAAATTTGGTGACTAATTTTTATGTTTGGTAGTTTTTGTCTGTTTTATGGTAGGCCTATATTATAAATGTGATTTTGATGCCTCCCTGGCCAGGTCACTTTTAGACTTTTAATATCAGGGAAGTTTTATCTGAATGAATGAAGGAAAAATAGTAAAGACAAATAATAGTTTAAACTTCAGCTTAGTCATTGAGGTACCTGATGCAGACACTGTGAAGGCTAAATATTTGTAAAAGGACATTCTTAGACTGAGAATGTGTTTGCATTTATACAGGTAAATATGGTAAAGTCACAGTTAACAGCAGTAAAATAATTATCTGAAGTGTTAGAGGAAATGTTGTTGACCGAGTCTTAAAATACCCACATCTTTATGATATATGTTCTATAAATAGTAATGTTATATCTTTACAATGCTTTTTTTTTCTTATGTCATTTTACATGTTTGAAATACACATTTGCTTTATTCAGCCCAAGATGGGAAATATAGTAAAATGCAATAAGCTCTAGTATTTGAAAAAAATGATGTAAGAAGACTCTTTTTCTTTCTAAGGCTAAGAGGGATTCTCCGACCAACTGTATGGAGCATCTACATAAAGGTTTGCAAATATTAATACATACAAATCAAAATTTTGTTTGTTCTTATGTTCCTGTTACTTTGAGCTGTTTTATTTGTGAACAGACGGTTGGAAAAAGACTTTGGGTGAGGATGATAACGATGAAGTGACTGATGACAGCAGCACAGTGATGGATGACCTGTCCTTCACATCAGGGATTCACGATCAGTCCTCACTAATTTCAGAGGCAACCAGAACTGATAGCATGGAGGAAAATTTAGATCAACAAAACGGAATCAAAACTGAGACTCCTTCAGGTAAGTGTCCTCATCAAGCACTGCGAATCAAACAGAAAGAGTTTGATTAATGTCTTATTTATTGACCCATTATGTTTGCTTTAGTGTAATTTTTTTGAATCGTTTTCTTTAACAAAGATGAAGAGGAAGAAGACGGACGGTCGAAGATGCATTGTGGCTCAGATAAGAATCAAATAAGAAAAAAAGAGCATCTAGACATGTCAATATCTCAGTACAACAGCCGATCATGTGGCGCTGAAGAGGGAGATCTGACCTTGAGCACAGTACCTGAACAGCCACTTACAGCTGAAATCTTCCATCCCACTCAGAGTGAGTTTTCTACTGGATGCAGTGGCAAACTTTCATGAAACATCAGTAAGTATGTTCTATTGTTTTACAGGGCCTGTCTCTAAACCTCTAAGTGTGCGGGTACATCAAAATCAGACACACGTCACGACAGAATTACAAGGAATCACGTCAAGTATGTGGTAAGACGAAACAGTCTCAGTATTCAGATCAACATGCACTTTATTCGCAAAGTAAAGAGGACTTTATTTTGCAGCGCACCGCCAACCACCCAGGCAGTACACATTGCAGAGGCCTTTTCAGGAGCCTTACCTGGCTCCCATGAGGAAACAATGGACCTTCATCAACTGAAGAGAGAAAAAATGAAAATGCAGCTAAGAGTTTTAAGGTTACAAGAGGAGTATTACAGCTTAAAACTGAATCAATTAAAAAAGACAACGAACTGACGCTGAAATAAATCGTCTTGTAATTTTCCTAAATAAAAGATTTTATTAATTTACTGGTATTTACTCATTGGCTGGTTTGGCCACAGTTCGGGTATCATTTATCCACCAGATTTGTACATTTTTAGTAAGCAAGAAGATTTCCAAGCAGTGTTTGGACTTTACCAACTTATATAAATACTAATAAATGTGTGTAAATACAGCAAAAGCTTAAATGCAAGGAAGCTGAAAAAAACTGCTGGTATCACAGTAGGACATCTGAACTTTCATTTATGTTCTTTATCCCTTCATAGTAGTAATAACTCAGTAAATAGCAATATATTTAAATGGATATGTAGCTTTATTCATGTCCAGATTGACATTGTGTGAGATTTATGGCCGATGTAGGATCATTAGAAGATTTTGTAAACTGCACAACAGCGAGTGTGTCTTCAGAAGGAAACACAGAGCGTGTTGGTGGGAGCACAGTGGCTTTTGCTTTCTAGAAAACATCCTGTCAAGATTTATTCTATAATTTAGGTGTTTTAGAATTCCACAAACATACTGTTACTGTTCTGCTGTATATCCAGTAATGACATGGGTCACCATGTAGGAGGCAGACTGGGTGTTTCCCTAACCTTCGCATGAGCTGCACTACGCTGGATTCTAGCATTTCTGCAGGTGCAAGTATATTCTGTCATCCTAAACAGATCAAAACCAAACTAAAGTCAAAAAGGACATTACTGAATCTGCTAAGATGCAATGTGAAGCTCTGCAATGCACTGTTTTTGCTCTTGCAGAAGGTCTTCTTTTTATAACAGATGTCGGGGATATAATGGTTTCATCACAACTGTCACTAGATATCCTTTGTGTGAGCACTATAACTCGAATAGTTTTCACAATTGGAATTTGATACTCTGTGTACCTGTTTAGGTCCCCAAGGGGACGACCTGCATCGAATTTCAGCATTTTGGGATTTAAGGTTTCCTCACTAGGTGGTGCTTTATGCATGAAAAATCTCATTTTTGGCTTTATCTCTGGAACTGTTAATGATTGGATTTTGATATTCAGAATAGCTTTTTACATCCCCACGAGGAATTTCACGGTTATCATTATGTTTCCCCACCTGGTGGTGCTTTATTCACAAAAAGTTTGATTTTTTTTTCTCTGGAACTCTCTCATTGACCTAAAATCAAGTGCAAATAAAAGGTCATGACCTCAGGATGCATCTTGTCCTGACGTCATACCAGGCTGGTTCAAAGTTTCAACACCAGGTGCATCTATGTGACTGAACGTGCGGCTTTATATTATTGTATTGTGTCTATTCGAGGATTGGGGGCATTCAGGGATATACCCCTAGCCATCACTTCTGACAGCATTGGTCTTGTTTGTTTATGGGTTAGTTGTGTTACCTTAGCTGTGAATTGAGTGAGAGCTGGAGACCAAGACCAGATGACAACAACAGCACTAGACCACCCACAAAGAGCAGAGCCACAATCCTGTGGTAACCAAAACGGATCCCCTCAACATCTCGGCTACACCTAGAAATCTCATAGAAGGGGGTTCGGTACCTATGCTACCAGAGCACTTCCAACAGGAGTCCCTGGGCGACAGTTAATCGCCTTCTCCGAGCACACAAAGCACATGTAGACGGGTTGGGCGAACTCCCGTGCCCCCTCCAGGACCCTAATAGGTTTTAGAGCTGGTCCATGACCAGGACGAAAACTAAACTGCTGCTACGGTGTTCGATTATCTGATGGACCCTCCTCTGCAGGACCCCTGAATAGGCTTTTTCAGGGAGACTGAGGAGTCTGATGTTTGGTCCCTTTGAAACGCCCCACACTTACTTTCATTTCTTCAAAGCACATTGTGTTATTCCAATACCTTACAAATGAATGTTAGCATCATAGCAGTCTTCCTATTTTATTTATATATATATATATATATATATAAACACAGAAATAATGGTTGCCCCAAGTTATGACTGCTATAGTAGGTTTTGTACGCTGCTATGGGGCAATTTTTTTTTACTAAATGTTTTTGTACATGTGTTTAACAGGGTAATATGTTTTTGTAAATACATTATATGTTACATACACATCAAATGGAAATGTTCATCCAGCAGGCTTCTTTGCTGCCTTTTCTATTTCTCTGAGATAAAGCATTTCAATTATTTCACCTTATTTACTGTTAAGGTCTGATTTTTTTATACACATCTTCCATTCCTGTAATAAATATATATATATATATATTAACAAAGAACTCTCAATTTTTTTATTGCAGTCAGTGTCAACAGTTATATGTAAAATTATTGGGGAAAAAAACAACCTATTATCGTTTTGTACATGTATTTACAGATCACTCATAGCAGAGACGTTACAAATGCAGACATTATTCGGTCATGTGCTCTTCCTTGTGATCTCTCTCCATATCCTCCTCATTTTCTTCGTCATCTTCATCATCTTCATCAAAATATCTATCTTCTGCATCTCTGCTGACAATGTCCAAGTTGTCATAGTCAGGGTTTTCATCCACCTCACTGTAAAAAGAAACATTTAACTCTATTAGTAATTTGAATAGTCATTCTATCAAAAGTGGGGTGTTTGGTTTATTCACAGTGACTTTTATTTTCGGATTATTAATATTTCTTTTATTATTCGCTTATTAATATCTTAATATCTGTTGTTTCATACCACATCACCTGTTACTTTCTTCACAAAGAAAGAAAAGTTTGAATAAATTGCTGTTTTTTTTGTTTTTTATTTCAATTCCAAATTGAATTGTGGCTGACCTGTAGTTGAAATCCTTGTCTTTGCCATCTAGGAAGCGCTGGTGCATCTGACTGATGAACTCCTCCTTCAGCAGAGCCTTTTCCTCTGCAGTCGGCTCCCATTCCTTCTGCTCGACTCCAACATCTGCACATTAGAAGCAATCAGCTGTTAAGAACTCATTTTCTGTTTATTCCATTCAGTCTAGAACAGCATGAAAATGTTTTTGTTTCCGTGGTTTTCTGTCCAGCCTAACTAAATCTCACCATCATCTTCTTCATCCTCATCCTCCTCTAGTGCATCATCCTCTCTTTCCTGCTCCTCTTGCAGCCTGTTTTGGATGAGTCGCTCCTGATAGGAGTTCAGGAGTAGGTGAGCGAGCCCTCCTGATCCACCTCCCGGTGCCATCTCTGCACCATCCAACATGGCCTCTTGGGAACGCTCCAGGACCTGGAATAACGATGGGAAAGAAGGAAATATTATTGGAAAATATCCACAAAAGAGAGAAAAACATTTTGATCATGACATAACACTCACCTCCTCATCAGTCAAGTACTGGCCGATATATTGTTCATACAGCAGCGGCTCCCTCATCCTCATCTGTTCTTCACTGAAATATTTACCCTCTAACAGATGTGAGACAGAAAAAAAAAACATAATAATATGATTTTAAGGTACCCTGCAGTTCATCTACACAATGCTAAAGTGGCAGCAGGCAGCTTGATGGTGGCTAAAGAATATTTTAATGATTACTTGTGAATACAATATATTAAAAAAAATATGAATAAGATTTCCTATTCTGACAGGAATGATGATGCCTTTGTATTTATCGTCTGAGCTGAAACGCTGAGCCCAAACCTTTCTGCAGAGCCCTGAGGGCAGCATAGCGCTGGTTTCTGACCCTGGTCCTGGTGGTGTCCCCAGCAGCTCGTGTCTGCACCATCTTGCTGTAGTGCTGGGCTCTTGGATCTGAGCAGACGTGGACAAATGCAGGCAGATGTTCTGGCTTCAGACAGGCCTGAAAATTGGGCAAGGTATAAATAACAAATATAATATTTTTAAACTATGAGAAAAGTATGTGATGATTCAAAAATAGAAATATCAAAACTAATAAATGTAGCATAGTCCTACAGAGTTGTTATTGTGAACAGACTGAATATCATTTAACTATTTCATTTTGTGTTGAGGATTGAGGGTTTTTACATTAAATTAACTAAGATAACATGTGTGCAATGTTATTTCATGTTTATTTCTATTCAATCAAACAGGATTTTTTATTTTAAAATTGTTTGATCTGATTGCAAATTGTACTATTTAAAAAACGTTATACATTTTTACGATTAGATTTTTATAACTGATGTGATTTACCACTGAAATAAAACTTAAAAGCTACACATCACCTTTTCTGAGAGCTCACATGAATTACATACCAAGAGGAAGAGTTTCAGCTTTCCACTACTTTGATTCAGTGAATGAAGTTGGATGGGAATAAAGAAGCTGAAATTGGATATTTTTACTCATGCTTGAAAATGTGACTTAGGCATGCACTGCAAATATGAACAGCATAATGAGTTACATGTTTCTAAACATAACTTTTTCCCAATTTCGTATCCCTGTTTTTTAAAGAGTTGGTTGTGACTTTAGATAGCATTATTGATGCTCCCAATCATTTTTCCCTGCAATGTGCCCCCTTTAAGCAACAATTTAAAAAAGAAAGTTTTTCGTTTTTTAATCACGTTATTCAGAATTTACTTTCTTTTGATGACACATACATGGTACCTCTCCAGGAACACCAGGGGTCTGGTCTGGTACTGATGCAGCAGCTCATCTTTGCGTTCCCCTATGGTCAGTTCAGCCTCTCCTATCTGCTGGCTCTTCACGAGGCTTCCACTCATAGCTACGGATTCAATCATAGCATCTACACAGCTGCTTTCGGCCTAGAAACAGAATAGTACTCAGTCAAGTCCTAAAACTGAAACAAGTATCTACGTTGCATGTATAAGAAGCAGTGCATTCTCCTCATCTCACCGTGGAGACGTGACGAGGTTCTTTGCTGTCAGGCTGTCTTTTCTGGCGGTATCTCTGTAGCTGTGGCACAGGTTCTTCTAAGAAATCATCTTCTTTTTCATTATCTTCTTTCTCAGACAAACTCGGTTTTGTTTTAACAGGAGGGTCGATCTCACCCCACATATTTAAAGGAATTTATGCAGTCAGTAATGGGATTCCAGTGGGTTAAATCATCAGTGGTTGATGTAAACAAGCTAACGTTGCTGGTAGTTGTCAGATTACCTGGACCCAAGCAACTATCCATTTATTTTAATAAATATATTTATAACAAAAAATACATCTTCACGATTACAGACAACAATAGTCTTACAAATATAACGAAAAGTTTAGAGTCAATTACGCACTAGTTTCCGAAACGTTTTCCTGCCATACGGGTCCGTCAAGAAATATGACCGTCTTCTCTGCGGCCTGAAGAAAAGTTCCTACCCCAGAGTTTCGGACATTTCTTTTCAATCAATGGTTTTGACTTCTCGCAGTTGTAACACATCGGGGTAAAGGGTAATGGGCTGAAATTATTTTGAGGGTTATGGGTTACATTATGGATTTGAAATTATTTGTAAACATCAATTTAGAGTTTCAAGATCTTTATGACTGAGCCCATTTTACGTCTGTAGCTACCAAATGCAGAGAGGATTCTATTAATCAATTATAAAAGCACATTTATTGATGTGAGATATTATATGGGTTTTATTTTAATTTGCCAGTGATGGCAGCATGGCGAGTAGTCTAAACACCCCTACACAAAATTCGGTTTGCTCTTTCTGTTTATTTTAGCGGGTGTGATATCATTGCCGCATTTGCTACTGCATGGCGAGAAATGCGGCCGCCATATTGAACCGGTGGCTAATCAGTACGCAGCCAAACAAAAGCATGCCAGAATATTGTGCAGGATATTCTTGCTCGAATTTGCGAACCGCTGAGAATAAGGCACGTGGGATTACTTTTCACAAGTAAGTTTGAATATTTCTATTGGTTATTTTGTGTGAATAAAAAAAAATATGACTAGCTTGGTTCGGTTGTTCAGCAACAAACTGCGACCTCCTAAATAAAGCAATGCCTTACATTTGCAACTGACACAATAACACTATTATAGAAATATAACCAGTATTATTAGTATAACATATTAACCAGCTAATTCTACACTTGTGTTACAGCATTGTTCACGTATATTTAATCATCCGTAAGCTACTTTTCATGTCTCATTACTACTCCATGTACTTACAAATGTCAACATCTGAAAAGATTTGAAAACTCAAAAATAATTTTAAAAAGATTGGTTCATTACAACCAATTATGCATCCGCAATAGTGGTTTGTTAAACTATGGTTGTAAGAAATTTGAAGGAAACAAGCAAGCTTGATCATATTTGTGAAATGTTCTTGTGTGGTTACCTAAGTTTTCATTTTTTTAGGTTTCCCAAAGACAAAGATATGAGAAAGAAGTGGGAAGTGGCTTTGAGGAGGAAAGGATTCACTGCCAGTGATTTCTCTGTGCTCTGTAGTGAGCATTTTAAGCAGGAAGATTTTGATAGGACGGGCCAGATTGTCCGACTCAGAGAAGGTGTTATTCCTTCCATCTTCTCCTTCCCGGTTTCCCTTCGAAAATCAGTAAGTGTATGATATATATATATATGTAAATATTATACACCAAATCACCAGACAGGGTGAGATACTATGTTCAACTATTATGCTTATTCCATTTAGCTGGAAAAGGTTAGGAAAACAGATACCTCTACAAGAAGTGAAGAGAACGCATCTGTGGCCTCTCAGATTGAGCCAAAAACTAAAACCTCTCAGCCACAACCTCAGCTTAATGACGTGAGTATTATTACTGTTGACATAATTTCATAACAGCCCTAAAAATATAATAGTAGCATATCACATAACATGGTCCTGAACATGATCTTGTTTCCACTCAGAAATAAACCCATTCATGCACAGGTAAATACAGTTTAAACATGCATTCTTGGCGCACACAGGCACACAATACTGGATGTGACTTGTGAGAAATAATGTGGGTCATACACTTATGTTTTAACAAAATCTGTGTGGAATTAAATATAACTCAAAACATCATCTCTCTCTGTAGGATCACAGCTATGCTCTGCCGGCGTCTCCCACTGCTCTTAAGAGAAGACTTGATGAAACTCAAGCAAGAGTGGAAAGCCTGGAGAAAGAGAAGAAGAACGGCATGGCGAGAGAAAAGAGGGCAAATAGGATAATAAAGTATCTTTTGGGGGATTTAAAGGAAAAAACTCTCCTTAATGAAGAGCTCAAAGAGAGGCTTGAATTTTACTCAGGTAATTAGCTCAAAATGAGCTCTTTGAAGCTTATTCACATGTTTTATTTTCCTCACAGTCTAAGTTAAACTCTTTAGTTATTATCTAAAGCGGATTTGCTCCTTTTTTGCTCATGTAATTTCAGACCTTCAGCTCGACTTCATGGCAAAGCCAAGCCATGAGTATACAAAGGCCTACAGGGAGTTTGCGCTCACGCTCCATTCACATGGTCCAAAGGCTTACAACTACCTCAGAGAGAATCACCATTTCCCCCTTCCACATCCACATACATTACAGAGGTAGTTTAAAGTTGCACGATTTAATATTATTGATCCGAAGATGTTAAAAAACTTTGTTTCTACAGGTGGCTACATACAACAGATGATAAAGCCTGACCTGACCAAGATGATGCTGGATATCAAGCGAGAAGATGTAAGGCAGACCAGACTAACTATGGATGTGTTGCGAAGGGTAATTCGACAATGCAAGCTCCAAAGGTGTCAAGAGTCACACACGTGGTTTGGCAAGAGATTAAAACGGACAGTGTTTTTCTTCTTGATGAGCACATTCAGGGTACACAGTTTGGTATTGACAGCCATCATTCCATTTTGTTGCTATTGGTTGTGTCTGTGTTTCTCAATATAAGACTGCACCAAATTGTCAAACTGACCACCACCTGCAAGAAGGTAGCATGAAGAAACATTTTAAGAAAATATTCCTCTGTCAGGAGTATCATCTGCAAAAACTATGTGATACTTTGTATATTTTTAAATATTGTTTGAGATTTAATAATTTGAAAGATGTCGATACTCTGTATGATTTGTATGTTTTCTCTAATAAAACATTACACACACACACACACACACACACACACACATACATATACATATACATATATATATATATATATATATATATATATATATATATATATATACATTGCTCGCCGCT
>JBAMHX010000023.1:7898195-7921681 GCA_037177515.1 Pseudomugil tenellus | reverse complement strand
TCTCTAATAAAACACTACACACACACACACATATATATACATATACATATATATATATATATATATATATATATATATATATATATATATCAATTGTTCACTGCTTGCTGTGCTGAGTCCATGTACCCATGAGAAATAAAAATCCTGCGATCAGAGCTATGCTCTCCCGACTAATGACTATGCTATTATAGTTTTAAGTTGATGGTTTTGCTCTTCTTGGTATTTAGCAGAGGTAGCAACTTACTATATCAAGGATTGACGGCTTATAGAGTTGAAAAGTTGCCTGTAACCTTTCTCACTTCATGCAGTATGTAACTCTATATCTTTTGCAAGTAGTGGTTACAATTTGTGAAGTATTGCTTGAAAATATCACACAAGTAAACAAAATATTTACCTCTGAGATGTGGTAAAAATACAGTAGCCTGAAAGTAAAAGGCTCTAATAAAGTAGAAGTGCTGCAGACGTGTAGAAAGTAGGCTACATTACTGCCAGTGGTTTCTGAAGTGAACGAAGCTCCAGGGGGCGTAATGTCGCGATTCAATAAGCAACAGAGGAAAAAATAAACGTAGAAGAAGATATTGCGCATGCGTGTTGATGGTGACTTCCATGTGATTATGTTTATATATTTTTTATATATGTATATATCTTTATATATACGTTTACACTTTGCAGATTTTGGGGGGTAAGTTAATCGGTATTTTCTCGCTACGTAATAGAGATTCTTTAATTGAAGCACTTAGCTTAAGTCGTTTTTTTACTCATCTGTTAGCATGTCAGAAGCGTTGGTTTGCTAAGTTATTGTGTCTTTTTTGTAATGGATATCATTTTTCTGCTACCAAGCACAGGTTTCCTTTAACCTATGAAGATATCATTGATAGTTTTACTTTGCTTAATTAAAGGCACTTTTAAACGTATGACAGAATCTGTTATATTTTAAATCAATGAGCAAAAATGTTGAAGAGAGGTGGACAAGGTATTTCTACGAGAGAAATGAGTTGCGCAGAAACAGGTCGGAAGAAACATCACGACTTGTATTTGTACCATAGACAGTATATGATTTGTACACGTTAAATTTGACAGCAAAGTAATTAGAAGAGAAAAGGGATATACAGACATATATGATGTCAAAAGAAAAATGTCATAATGAAGTATTTAAAGCAGGAAGAAGGCAAATCAAATCTGTGCAAAAGATGGCTTAAAGGTAAATAGAGATATGTTTACATGGAAAAATGGGTTTTGTTATTTTTCTTAGTTTAGTGAGGATGGTTAACATTATAAAATGAAAATCGTCGCATCCTGTAAAATCTTCTAGTGTTGGATTTGTTCTTGGAAAAGAAAACACCCCTGAGTTTTGACATATTTTAACATTTGTAATGTTTTCTTTTGTCCAGTTAATTAAAATACAATACTGAAGTTACGGTCATGTTTCTTTCACAGGTTTTTAAACTTAATGTTAGAATTTAGATAGATCTGTTCCTCTATCTCCATAAATATCCAAGTCACCCTTTGGTCCCAGATCCCATAATGTATTTATTTTTTAAAATTTGTCACAATTGTGTCTTCTTAATATAATTATACGTTTTATTAAGAACATTTCTAAAGGTTTTGTCAAGGTTACATTGTTAACACCTGTCAGACCCCCCAAGGAGGATTTATGAGATGCAGCATCTCTCCATAGAGGAATTGTACCTTAAAATGATGTCACAGCAGGTGGCAAACTTACTTTACCAACTATAGAAGGTACAGGGGGCATGTAACGATAATTTATTTTACCATTTTCCTATTTAGCTTTGACACCACAAGGATGTGGATCCCAACACGGTCATGGGATCTCGCCGTAGGCTGTTGTCCAAATTCAGGAATAATTAAATATTGATTTATACATAAAGCTGTTTTTTTATATATTATTTGAAGCTCATCGTGTGGTTATTCATAACTAATTTATCATTAGGATTGTTATTTCTGCTTGTCAGTCTAACTAGTGGATTTGTCTAGAAGTCTCATGATCTTTAATGGACATTTTCTGGGTGTTTAGCTGAGTGTAGAGCTAACTGTGTCCTTTTAACGTAGGAGAGCTTCATATTCACAAATCTAAGAAAAACCATCCAAATAATTTGCGTAAAATGTTTGTTATTGTTTCTCTGCAGGACTGCTGGAGTCATTGTCAGCTGCACATGATGTCTGCAGAGCCTGCAAGCCTTGAGAACTTGCGAGTGCTGTACCAGAGTGATGACTACATTGTAGTGGACAAACACTGGGACATCCGAATCGACAGCAAAATGTGGTATGAGAAACAGACTGTACAGGCGCAACTTCAGCACCGTTTCCCTCATCTGGCAGACCCGAGTACCTACTATGGATTTAGGTTGGGAATAATATGGATGAATTTCCTTCAGGATATGTGCCCAGGTAAAGAGCAGTTGTCTCATTATTGGACTTTTCGTTCATTAGGTTTTGTCATCAATTGGATTTCTCTACCAGTGGAGCACTTTGTGTTGCTCTGAATAAGGCTGCTGCCGGCAAGGCCTATTGCTGCTTCAAGGACCGCACTGTCACCAAAGCTTACCTTTCACTGGTACGACATGCAGAAAACACACTTAGTAGAATGTATGCAATTGTTTTGGCACTACAAATCAAAATGCTTCTAAATAATTCAGTCATAAAGTTTTTGCTTAAACATTTCTAACTTCAGAAATCTTTAAAGCAACTAAAGAACTTAAGAAAATTCTACAGCAAAAAAGAAAGAAAAAGCTGCGTCTTGTCATACAGTTGGTCATCCCTGTGTATGATCCAATACACATTTGTGTTCAGACTTTAACAACATGGCCACAAGTGTCCTAAATCTAAAAATGTGGCTACAGTTATCAGATCTGAATGCCAACGTACAGACAAAATCTGAAGCTTTTTTTCAAGAAGGATTTATTAGAACCAACTGCTGGTTCAGAGACGATAGGAGCAGGCAATCGGATTCTAACTTTAGCTCAATTTTATTCAATGGTATGTTAAAGTATTGAGTATAATGAATATATTTGTCCCTAATTTAGCTCTTTAAATTAGAAAGGGGTCTGATACAGACTGTTTCATATGGTTTCTTTTGCCTTTCAGCTTCGTGGGTGGGTTGAACAAGAGTCACAAACGTTGGACTTTGCTATCGGCAAGAACTCGACTGAAGGAAAGACACATATGATGTGCATTGAGGGAACACAAGGTACATGAATAAGACTTTTATGAGAGTCCACAACACTTTGACCAACAATGATGCGTTTCAGCTTTGAAAACATAATACTTTTATGGTTTATTCTTTGCTAAAGCGAAGTAGGTAGCATGCTAGCTTTGGAATGAATCACTGCATTTCAATCATGGTTTTAAAAAGTAAAATAAAAATAAAACTGTCTAAAAATCTATGTTGCTTTAATCTGAGGTACTTCATTTTCCTATTCCCAGGTTGTGAGAATCCTAAGCCTTGTCAAACTGAGCTAACAGTGTTAGAGTATGGCTTGTATGATGGGGATCCTGTCACCAAGGTGCTACTGCAGCCACTCACTGGTAACTATGTTCATTTCTCTCCTTAAGTAAGGCGATAAATAAGAAAAGGTCACTGATATCCGATGTGTTGTCATTTTTTCCAAACAGATTATAGTTTTCTTTGCAACGTTACATGAAATTGTTATTGCTCATTCATAAAACATCCCTCTGCTCGCTTGTTGTCAGGCCGAACCCACCAGTTAAGGGTCCACTGCAGCGCTATTGGCCATCCCATTGTTGGAGACTTTACTTACAGCTTGGGAGGAGATGACTCTCCGTACCGAATGATGCTGCATGCCTACCTCCTTCACATTCCCCTAGAACCCCAAGAACTTTTCGTCACCGCCGAAGACCCCTTTGTCCCAGCAGTCGACCCTAAATGGCTCCCACAGCGCACGTTGCATACATTGATAGCTACTGTGGAAGCCCTGATGGAGAAGAGAAAGACTAAAGAGGAGGAACAGAAGAAAGCAAGAAGAGAAGAGGAGAGGAAGAAACACAGGAAGGGACCAAGGATTGAAGAGAGTGAGGAGCAGAGGAGGGCTTGCCAAGAGTGGCTGAGTGAATGGGCCGGAGACTGATTGGAGAGGAGTTTTTTTTTAGTAATTTATTTTTATTTTTTGAGCTGTATACACATGAAAAAAGCATGTTGAGCATGCACCCCACGATCCGAGGAACCACCTGCATTTGGTCAAATTTTAATGAATGTCTTTAAAAGAATGTCTTGAAATCACAAAAACAGTGTCAAAGGTTATTTCATGTATGATACTATTCATGTATGTAATCTATTTTATGATACATAAAACAAGGCCTATGCCATCAGAAGCTACGACTAGAGGAATATCTCCGAACACCCCCAGTAACTAATTCCCCAATCCTCTATTAGACACAATACAATAATATAAAGCCGCACATGTTCAGTCCCAAAACTCCACCTGGTGTTGAAACTTTGAACCAGCCCAGTATGGCATCAGAACAGGATCCATCCTGAGGTCATGACCTTTTATTTGCACTTGAGGTCATTGAGAAGAATAGTTGCAGATAATAATCTGAAAGTGTGAAAACT
The DNA here is from genome assembly GCA_037177515.1 of Pseudomugil tenellus. Lineage (NCBI taxonomy): Eukaryota > Metazoa > Chordata > Actinopteri > Atheriniformes > Pseudomugilidae > Pseudomugil > Pseudomugil tenellus. Next base: position 7,917,090 of record JBAMHX010000023.1, on the reverse strand, counting down.
GTTCCAAGTTATTGCACTCACACCAAGGATATCCGGCGGCAGCAGTCGTGATGAAACCATTAATAGTACTGCATGTTTTAAATAATAAACAAACTGAATCTGTTAAAAAAAATCTTCTATCTGCCTCTTTGGTCATTTTATTGGCAGGTGAAGCTAAATGGCAGAGTCAGTAGTGTATATAGCAGTGGAGTAAATGGAAATAAATATTAAACACTGTGTGTAATAACTGCCTCTTAAAAAAAACACTAACAACACTACAAGTCAAATTGATAAGAAACTCGTTATAGAAATGTGGTAGTCCTTTATAGTGTGAATTGGAGTGGTTGGCACTGATAAAAGCTGTCAGCGTGATGTCAAAACAACTAAATGCAATGCTATGATAGAGTTAGGCTTTACTTATAATTAAGAAATCTTTCTTTAAATCGTTGACGTGACTGACTTGAAGGTCCTCACAATCTCTTGAGTCAATATAGATAAAAAATCAGAATACTCTTAGTACAAGTACAACCTTAATTAAAATGTGTTTAAAATAAATTGTGACACTTAACACTCGTCTGTTAATGTACATCAGGATTTTATTACTTAAATTTAGATCAGTCTACTTTATTATGATTAACATTCAACAACTCAAATACAAATAAAATGCATTGTATATCTTAACCGCAAGAACCGTTTGGGCGTTTAGATAAATGCAGCTTGAATTGAATACATTACCCATGATGCCTTTGCACGTATCATTCACAAGGAAGTGACGTTTTTAAAGTCTGTGGACGTATCACGATCAGAAAGTAACCGACAGAAGGTGGTTGTTAACCTTTTGTACAGTCTATGTTAACTGTACAGTCAGTCGCAAACATGTTTTATTAGCTGACCAACAGCTTGGACCAAGAAAAATAAATAACTGATGACCATGGCCTCCGAGGTTTTTTCGTATGAGAGTTTGGTTCATGCAATGGCAGGAGCGGTGGTAAGTTAGCACCAATTTGAGTTGGTTTAATCGTGTGTTTTTAGAATTAAACCTGAGTTTGCCTACAGATTCTGAAATTTACACATCATAGGATGGATAATTAACAGCATACTTTACAAGCTAATATTAAATTTATCCTTGCCGAATTGAAAGGTTTCTGTCAGTATTAATAGCAAATATTGGATTTGTTTTCAATAAGTTTCTCTTGAGTTTTTGGTTTTTTCAATTGCATTTGGTGGCGCTTTCTTCTCTATTGTGTGTAACTGTATGTAAATGTCTTAATTCAAACTTGTAACTTAATTCATAACTTGTTTTAGGGAAGTGTGACTGCCATGACAATATTCTTCCCTCTTGATACTGCCAGATTGCGTCTTCAAGGTAATGTCTTGAGTAAATGGTGTCTCATATGGATACAGACTGTTACAGAAAACAGAAGTATGTATTTAGTGAAATAATGCTCTTTGTCTGTGTCCAGTGGATGAAAATAGGAAGGCCAAATCTACTCCAGCCATACTGGCAGACATTGTCAAAGAAGAAGGACTGTGAGTGGATTTGTATTATATATTTATATAGATGAAGATATGAAGAAAGCAATACTGAGACTGTAGTTTAAATGTTTCAATTATTTTGAGCTATCATTAGAAGTGGTTTTTTTTAGGAAGATGTGGAAGTAGAAACAGTGTTTACCTACTGTGAATGGACTGAGATCTTTCTCTTTGTCTTCGATGCCTTTCTGCAGACTGGCCCCCTACAGAGGCTGGTTCCCTGTCATCTGTAGTTTGTGCTGCTCCAACTTTGTCTATTTCTACTGCTTCCACTACCTCAAAGCCAGCTGGTTGAGGGGAAAACAGTCAGCACCGGCCTCTGACTTAATCATAGGCATTGCTGCAGGTGAGATGGTCAATGTCCATATGAATAAACAACTATATTTTAAAGAATCAAGGCAATCCTTCTGTTTTTTGGATTTGAGTTTCACATTCACTTTATCAGAACAGAGCATCGCCTATTAAATAACATCTTTTCTGACTATCTTGCGCCTTATGTTACTCAATAATTCAGAGTGAGAAGATGCATTAATTTTCTAATTAATATTTTAGTAACCAGGTCTACATGTGACCAATGTCTACGATTATTATCATCTGCTAATATCGCCTTAAATGCCTGTGACATTTTTTTGCACTGTATAAATATCTACAAATAAACATTTTGAGAAATATTACGTCTTTATATTCATTTTCCTGCTTATCACTTCAGGTGTTGTTAATGTACTAGCTACAACCCCTTTGTGGGTGGTCAACACGAGGCTGAAGCTTCAGGGCTCCAAGTTTCGCAGTTCAGACATCCAGGCCACCAACTACTCAGGCATTCTGGGTAATTGACCATCTGAATGAGCATTTATCTTTTGTGATTTGATTGTTTGTCACTATACATTTGTACATTTCCCACACATGCGCACAGTCTCTTATCATTATATATATTTGCAGATGCGTTTGTTCAGATCATCCGCGATGAGGGCATCGGAGCCCTGTGGAACGGGACCTTTCCATCCCTGCTGCTGGTTCTGAATCCAGCCATCCAGTTCATGATTTATGAAGGCTTGAAGCGGCAGCTGAGGAGAGGAGTTCCCAGGGAGGTAAGCGAGAATGAATGAGTCCCATTAGGGCTAAGAGTCACTCCGTGGATGAGAAAAACACTGGATATGTAGACACTTGGGAATTCTGTGCACATGACATTTGAGGAGATTTAAGCAGAGGTCAGGTACCGCATGTGTGGTGGTTTTGTTTTATATAATGTATTTTTACTCTTTCCAGTCCACTTGAGCATTGGGGGAAAAATATATTGGTATATGACAGAGTAAAGAAAGAAGAATACGTGAGGACAATCCACATCTGTTCATTTTCAGTCAGACCGCAGTCTAACCGATCCTCCTCTTTCTTCCCAAAGCTGTCATCCCTCGAGGTTTTCATGATCGGTGCTGTCGCCAAAGCCATCGCCACCACTGTTACATACCCTCTCCAGACGATCCAATCCATTCTTAGGGTGGGTTTTGTGTGTGAATTGTTCACAGCTTTTAATTAACAGATGATATTTTATATTTTAAAAAGTTATGTTAACATAAACCCATAATTACATGTTTATTTTCCAGTTCGGTCAGTTCAACACGTCAACGGAAAAGTCTAAGCTCCTGTCCAGCATAAGAACTATCAAGTGTTTACTTCTCAACAGAGCGAGGTGGGTGTTTGTGCAAAGATTACACAAGAGGTTTTAAAACCTTGTCGTTATTTTTCTCAGTTGTTTAGTATGTTAATGTTAATACAGTGCATATGGCAGAAAAGAAGTACTTGTATCGACTTGCATGTGAGTCACAAAGAATTTCTTAAGAAGCGTTGAAAAGTTAGGCAATCAATATTTTGCTCGGTTAAAACTGGTTTTAGCATTTTTAGTTTAGAACATGCTTGCTTTTGCTAACTAAAACATGATTAGTCAGCTTTAACTCAAAGTTTTATCATTATAAAGAAGATCTTTTCTATTGCTTAAATAGTCACCACATGTCTTGTAATCATGCTGTTGTTTTTATTTGAACTGTCTTTCTGCTTTAGGAAGAATGGCATGTTGGGTCTGTTTAAAGGCCTGGAGGCCAAGCTGCTGCAGACAGTGCTGACTGCTGCCCTCATGTTCCTTCTCTATGAGAAGATTGCCAGCTGCACCTTCAGAGTCATGGGGCTGAGCAACAGCCACTTGAAGAAGTAAAGAAGTCTACAGAGAGACTATAATCCTGCAAGCTTGATCTTAAGAAAGCACTGATGAGCAGTAAATTATCTGCCAGTGAATAGAGTTTAACTTCCTACAAACTTATTAACGTCTGGAAGACACAGTCTCTTTAAATGTGAAATCTTGCAAATATTCCATCCAATAAATGATTTTAAGCTTTGATATTTATTGTTCTTTGTGCTGACTCCAACTGTTTTTCTGGGGAAATTGGGAAAGGGTGTTGTTATGTCGCAGACTGTTTGCCTCTCTGTTGAACTGGAAACTCCAAGACCAGTAAAGTTTAGCTAGTGGTCTTCATCTGCTTCTGAGTTCTGCTCATACATATGACATTAAGTTAACACGTACCGACCCCTCAGCTGTCAGCTGGTACGTGTTCAGACTAAAATACTTATCTTTGAAGCCTGAAATATGTAGAGTTGTTTTAAATAAATAATTGAGCTCAGTGATTAGAAAAGATTTTCTTAGCAAATTGCATTATGTAATTTATAGTGTTAACTTCATATTTTACAAGACATTGACACTTCCTGAATGAATGATAAATGGAACATAAAAGAAGCTGTAAAAGTGTATGTCCATATATCCAAGTGGATAAAATAATAATAATTTTATTAGCCCTATTTTAAAAAAAAAAAAAAAAAAAGATTTTTCTGTTTTAAAGTTTAAAAAAATAGTATTTAGTAATAAGTAGATTCTAAAACTAAGAGACTTCTTATTCCATATACTTTAACTAGGTTTACATTTATATGTATGTGCTTATACACATAGTTTACACATAACCATTAATGAGCAGGAAACATCATATCAAGCCATAGAGTCACAAATTTACCAAAGTGTTATAAGACTTCCATTTCTGCAGCAGGTAAATACAATGTTGTTACAAAAGCTTCAGTATTTTTTATTAAATTGAAGACAAGATTCAATATTGTGCCCACATTAACATTCAAATAATTTTCTCCACCAGGTCACAAGTTCAGAGTTCTGTCATACCCTGCAGAAGGGTCAACAGAGCACTGGCCTCTGAAAGCTTGACCAGATAGCTGCTCCTTTTGCTGGCTCTACAGGTGTAAGTACACATAATGTTGAGAGGACACAGCTCTGTGGCAAACCAGTGCTGGAGATGACATAGTCGTCAGTAAAACGCGCTGAACTCAATCAATTAAAAAATTAAAAGCCGTAATAGAATTTACTGTAAGGTTAAATAAGGCTGCCAGATGTTCAATAAAAACATTGAATCACATATTTTGCTTCTTTTCTTTTTCTATTTTGAAAAATGTTGCTGCTCAGATTGTTTTTTTTTTCTTTTTGTTTGTATTTCTTAAAAACTTTTGGTTACTTGATATGTTGGTCTACATTTGTCGCAGGTTAACCCTGTAAGATCTATGGTTGCAATATTACAACATAAAGCCATCCAATAAAACATATCAAGTCTTTTTTAATTAAGAAAGAAATCAAAACAACTTAATCTGTTTTATTTAAATAAACAATTAAGAAAACCAACAAACTTTAAACTACATTATTTTCTGCAACCTAGTTCTCCTTCAACAACATCAGCCAATAAAAAAGGGAAAAAAGAAAAATGTTAATTAAAAATGTTTGGACGTTGCCACCTAATGGTCATCAGAAGTTCTGTACTTCAGGCATTTCCACATGTCTGATACAAGCTTGTGGCTTTGATTTTAAATGGTTCTAGTAAAGATTATGACATCCGTCGTATCCTTATTGAACAATTTACATGCAGAACCAAGAAGATTAGTGACTTTTTGAAAACTCAAAATGTCATTAAACTGAACCCCTTTTTTTACACATTATGAGTAATTACATCACCACTCCTTCGTGCACCTACACTGGCTCCATGTCAGCTTTCATGTGTTATATAAGTTCCCTGTTTTAGTGCATTAGTGCACAGCCATATATTTAAGCCTCTGTGTGCAGTTATTAGGCAAGTTTCACTTTTTTTAAGGTTACATTTTTTATTTAACAACAGTGCTCTTGGTTAATCCATAATGTTCATAAAAGTTAAACATGAATACCCATGGAAAAGTGAAAGTAAAGGTTTGGCTTTTGCACAACACTACCTTTATTTTAATTTAAATATATATAAACCATCAAAACATCTGGATTGGCACAGATATTGAAATGAGGAAAGGATATGATTGGGATCAATCCACACCAGGAGCTTGTCCCCCCACCACCATAGGAGACGTCACCATGGCTACCAACCAGCACCTAGGTCAGAGCTGTCCAGGGTTGTCCCCAACGCCATGAGGTTGTGGTGCTGGACCCCCGTCATGGCAACAACCTCCAGACCAAGCAAGCAGCAGAACTTGTGTGGAGGATCCTAATGAGGGAAACACTAAAAATAAATAATAATAATAAATAAATACTAAATTAAAACTTAAGAAACATTTTAAGCAGATTAGAGCAGAAATAATAAAAATATCTAAACAGTACCTAATAAAATGTGCTAAAACAGATTAATTAAAAATAAATAAAAAATAAGTAAACAAAATATTAATTAATAATTATATTTGAGGAAATAATTAAATAAAATATTATAAATGAAGATAACATTAATTTAGGTAAAAGCTAAACTAAAAAGTTGAGTCTTGAGCCTCTTCTTAAAAACATCAAGTCAATAAAGAAAAATATCTCACTTGTTTATTTAATTTTTTTTAATGTGAAAATAAAACCTCCATCTTTACAAATTAACATTAAAAAAAAAATCACCAACCTTTTTTTCAACAACACTCATTACACCATCAAAGGACAATAAACGAGATGGAGCATTGTACTGATATGTGTCCAAATCTTTGTAATTTTAAGTGCTGTGTCCCTCTGAAAGATATGATTATTTTTTCCTTTTTAGACTCTGTCACATCTCTTTTCTGGCTCATTATGTCTATAAGAAAAAGAAACAGTCTAATAATTGGGCACACCTGATACACCCTCGCACAATACACAAACACAGAAATCCAAGAGGCATTCACATTTATACAAAAGATTCCACTAAAATGACAAGATGGTAAAAAATAAATACATAAATGAGTGTATTGTAACTTTTTTGTCAACTTATGAAAAGAAAATATCTGAAATACATGTTTTAGTTATTTTTATACATAAACACATCAAAGATATTTATACATGTAGGCCTATCACAGAAAGGTTACATAAATAAAAACAATATTTTTTTCATGATGATATGTATGATTTTTAACTTTTGAAAGAAAATCATGGACATTTAGGGGTTTGATCAGATTATTTTAAAAGGTATGGATAATTTTAATAAAATGTATATATTTATTTATGTTTTCGTTGGATTTTTTTTCATCTGCTCACATATCAAATGGGACATGAAAACCATTCCAAATTAATGTATGACAATGTTACTAATTATAACTACATTAAAAATATATATGTGAAAATGAATGTTCTGTTTTGCCATGTTATACTGTTCACTTTTCAGAAAAGTTTAAAAACAAAACTTCTCATACAGAGTAAACCGTTACCAAATGACATCAGACAAAACTTGCTGCAATGTTTTGCGTCAACTTCTTTCAGTTTGCTCGGTTTTTCATGCAGAAATCTGTACCAATGTGTTTTATGGAAGTGTGAACAGTGAGAGTATGAAGCACGTGAACTGTTTCTCAAATCACACCGTCAGCACGAGAACCGATAAAAGCCACAGCACACACGTGGAACAGTCATGACCGCCTGCGCAGATTTTAAACGTCTGCTTGATATGAGCGAGGTGCACCCGCGCGAAACGCGGTTCATCCTCATGTTTTACAAATCGTTGACAGTCTAAACGTGACGTGACGCGGCAGCCGGCAGTAGTTCACACTTTCGTAATTACGTAAGCACTTCAGCGACTGTGGCTCTCCCAAATAGGTTGACTAGTGCCTTTTTTTTTACCGATATGGATTCATCATTCACAAAAGATTCAGAAAAGACTTGCGTCTTGTGCTGCCAAGACATCGATATCTTCGCCTTGGGAAGATGTGACCACCCAGTTTGCTACCGTTGTTCCACAAAGATGAGGGTGCTGTGCGACCAGAAATACTGCGCCGTCTGCCGAGAAGAGCTTGACAAGGTACGCATTTAACTTCCACTGCATTCCGAGGCTATAGCCAGCTGGAGCTAGCTAGGCCTTGTCATTCTTTCCATTTAATTTTGGGGAAGAAACAACCCCAACTATTTTTGATATAGTCCTTGCCGAAAAGAAGTTATGTCGCAGAAGGATATTTTAGTCAACAGCGACAGGCTAGTTTTTTCCTTTCTGTCATTTGCCTTGCTAAACAGGCTAATGCTAACACGAGCAACTCTAGTCACGCAATTAGCTCTAAAAAGTAGATGACAGTTAGCACGAACCGCTGTTGTTAGACTTGTCTAATTTTTTTGCACATAACGTTTAAATGACTAACATTTACTCTTCTAACATATGTTAACGCCATATTAAAAGTTAGTACAGTTTCTGTCCGCTTATTAAGTTCTGAGTTATTTCTCAAAGGTGTGATTGTATCAACTTTTATCAATAGCTTCAGTCAAGAGTAAATATACACCAACCATGAACCTTAATGTGATGTAAACGTGATGGTCGTGTAATGTTTGGAGTACTTACTAATCTGGCTGGTCTAAACCTAACATGAGAACAAAAATGTCAGCGACAGAACTGTTATCTTTCATAATTACATAACTCGCAGAGTCTCTTACGCCTGTTAGTTGATTATTATTGACTGCACCTGGGAGCAGGGCCGTAACAAGGGTTTTGGAAATGCTGAGGTCCACCACCCACTATGGTCCACACGCCTTTATGAGACTGAATTAATTACCCAAAATCTACTTGTAAAGTGGAAGCAACTTTTGTTTCTCATAAACCACTTCACTTTATGATAAGCTGCTACATGGGTAAAACAGTCGTGGACTGTATCTACCATCGGCTTTGCTAATTTATAACAAAGAATAACATCATTTTTATTTGACACAAATGGGAAATGCACAAGTTGTTTATGCTACATAATTAAACTGTGAGCTAACATGAGTAAAAACATTTATTAGCCTGCACATTTCTTACTATCCACAATTTCTTCGCTGCTCTCCGCCGTTTTGAAAGGTCAAATCTGACCTCTTTCTGGCAACTCGGGTATCAAAATAATCTTCGAGTTCTACAGCGGAAATTATGATTAAAAGAGGACGGTCATGTGCAAATTTGACCTCAGCAAGTGGTATTTTCCATAATTCCCATAGCACATGAAGGCAGGGTTAATCTGGGATAACGAAGAACATCTCTTTAGTAGTCTACACTCAATAGACTGAGGCCATCAGATTTGGTTTGTTTTGTTTTGAACAAAGGGACATACATTTTATCGTTCTGTCCATCCAAAAAAGACTTTACCAAACTTATTTTCCATCTTGAATGCTTCCTGTCATTTTTTTTCTATAAAAGCTCACAGTGACTGTTTTTTTTGTTTTGTTTTTTACTATTTTAATGTCAACTGGTCATGCATTTTTTTTATTGTATTTGCTTATCATAACCATATTACTTACTGCATATTTGAACAAACTGGGAAGCCTTAGTTTTTAGATTGTAGGAAACTCCTGTTTGATTATTTTCACAAACGTAAACCTTGCAGAGATAGAAATTTCTTAAAATTCAGCAACAGTGTTAAATGGCATCCAACAGCTCGCATTTCCTTTTGTCTGGACGTGGATAGGTTTGTAAACGTCTCAAACATCAAGCTGTCAGTAAGTGAGCTGTGCGCTGCTGCAGTGCAACATTCTGTCTTATTTCGCATAACGAAGATGGCAGGCGGAAGAAGTAGTAGTTACTACTCATCCTGAGAGTTTATATACTTCCCAATGTGTTCATGTTAATGACAATTATTAATATCAGGAGATTTATTTTGAGGGTCAGGTTGCACAATGAAAACAGTTAAGGGAGGGATGAGTATGTCAGTATCTATCCTTACATCGCAACTTATGAGACAGCCATACAGTTCTTTACACAGCAGGTAAGTAAGTAAGCAAATCTTTATTTATATAGCATCTCTCAAGATAAAAAAAATCACAAAGTGCTTAACAATAAACATAAAACATGGAATATAAAAACAAGTAAAACTAAATAAAAGCAAGTTTGAAAAAAATGCATATGTAGCTGCTTTTTAAACAAACCACTGAGTCTGCCATTCTCAGGCTGGGAGGAAGGGAGTTCCAAAGGGTTGGAGCCACTATCGCATAAGCCCTGTCGCCTTTAGTTTTCAGCCCGGTACCCAGGTTCAGGCTCTGTGTCCTCAATGGTAGCTACGGCCTTGCCAGGTGGTTAGTGCAAATATAATAAAGGTTTGATTGAATTAATTCATAGGATTATCTATCACATAATACACAGGGGAACCCCAGGAAGCCAAAGTAGATACAAGTGTTGTAGAGCAATTTTTTAAACAAATGGAAATTTGGAAAAAAAAAAAAAGTCCGAATAAATGTAGAAAGATTCCAGGAGTATAAACGCATTTCTTGGTAATGGCCTTACATGATTTGGTTAGTACCAGGAACTACTAAAGGAACAGGTCTGCTGGGGACTCTCTATAATCACTTTTTAAAATACCTGTAATCATAGAAATGCTTTAGTAGAAGTACATTTGAGGTCTTAAGTAATAAGAACAATTATCTGTGTAATGCTTCACACATATTTTAGTCAAGTGGGATATCTCCATGAATGTTCAGATTTTTAGTCGTTACTCAAAATAATTTAAAACATTTCTTAATTTCTTTTCTAGTGACTTACTGTATTTTCTATCATCTCTATAATATAGATGTTTTATGAGATTTGTTATGTCCTGTCTGCTCCTCTAAGGTGGTGTTTGTGAAGACGTTGGCAGCCTTTCAGTCGTTACCATATCAGAAGTTCCCCTGTGAGAAGAAGCATGACATCTATTTCGGCGACGAGAAGCTCTATGAACAGTACAGGTATGGGGCGAATGTCCCTTCTGATTGTTTTGCTCTTGTAATAACACATAGACACACTTATTTGTGGTATTTAGTTTCTTTTATAGTAGACTTGGAAATGAGGGTAATGTGCATGTTTAAAGAAAGCACAGCTTTTTATGTGTTCCTGCTGTAGCTCTAATGAATTAATTATAGTCTAAGTCAGAAATGCGTCTATCAATAATTCAGTTTTTATTGTAATCAGTTAGTTTGGTTTTATTATTTTGACAATAAAGATTAAATTTCCATTAAGCAAAAGTAACTAAAATGTTTCTGTGATGTTAGTTTTAGTTTATAAAAGGGAAACTTATTACCAGTCAGAATAGATACAGACAATAGGTCTCTCGAAACATTCAGAACTTAGAAAATACAACAAAGTTTACGCCTGATTCGCAAAAGTCTTTACTTCTATCATCCATTCATGGGTGGAGTAGATATAGCATGTATAACATGTAACTGTATGCATCATGTTGGTAAAATGTTCCTAGGGGCTTTTGGATCAGTTTCTTAACAACAGTAAAGGGTGTTGTGTGAACCTAGGCAGGTGTTTGTCTGTGGACATGTAATTGTAAATACAGTAGCATGGCAACCATGCAAAGTGAATTAAAAAAAAAACCCGTAAAAGCTATTAAATGAACTCGGATGTAATACTGCTTACATAAAGACTTCTGGTTTATTAATTCCTCTTGTATATAACTGGGTTCAGCAGGTGTTGAACGTGACTCTTTTTGTTTATTTATCAGGCATTTGCTGTTGTCAGAGTGTGTTCGCTGTCCAGAACCCAAAATTTTCTCCAGGTTTGAGGAGCTTGAACAGCACATGAGGAAGCAGCATGAGCTCTTTTGTTGCAAACTTTGCTCCAAACATCTCAAGGTATAAAATCTCTAGCGACAAAGGATAACCTTTGCTCTAGTAACGCAACCTCAGTGACTGTTATCAGCTTGATATACCGCTTGCACGATCAATTTAATGATTTATGCTGGCAGTGTAAAAATTAACCTATGTGACGTCTGTTTAATTTACATGTTGCTTTAGAGATTTTTTTCCTTTTTGATATTCAGAATTCTAAATTCTGCTTACTAAAAAAAGTAAAATATGGTTAAAATTTTGCACCATTTGTGGGCATCAACGTGTTGCCACTTTCCACATTATCGAGCAGTAATGTCATGCTCACTGCAGTGCTATCTGCAGTCATGTTAAATGCAGTCAGAGCGAACTTCTTTCTTTCTTCTCATATTTTGTGGGCATTGAAACTGAAAGCGAACCACAACAGTTATCTGAAATTAAAAGTTCAGTGTCGGAATAGCAACATCTGAGAGGTTTTTTATATACGTACTAAAGTATTTGAGGTAAACACTGGTAGATGTAACTGGCTACTACTACTTTGTAGATTTGTTGGAAAAATCATTCTTTAAGTCAACCTGTGATTTTTTTTTTTTTTTTTTTCCTAAAACTTGTGAGGACAGATTGCTCAAAAAACAGAAGTAATGTTAATATTGTGTGTGTATGTGTGTAAAATCTAACAATTTCACCAGATCTTCTCCCATGAACGGAAATGGTATAACCGTAAGGAACTGGCACGCCACAGAGCACATGGAGACCCAGATGACACGAGTCACAGAGGACACCCGCTCTGTAAGTTCTGCGATGACCGTTACCTAGACAACGATGAGCTCTTGAAGCACTTACGGAGGGACCATTACTTCTGCCACTTCTGCGACGCAGACGGTTCTCAGGAATATTACAGGTGTTTTTTTTTTTTTTGCAAATGTTTATAATGAACAAAATAACAGCTTTTTTACTTACACTGTTTTTGTTTGTTTGTTTGTTTGTTACTCTTGCATTATTAGTGATTACCAGTATCTAAGCGAGCACTTTCGAGAGAGCCACTATTTGTGCGAGGAAGGCCGCTGCGCCACTGAACAGTTCACCCACGCATTCCGTAGCGAGATTGACTACAAAGCCCACAAAGCTGCAGCACACAGCAAAAACCGAGCAGAGGCTCGACAGAACCGCCACATCGACCTGCAGTTTAACTACGCCCCAAGGCAACAGAGGAGGAATGAAGGTCCGATGGTTGTTGTGCTAATGGATCAACTGTTACTGTAGCTGTGGTTTTGAGGCAGTAAAGTAAAAAAAAATCTTGTACATCCTTAGCTCTGGTGTCAGGAGAGGACTATGAGGAACTTCGTGGCAATCGAGGAGGAAGAGGAAGGTCTCATGGGGGCCAGAAAAGCTGGAGGTATTCTCGGTGAGTCATTGGAATGCATCCGATCATGAAGGCTGCAGGATTAACAGTTGTTTCTCTGGTGTTGTAGGACAGATTCCTCTAAGTCTGCACACACAGAAACCTTGCACAATAGTCTTCTATAAATTGATAATGATTATCTCTTAGCGTTTCTCTATTGCTGCTCTTTTTTGCATCTAGTTTCAGTTTGACTAATGAAATGTCTAAATAGTTTCTGACGGGCTTTTCAAAGTTTGTGATTTAAGTTGGCAAGCTAGTTTCTTCTCATAATGTTGGGCACAGAGGAGATTAGATTATTTGAAGGGCTATCATTATTTTGGTGTATCTTGACCTGCTATGTCAGTATTTCATGGTGTCATAGAACGATGTCAAGGAGATTTTTAGTTTTTAATGATCCAATACTTTCATGGGACAAATGCGACATGAAACCAGATCACACAGTGTTGTTTCCACTTTGTGGTCTTAATACTTTCATGTTAGTTTTGCACTCTGGTACTTCATGCCATGATGTTGGTATCTTCCAGCTTTTGACTGCTTGTCTGCTTCTCCAAACAGAGAAAGAGAGGAAGAGGACAGGCAGGTGGAAGCTGCTTTGAGGGCTTCCATGGCTGTGCGTGGACAGGTGGAGAGGGCTGCGACGCAAGAGAGGAGTAATCCCAAGCACAGCAGGGAGGAGAGGATGGAAAGAACCGAGCCAGAAGAGCCCAGACATCAAACTGGACCAGTCAAAACAGTTAGTAAACCTCCAGGTAAAATAATAGACGGTTATGCTAATTAGTGAGTTAATTGATCAGCTTATGATAGAGACTAGCAGTAATGATCTTAATGTCTGTAATCTTCAACAGTGAGAACAATGAAAAGCAAAAATCCAGGGGATGAAGATGACTTCCCAGCTTTAGGATCCACTGCTGCACCACCAATGTAAACCTCAGCTCTCTGAACACACATGGCTTCCCATTTAGTCTCAGTTGAAACATTTTTAAAAGGTTTAATTTTTGTGTCCCTCCAGTATAAAGTCTGCTCCTGTGGTGCCTACAGCATCTCTGAAGGAAGACGACTTCCCCAGTCTCTCAGCTGCAGCCGTTTCAGCCCCGATGACCCCAGCTTACTCTGCCCAGCCAAAAAAAAACTCGTCTTTTCAAGAGGAGGATTTCCCTGCTCTCATCTCTAGAGTCCGGCCCCCCAAACCTGCAGCAGGCACCACCTCTGCTTGGTCCAGTCACACTGCTGTAGCTAAGCCCGTCATTCATCCCCCTCCTTCCTCCAGACCTCTTCCTTCTCATTCATTAGCCCCCTCTGGCCCTCAGCCCCTTTCTTCCCCAAACCCATCATCCTCCCGCAGGAAAAAGAAGGTTGGAGAAAACTGTAAAGCAGCATTACGTCTTTCTCCTTCTCTTTCTGACGATGAGAGCGGAGGAATGACACAGCAGGAGTTCCGCTCGGTGCCCACCATGTTGGACATCTCCTCCATGCTCACTGTAAAAGGAGGCAACGGAAAAGCCTCAACTGTACCCTCCACTCCCACAAATCCAACCCCTAGCACGGATCTCCCCACCTCCAAAGCCAATAAGAAGAAAAAACAGAAGAACACAGCTGCTATTTCTTCTCCTGTGACCACGGCAACAGGGGTCACATCAACTGTAAATATAGTCTCAGTGGAAACGGCTGCACAAAAGGAAAATGTCCCTGAGAAATCTTGGAACAAACCACTTTCGAATGTAGCGGTGACCGGATTAGCAAATGGCTTCTCTGACACCTCACCTACTGTTGACAAAGATTCACCAATGGTGACCCCACCCCCCAGCACGGACCCTGCCCCTGAAAAAGAGGAAGAATTCCCTGCTCTTATGACCAAGAAACCACCACCAGGTACTACTTGGCTTGACTTCACATAATCAGTCATGTTCACTTTAAATGCTTATGTGAGTGTGTTAAAGGTAGGGAGGAGATTCTGAGTCTGAGTTATTTATTATTGTTCAGAACGAGTCCATTCAAATGATCGGATGGTGTTTTTTTTTTTTTTTTCTCCCCAGTTCTTTTTCTACAGGTTTCTTAATATTTTTATTTTTGTGTTTATATCATTTAATAAATTGTCTACTTTGAGCGTGAAAGGTATTTAAAGTTGTATTGTAAAGAAAATGCTCATGACAACAACTCCTACCTTTTTAATAGATGCTGACGCAGTCATGGTAAAGAGCTCTAATAAAACAAAAAAGAGGAAAATAGTAATGAGTTGGCTTAATCAATTATTTCAAACAACATTTATGTATTTGTCTCTAACAACAGCTCTTTGAAATAAAATTGATTTTAAATGCGATTTTAATCAAAGCACATTCAATCAGTGCTCCTTTTCTGAGATAAGCAGATGAAAAAATGGTAAAAATGGTCAAATATTAGCAATCTTAAAATATGTGATTTCTTTTGGAAGTTTACATATCACTTTTTTTGTTCCATATACGTCACTATGCAAAATTTGCCTCCTGTTTTAAAAAATATTTGAACATTATTGATCTTTGGTGTGTGGTAGTGAGTTACAAACTGCTGCAGCCATCTTATGTTTAAATTTTAAGACGATAGAAACTTTAGATAGATTTCGACAAAACATTACTAATTGTATATTTTTATGTTTGGAATGACTAGTTCTGGTTTAGTGCTGCATTTAGTTCTAAGTGGGAAATCTGAATTTCCAAGATCTACTTTGTACAGCGTCACTCAAGTTCAGTCTCCGTGATTTACCATCCTGCAACTTTTAGATGCATCGTTTTCCAACACACCTGAATCAAAAGAATGTCTTGTTACCAGCACCTGCAGGGCGAATGAGGGAGTTCAGCCATTTGTTTCAGCTGTGTTGTGGAAGGGTCCCATCAAAAGTATCAGGATAGTAGATCTAGAATACCTGACTTGTAGAGCACCTTTATTTATATATTTATGTTTTTTTGTTTTATTTTTTGTTTACTAAAAAACATCCTAATTTTTGTATAATTACTGATGAGTGTGCTGTTAATAAGAGCCAAAGAGTTTCAACTTACCACTTCCAACATACTGCAGCTTGATCTGAACCTGACATTGATCTGAGATACTTGAGAACGACAAACTAAATGAGAATGAAAAAAAGTTTGTTGGCCTCAAAGGGCCATTGATGTTGATTTGGTAGCAACGTCAAATATCCAAATATATCCAATTATTTTTTATTCCTCCACTACCCATAATATGCTTCATTTGAGTTTTTAAGCCATAATCGGTGATGGTAACATTTCTTGTTCAGTTATTTACCATCACAACCATCTTTGCTATGATGTAAATTCATGGAGTATCCTGTCAGTTTTTATTGTCCCAAAATAAAGTCAGTACATTTTCACTTTTTCTGTAGGCTTCAAGACTTCTTTCCCTGTGAAGGCCTCGACTCCTACCCCATCTACTGCAGTACCCACACCTCCCCCAGGTCTGGGAGTCTCGGCCCCTAAGCCTCCCCCAGGTTTTACTGGAATCCCCCTCAACAGCAATGTAGTGGAACCAGCGTCCTCTGCAGTCACCCTGTAAGCAGTTTCATGTTATACTTCCTTCTCTGAAACATCTGACAAAAACATGATGTTTTTATTTTTATTTCTTTGGTAAATTTTTTTCTGTTTTGTTTACAGACCACCGAAGGTGTCGAACAGTGGTTACTTGGTGCCAGATGACTTCCAGCAGAGGAATTTGGAGCTCATCCAGTCCATTAGAGAGTACCTCCACTATGATGAGTCAAAGTTCAACCAGTTCAAAAACTATTCTGCCCAGTTCAGACAGGTACTCGCGAAGTAAATTGATCAATTTCCCCTTTTCATTATTAATTACAAAATGGCTGAATATGTCTTAATAACACTTGCCTTGTTCTTTAATCTGTTTCCAGAGTGTGATATCAGCAGCCCAGTACCACCGCAGCTGCAAGGACCTACTCGGAGATGACTTCAACCGCATCTTCAACGAGCTGCTGGTTCTCTTACCGGATACTGGTAAGCAGCAGGAGCTCCTGACTGCCCATGGAGACTGCAAAGCTCTGGAGAAGCAGTCAGGTGCTGGAGCAGGAAAGAAAAATAAAAACAAGAAAAATGCTTGGCAGATCCCTGCTACGATGGCTAACACAGCAGCTGAACTGGACTGTCAGGTGTGCCCTACTTGCAGACAGGTACTCGCCCCCAAAGACTTTAACTCCCACAAGACCCTGCACATAAGTGAAAGCGAGGATTTCCCTTCTTTGCAGTCAATTAGTCGTATTATTAGTTAGCCCTTTCATTTTTCCTCTGCTCTATTTGCCATTGTGGGGTAGAATGGCATAAGCCCACGAGTTCTACTTAAAGCCCTGCAGCACTGGAGCAGCTGGTTTGGGGAAAACAGCAGCCTGTTTCCTGTTTCACCATATCCCAGTGGAATCTGAGGCCTGTCTTTCGTGTTGAAGGACAATGGTTTATGGGTTGTTTACTCTGAGGATCATATTAATTGGTTTGTGTGAATGATTTAACAGTTGAAAAATGAATTGTCATCTGAACTCATTTCAACTTGCATCGTTAGAGGATGCCTTTAAATGGCATTCACACAGATGGTGTCTAACCAGAACTCCCAGTTCAATGAAAGCTGATGGCATTGTTCCTTAACACAAAAATTAATGATTTTTTTTCTTAAACTTTAACAGAGGGTTACCCTTTGTCCTGTTAACATTGGAGTTGATAAGTTCTGCATAACTCCAGCGGTGCTGCTTGGTAAAATAACAAAATAAATGTTCATTTGTTATTTATTTAAGTTAAGCTGTTTTATTGCTTTTGTGGCTTCATGCAACGAAATGCCTGTTAAAGAACACCATGCTGGGGGAGGGGGCATGACAACAAAAGAACAAATTTTTGTTTAAAACAGCTGTTTTTTATGCATTTACCTTTTTTGTTCTGTTAAAAATCGCTCACCAGTACATTTGGTGTATATGTTTAACTGATTGATCTGGGCTGTTGTGCAAGATATCAAATGAAAACACAAATAAAATTGCCTGTTCTCAAGCTCATGTTTAGTACTTATCATTTAAAATATTACTGTTTTTTTTGGGGGGGGTTACTGGATATATTTAGCATCAAGTCTGTTCACCTTCTCCATTTCAGAACCTTCAGCTTACAAGGTTGCTGTTTGTGTAATTGCTGAGTCTTCCACAGATTATTTCTGCACTGCTAGGGTGGTGTAGTTGTGCTTATTTTTTCACTAGAAAACATTACATTAATGAATATTCAGTGAAAATAAGTGTTTAAAAATATACATTTTGCTATTGATTGTGCCCAAATGTACTGTTAAGAAAATCTAAAAAAGCTAACTAGAAATGCCAACATCCTTTAATAAAAATACTTCAACACAAGACTGTATTTTCATCTTTTATAGTTAGAAAATTTGTTTGCAAACAGATTTTTAGTTACACAAAATTTGCAAAGAAACATTCTCTTTTTTACTGAGTTGTTTTTGGAGAGCATGAAAATTCTAATACTGGGACTAAATATTGATCCTCTGGGACCGCTGCCATGCATGTTTTACAACTTCCTATACTGCAAAGCACAAAAGAGTGGGTCAGAACTTCACATGCAGTCCTATTAATGTGAAACTGTTGTCCCCAACTACACAGATTGAGAAACGCTGTTCTAGCCAAATGTGGTTTTAGAAATTCTGCTGATTGTACAAAAGCGAACGCTACACCCTCTCCACAACACGGTGATAAAATAGTGTGTTCAGTAAGGTTTGTTCAGGTTCCATGTAGGACAGAGGTACAGAAGATCATTCCTTCCAGCAGCCATCAACAAAAAAAAAAAAAAACATTTAGATTTTTTTTTTTTTTTTTTTTTTTTTTTTTAAGAAAGCTACTACAATTTAATTCAAGTTTCCTGAAAAGGATTAAAGTATTTTTCTTGTCATTTCCATATATA